>JALGBA010004273.1:265000-335000 GCA_023970755.1 Azemiops feae | reverse complement strand
ATGGGTGTTTTATTACCCATAAAGTTCTTCCAGCCATTGTAAAATGCCACACCTTCCTGCAGTTACTGGGACTATATTTTCAAGTGCTTGGCAATCAGCTGGTATTAATAACTAGTTGCAGAATCCCTCAGTCATCTGTGATCTGCAATGTTTTTTGCTGGTTTCCAGAGGGTTTTTTGCCAGTTTCCAGTAAAAACTGCCCATTTGGAAGATTGGGTTTGTTTAACAACTGCACCATTCACTATATAATTTGTTTAATGGCCAGGATGATTCACTTAACAGCAGCCTTTAAATCCGGCATGTCAAACTCGCGATGTCATGTGACGCCGCATGATGTATCAGGACTTTTCCCCCATTGCTGGCAATGGGGTGGGCGCGGTTTCGGCATGACGCATCTGGCCCGCGGGCTGGCAGTTTGACATGCCTGCTTTAAATGGATAAAGTGGGAAAATGGGTCTGGTCACCTTTGTGCCTTAACCTTCAACCATAATGACTTATGACTGGATTTCTGACCCCTATTGTGGAAATAAGTTGAGCACTACCTGTCATTCTCTTCACATGTCATTTCATGACAGTTTTCTAGTCCAGAAATAAGGTAGATGTTTTTTTTTCCTTTCTCATAAACATATTTCCCATAAGGAGTTGCATCTCTTTGCTCTCCGCATCTGCTTCAGGTATAAAATCTGGGTTATCGTAACTAAGTTAACACTCAGCTTTTTTTTTCTTCCTAAAATTTATTAAGCGAGGGTATGATTCAGCATGATTAGGAATAATGAGGAAAGAGCAAAACCAGAGCAGACATTTGTAAGAACATTATCAAATTAGTCATTATTACTTAGGGACCTTGCACTGAATTTGTTTCTGCCAACAGTGATGAATAATAAAATGGAAAAATCAAACTGACTTTAAGCACATTCTAATGTTGGCATTTACATGGAGATTTTGTTGACGTGTTGTCAACAAAATTCAGATTCACAACCGCTGCAAAATGAGGTTTGAAGGCTATGTCTGTTTCTGAGGTTTTGTCTCATGAAATATAAATTAATAATTAATATGTATGAGGAAATGTAAATTGGGATGAGACAATGACCTAATTCCTATTTAAACAGGACTTAAATTTTGCACAGCAGCTTTCTTTAAGTTATGCATCTATTTCTTTATTAAAAAAATATTTCTGAGCCAAAATATCCTAGGGCAATGTACAGAAGTTTGACTACAGCTATTATTATAAACATACAAACACAATATAATAAAACAGACATAGACTATAACAGTGGTGGCAAACCAATGGCACGGGTGCCAGAGGCGGCACTCAGAGCCCTCTCTGTGGGCACGCACGCCGTCGCCCCAGTCCTAGGCCTTCAGCTGGATTTTATAAAACCTTTTCGCTTTAGGCCTCCGCCGCCGTGTGCAAAAAAAAAAAAAAAAAGGTTCAATCAGTCAATTTCAACTTCTTGCGGAAAAAAAAAGATCTTGCAAAGTTGGAATTGATTGATTGAACTTTTTAGTCCCACCCAGTCTGCCGTTACCACCGCAGCCACGCCCACCCAATGGGCCACGCCCACCCAATTGGCCACACCCACCCAATGGGCCACACCCACCCAGCACTCGACGATGCATAAGTGGGGTTTGAGTTGCAGTTTGGGCACTCAGTCTCTAAAAGGTTCGCCATCACTGGACTATAATATACAATCTTCCCCAACAAATCACTTTTGATATGTATTTGTCTATCACTTCTAAATGCAGTAGACTCCCAGAAGTCAAGCTTGAATTATTAAAATGAGAAACTCTAGAAGTCTACAAACAGAATAAATCAAGTTTCATTTAAAGTTAATGGCTAATTGGAAAGAAAAAGGCAGACCCTGGTAGGGTGATACAGGTGGGAATCAAACAGTAAATGCTGAACAAGAAGCAGGAGAACCACGAGTAAGGTGTTTTGGTGTTCAGTCTGTACTGAACCCTTGTTTGGTCCTGTTGACAATCTCTTACAATATGGACTGGAATTTCTGAAGTTAGTTTAATAAACAGCTGAAAGCCATGCAGAATTGTCTTTCATGTTGCTAAATATGGAGAAATATACCAACCTTTTAGAATAAACACATATTACAATGATCCTTCCTCCTCCTCTCTCCATTTCTGAAGATGTTACCATTGCCTTATTTTTGAAGTTCAGATGTGAAGGCAATTGCTTATCCAACCAGAAATAATATAAAGATATGATATGAGAAGGTTTGGGGAAACTCAAAATTTTGCATTATTTGCATGTTTCTAAGAGGAAACTCCTGGGCAGAATTGACCAAGAAAGATTGAATATGTCCTGTGAAGATGAAATATAGACTGTCTTTATCCTTTGGTGTTTGGGAACAAGTCGTAGGGAAGAAAGAAATGGGATGAAAAATTTTGAAAGAGGCTTGACTAACAAGGAGCAATTCACACTGCAGCTATTTCTTAGGTCTGTGCAGTCTTTTAGATTTGACTCCAAAAAAGTGTTTTGGGATGTGTTAGATCAAGAATTTCATATCTGTCCACGTGACCCTACAGTACTTTCTTTCTGAGATCTCACGGCTTCTACATATTTCAAAACACCTTTCTAAAATTGCATCTAAGGGTCCATAGAACCACTATTCACAGTATTCATTAGGTTATTAAATATACCCCCTTTATCACTTCCCATATAGAGGCATCATGGAGTGTTTTATAGTCAAATTATAAAATACAATAATAAACTTTAATTAATGAAATAAAACATTCATTAAAAGGGAGAGAATGGAAACAATAACAAAACAGAAACCATTTGCTCAATATTCATGCAGGAAAGTTCTTGGTAAAGTAATGAGACTTCACCAGATCAGCCCCATCAGATAGATCTCCAGGAAGATTAGAATTACTTTTATTAAGATTAGCTGTTAGCAACATGTTGCAATCTTATGGTGTTGTACCTCTCCCAGACTTATTCTCCAGTGAATCTGGGAGCTGTCTCCCTATTATCTGTTTCTCAGGCCTTTAAAAAATGTTTCAGCTCCTTCACCTAGACAGTAATTCTTACAGATTTCTTGCATCTTCATAAGGATTTCATAAGCAACTTGTGATTTTAGGAAGAAGGAAAGCATTCCAGAGTTAAGATGCCACCATATAGAACGTTCTCTAAGAGTGTGAGATAACACTTTGTCAATCTTAGAACTTACCTTCTCTGATAAATTTATCAATCAATCAGCACTAGCTGACACAGTCCTAAACTTATCTTGAATGCTAATTGGAAGCCATTGCAATTGCTTTAGGAAAACCATATTGTCAAAATCCAGCTTGAGAATCCAAAATAAAACTCCAGAGACTCATTCCGTCTCCGAAAATCTTACTACTTATTGAATACACTGCATAGTTATGTCAAAGCAAAACTAACTCTGAGGTTCCAATACCAATTCATAGACTTAAACAATAATTTTCCCAGTCAAACTCCCAACGTCTTACATAGTCCATATAAACAAGTTCACTTTGTTATGGGAACCGTCTGCTTCAAATCCTGTTCTGGTGTCCTTGAAAAGATTTCAGGCTCTCACGGCCATCAGCTGAATCGTAGAAGTTTCATTTCTCCATCTAAGCCACTTGAAATTAACACTCCCCCCCTTAATCTAAAGGCAAGTTGAAATGCAGAGGCACATAGCTGCCAAAGTTTCATCCCTGACACATATTACTCATTTTCTTCGGTTTTCACTTATCTGCATAACTTGTTTTGAGATTTTAGCAGACACTTACTTTCAAGTATGTATGCAATGTTATAAGGCAATTAGCAGCAACTTTTCCTGTTAGGTTGTTGAGGTTTGTAGATCAGCAGCTGTTGAAAGGTGACATGTTTTCTCTGCCACTAGAATTTTAACAAAAGAATAAAGTGAAGAAACTCAAGAAAATGGGATTCTGTGCCTCTTGGTAAATCTATCGTTGTAATGTGGAATTATGAAATGAAGTAAAAAAAAAAGATGAGTGAAGTCAGTGTCATTTTCATTTAATTCCATCATTTTGTTGTTGTTGTTGTTAGTTGCGAAGTCGTGTCCGACCCATCGCAACCCCATGGACAATGTTCCTCCAGGTCTTCCTGTCCTCTACCATCTTCTGGAGTCCATTTAAGCTCACTCCTACTGCTTCAGTGACTCCATCCAGCCACCTCATTCTCTGTCATCTCCTTCTTCTATTGCCCTCAATCTTTACCAGCATTAAGCTCTTCTCCAGTGAGTCCTTCCTTCTCATTAGGTGGCCAAAGTATTTGAGTTTCAACTTCAGGATCTGGCCTTCTAAAGAGCAGTCAGGGTTGATCTCCTCTAGGACTGACCAGTTTGATCGCCTTGCAGTCCAAGGGACTCACACAAGTCTTCTCCAGCACCATAGTTCAAAGGCCTCAATTCTTTGGCGCTCAGCCTTTCTTATGGTCCAGCTTTCACAGCCATACATTGCAACTGGGAAAACCATGGCCTTGACTATACATACTTTTGTTGGCAGGGTGATGTCTCTGCTTTTTAGTATGCTGCATTCCATCATAAATGTATTCTATTTAATTTCCTAATCAGTCTGCATTTTAAAGAACAAGAACACAAAATGTGCAATTTTCTGTAACACACACTGTCATGGTTCCGATAGATGAGACCAGTAAAAAAAAAGAACTCCAAGGCAAGAGGTTTCCTTAAAGAACATATTTATTGGCTACAAAGTATCAGCACGATCATAGCTATGTCATTAACACTTTACATGAAACAATGCATTCTTGTTCGGCCAAGAACAGCACTGCAAACTTCAGACAAAATCCCTATATTCCAATCCACAGATTAATTTGAAAATATGAAATTGTTTGCTTTACTGTGAAATAAAGAAGATCCCAAATTCTCTCCATTAGCTATAAGTGTGGCAAAGAAGAAATATATTAATTGCCATGTATGAATGATATAGTCTTTCTTTTGTTCCTGACCTAGGCAGCTGTAGAAATGATGTTCGTATGTTACATTATATATACTGTCTGTCTGTCTGTCTGTCTGTCTGTCTGTCTGTCTGTCTGTCTGTCTGTCTGTCTGTCTGTCTATCTATCTATCTATCTATCTATCATTTATCTAGTAAAAGATTTCCCTATCCAGTCATGTCTAACTCTAGGGGATGGTGTTCATCTCCGTTTCTTAACCAAGGAAGCAAGCATTGTCCAAAGACCTATCTGTGGTCATGTGGCCAGCATGACATCATGCTACAGTGCAGAACATGCAGCAAAACATGAAACGTTGTTATCTTCCCACAAAGTGGCACCTATTTATCTAATCCATTTCCATGCTTTCAAACTGCTAGGTATGCAGGAGCTGGAGCAAGAACGAGAGCTTGCCCCATAGCACGGTGCTCAGGTCTTGAACTCGGGCTATCAGATTTCCAGCTGACAAGCTTAGCTTCTTAACTGCTGAGCCACTGCGTCTTTACACATATGCACACAGAGAGTCAAACAACAACAAAAAATCCCACACAGACATATTGAAGTATCTATTTCTTCTCATCTATGTTCTTGATATACAATATGTGATGCTTGAGATTCAGATGTGAAAATATTCTCCACTAAAGAAACTTTATCATTGCACCAACTATTTGTAGGTAAGGTAGGAAGCATCGATTGTATAACGTTCAATGATAATGATATTCAACTAGTTTGTTGAATGCTAATAGGAAATTCAAGTAGCTAAGTAATCGGAAGGAAAATCTGAAGTTCCCTGTCCTGTTCACAGAGCAACTGAAATAGTTCATGCAGATAAGAGTAGAGGTTTGCAGTCTCTTTGCTCTTTCTATTTAATAGTTTAATAATCTTTCCTTTCTCCCCAATGACATAAAATGCAAAGAATATGCTAAGAGCCATTAGCCTAGCAAACAACCATTCAATTTATGCCTTGTGTTAGTATTCAAATATATATTTAGCAAAAAGCTGATTATACAGTCTTAATAACCTTGCATTTCGGCACTTGATTTGTTTTATTAAGCTAGGTGAGTAAAGATGCAAGAGAGGGAGAGGGATTTTTTTTAAAAAAAATTTTTTTGAATATGGACAAATAACAGTTTCTGTCAATGCTGCTTGCCTTGTAATTGGCAAGCCTATATTTCAGTGTCCAATCATTGTCTATAAAATACTACTGTAATTTGCAATTTATTGATTTTGTTTATCATTGATGTACAAATGTCTCTGAATGGAAGAGGGGAAAAAATATTTCAGCAAGTAGCTTTTAAATTGGAATCTAAAACCCTAACCTTTCCATTCCTTTTAAATCATCCTTGTTGTTGTTAGTTGCGAAGTCGTGTCCGACCCATTGCGACCCCATGGACAACGTTCCTCCAGGCCTTCCTGTCCTCTACCATCTTCTGGAGTCCATTTAAGCTCACGCCTACTGCTTCAGTGACTCCATCCAGCTACCTCATTCTCTGTCGTCCCCTTCTTCTATTGCCCTCAATCTTTCCCAGCATTAGGCTCTTCTCCAGTGAGTCCTTCCTTCTCATTAGGTGGCCAAAGTACTTGAGTTTCAACTTCAGGATCTGGCCTTCTAAGGAGCAGTCAGGGTTGATCTCCTCTAGGACTGACCGGTTTGATCGCCTTGCAGTCCAAGGGACTCGCAGGAGTCTTCTCCAGCACCATAGTTCAAAGGCCTCAATTCTTTGGCGGTCAGCTTTTCTTATGGTCCAACTTTCACAGCCATACATTGCAACTGGGAAAACCATGGCTTTGACTATACGTACTTTTGTTGGCAGGGTGATGTCTCTGCTTTTTAGTATGCTGTCTAAATTTGCCATAGCTTTCCTCCCCAGGAGCAAGTGTCTTTTAATTTCTTGGCTGCAATCCCCATCTGTGGTGATCTTAGAGCCCAGGAAGATAAAATCTGTCACTACCTCCATTTCTTCCCCATCTATTTGCCAGGAATTGAGAGGGCCGGATGCCATGATTTTGGTTTTCTTAATGTTGAGTTTCAAGCCAACTTTTGCACTCTCCTTCTTCACCCGCATCAAGAGGCTCTTTAGTTCCTCTTCACTTTCTGCCATTAGAGTGGTATCATCTGCATATCTTAGGTTGTTGATAAATCATCCTAGTGAATTCTTATATCCAACTAAGTCTACTTAATTATTTAGATATCCTAACTAGTTTAGATTTAGTTATTTAAACTTACTGAATTTAAACATCAACTTTGAAGTATGATAGCTGCTGGAACATGATTCAGAGCCATGCTACTCAAGTGATACGTTTTCAGCAGACTTCATTGATGAAATCACTTAATGGGGAGGCAGGATTAGAAGCTTCATGAGAGAAGGTTTGTACTTAAATACTGGGTTTGAGGAGTATTTATCTCTTAATCAAATCAGAATATTTATGGTTCCAGACCAAAAAACACGAGTACAAAATTTAAAATAGAGAGACATTTCTAAAAAAAACCACCTTGTAGCTAAGATGTTATAGAGCTTATCCATGTTAGGTCTTGAGTTGAATTCAATTTGAAATCAGGCAGGGCGAAGAGCACACTATCATCAATCCTTTAGCCTCATCTACAGGTCTTGTGACTCTTTTGGTCTTTCATATGTGGAGGACAGAATGGGACAACTCGCCGTAGCCACTCTCCACGGCCAACTCACTGTGGGACAACTTGCCATGGCCAGCTCACTACCGGACAACTCACTGTAAGACAATTCAACAATTCAATTTAATTATTTAAAACAATTGCAAAAATATTTTAATTGTCATTCGCATTTCAATTTGTCACTCCTTTGGCATCCTTTCTTTAATGATGCTATTCCACTATTTCTTCAGTATTAATGTAACCCACAACATGTTGTCCTATGGCGAGTTGGCCATGATGAGTTGTCATAGACCCTGTGGAGGGATAGTATTATTGCTGTTTTTCAGAGCCAGAAGATTTTTCATTGCAAAGGTTAACCACCTGAGGTGTAGTACTAAATGTGTATCCATGTTGACCTTTAGTACCCATGGTTTTGCTTGGTGTCACCAAAAACATCTGGTGTCAAGTTCACTGGGTTGCTGGTTGGTCACTAATGCCATTAATACTGATCTCTAAGAGAAGACATGCTCAATGTTAAATCTTTGTCCACCATTACCTTCATGGCAATCAGTACTGTTCATCTGGTTGACTTCTGTGCTATACGTACTCCTAATGTCTGTTGTTTGTCTATCCTATCAGTTATGTGAGGGCATAGAAGAATTATTTACAATGGGTCCTCCTGAAGTAAATTAGTTTGTTGGGTGAAACTGAATCTGTTGGTCTGGTTGAATGATTTAGGAATCTGGAATCTGGGATCTTGAAATGTTTTTGTTTTTGCAGAAACTCAGTGCATTTTCAGTGTAATATCTACTTATATAAAGGTCAGTGGTAAGTTTGCTCTCTCCTGAAAAACTGCAATATTTGACAATATGCAGATGCTTGAGTTCAATCTCCAAAATAGCTCATTATTGTGACCAAAGTAAAATTATTTCTTATGGAATATTGTACTTAGGATATTTTGAAAAACATAGCATTGCCATTTTGAAGATTGTATTTAATGCAGACTAGCTATTTCAGCTCATGGAAGGACAATATTTTGAGAATTATTATTTTGGTCTTCCATAATAATATTTTTCAGTCACATAAATTACTCATAATTACTTTTCTTCTTTTAATAAAATTCCTTTTGTATGTTGCTTTCCCTTCATATTTTTTTCAGCCTGAGTTGTCAGTCCTGAAAAAAGGTTTTATCTTCTTCAGAATTGCTGTCTGGAGATATTAATTATTTTCCTGGTTTGATGCTGTACTTTCTGTGGTGTCACTAAAACGAACCCATTAAGAATGAGTGATAGATATAGTAATTTCATTAGTGCCATCAATAATGCATTGCACTTACCTTTTAAGAATCTTTCCGAATAGATTATAGTGACTGGGAATTATATTTACGTGATCAAAATAGTTAAGGTTGAAGAGAAATATTATGAAGTGATTAGTCAACTGGAACTGGATTGATGTCATTTTAATAACATAATGAAAAAATTATGGTGTTTGCAATAGTTCATGTATCATTTGGAGAGCCTGATATAAACTTGCCACATAGTATTTTCTACACAAATCATAATCCCATCCCATACATATGATCTTATTTTTGCATACAAAGCTATACATGATTTGTAGGTATGTAGGTATGAAGGAGAAATTTGCACCCTTGTTTTGAAGACATGAATCATCCCATTGACACTGGGATCAATATCTTTGATTACATGGTGCTCCATCTTCCTTGCTAGCTATTTTTTTTTCATCTTTGCTATAAGAAAATTCTGCATCTGATAGTTCTTGAAGGTGGAAATGTAAACCTATGTGAGAACTTCCAGGGGAGATATGTCAAACTACAATACAGAAGGCTCTATGAAAGTGGAACCAACAATCAGGGCAAAGATCAAGGAAATGATGAGTAGATGGTTCCTTGAAAGCTCTCCAGACAGAGTATATATGATATTGCCCACATGTTTTCTGGATGGCTGCCTCTCATGAGGAGACCACAAGATAATGGTTTTCTGCAGGTCTAAGCACTGAGAAACAAAGGGATTAGCCCTCTTGCTCATAGCAGTGGGAGAGACTTTTAAAAGACACTCAGTTTGCAAACCTCATTTTGTAATCACTTTTGGAAATTGCTCATTAACTACTACTAAGCTATTAGAGACCTTTGGATTTACAAGTTTGAAAATGCTGGGCAAGTTATCTTCAATCCTGAATGAAAGAAAGTTTTAATTATAAGCTTACAAAATTGAAGCACCTGAAATAAACACCCAAAAAGTAACTAAGATTTTGATCTCAGAAAATTATAAACATTCTAAGCATCCAGATAAATTTGGAATATTGAAACTTTTTTAAGATTAATGATAAAGTACAAATAGTTCTCATGAAAGGGTTACTAAATTTGTTTATACTTGGGATAAAACTTGGAAATAACCTCTTTATATCTTTGTCTTATTTTTCTTTGTTGTATTCTTACTTTTCTCTTTTGCTCTTTTCTTTTTCTTTTTATGTTCATTTCTTAGCTTAGATTTTACTATTATAATTGAAATTCTTAGTTAAAAGTTATATACGACAAATGATAGAAATTGTAAATTTATCTTTCTTTCAAAATCCACATCCTAGTTTCAATGTTCAAATATGTCCATTTTGTATAGTATGAGAAGCAGAGGTAAATCACAGTGCTGCATATTACTGGGTTAAGAAAATGTAAGACAGTAGCTTTCATTAATATTGCCAAGTATATTTTACTATTTACTTCTTTCCCCCAACTCCATATTATTGGGAGAATAATCTTCTCTGTACTTTTTTTTTTTAGACTTCTAGTTTCCATGTTGAATCTACCTTATAGTGCTATATCCAATGAATATGATCAACAAAAAGAGTTATGCATTACTTTCTGGCAGACTGATTTAGTTTTTAAGCTAAATCTGAAAGTTGGATTGTCCTGAAAATAAAAGCTTGCTATAGAGCAGGGGTGTCAAACTCGCAATGTCATGTGACGTGTTGCGACATGTCGCGACTTTTTTTCCATTGCTGGCAATGGGGTGGGCGCGGTTTTGCCATGACGCCTATGGCCTGTGGGCCGGCAGTTTGACACCCCTGCTATAGAGGTAATTCTTGACTTACAGCTATTCATTTAGTGACCATTTGAATTTACAATGGCACTGAAAAAAGGGACTTCCAATCATTCCTTATCATGGTCATGTGATTAAAATGTGGTTGCTTGACAATTAGCATCTGACAATTAGCACAAAGAGCAGAGAATCAAGCAGAGAAGCACCTGCCCTCAGGTGCTTCTCCAAAGCACCTGAGGGCAGGACAAGAAGCAATGGATGGAAGCTAATCAAGGAGAGAAGCAACCTAGAACTAAAGGGAAATTTCTTGACATTTAGAACAATTAATCAGTGGAACAACTTGCCTCCAGAAGTTGTAAATGCTCCAACACTGGAAGATTTTAAGAAGAAACTGGACAGCCATTTGTCTGAAATGTTATAGGGTTTCCTGCTTAAGCAGGGGGTTGGACTGGAAGACCTCTAAGATCCCTTCCAACTCTGTTATTCTATTCTATTCTATTCTATTCTATTCTATTCTATTCTATTCTATTCTATTCTATTCTATTCTATTCTATTCTATTCTATTCTATCCTATCCTATCCTATCCTATCCTATCCTATCCTATCCTATTCTTAGAAGGGCTGCACTATATTTACTAAGACTTCACTTCAATGGCTGTAGCAAAGCATCTCTTTGAAGCAAAACCAAGTATCACACTGATTGTATACACTAAAGCCGAGCAGAATTCTCATATCAAAATGAAATGCCTCATTGCCCTGTCCTGACCACACAACCATTCATCACACTCAACAAGAGGCAAAGACCTCATCAAGGTGAAATAGGCTGAGTTACACAAGCTTAATGCTTTAGGATGTTTCAGCATGTGCCCCCTTGACACCATTGGTTTGTGCACTATTCTAGGAGATGAAAATTATGAAAAACTTAAGAGTACAGACATCTACTCACTCCAGGTATCTAAACTGAACTACCTGTACCTCATTTATCATGTGATGCAGAAGAGCAAATACTTACTTTTTGCATCTCCACTTAAAAGAACCCTAAAGAACAATTCTAAAAATGACCACTTTGAAAGGTCTTGAGGAGTCACTGATATTTAAAGAAGATTTATCTTTCTTGCACAAATTCATCAATTTGTACCAATAGAAAGTACAGTGTCAGGCTTGTCCCAGCTTGGGCATTTAGGAAAGAAAGACCCTCGACTCCATTTGTAGTGAAAGGTATACTTTTACTAAAGCCAAGTGATTACAGCATAAGCAAAGTTGGATCTGAATATTTCCACTGAAAACCTGCCTATTTTCCATTTCCCAAACACGTCTTCCCTTGACCAGTTCATGAGTGTCCAATAGTACTCAAATTTGGTGTTTTGGTAACAGCTTTCAGGTTTGGTGCCTCTTTGGTGTAGTGTCGCATTCCGTTCTCATGTTCACATCCTTGGATGCACGGTTCTGTTCTGAATTGGCACCTCTGGTTCCTGTCATCCTATCATTTCCTTTCCCCACACATTCCTTTCCTCTCTCCTCCCACATTTTATGGCAGGATGCCAGCAAGGTGAAGCAGGCTGAAGTATTTACGATGGCAGACCTGACATACAGTATATCAGATACTGTAGCAAATATTGCCTTTTCCCTTGCAGGATTTTATTTTATAGTATAACTTTCTTTCTGAAGATTTTAGAAAACATGTCCCATAACTAGAAATTATAGCCAAAGCCAAATTAGCCAGTTTTCCTATAAATTCTAACTCTTTTATAGCACACTGTTAGCACTGCATGTAAAAAAAAATGTTTACAATGACCATTTTCAGAGGTTCTCATAAAAGTAGCCAATTAGCGACCATTCAGTTACCCTGGATCTACGAAAAGGAACTTACGACCAGGATTTGATGTTCCGATGACTGCCCCCTCTGTGTCATGTGATTGATGTCATGGTTCCGATAGATAGAGCCAGAAAAATTAGAACTCTGAGGCTAGAAGTTTCCTGAAAGAACATGTTTATTGGATACAAAATATTGGCATGGTCAAAAGTGAAACCAAGTCTTAAATTCCATCCAAAGAGTTACACTATTACAAGTTAAACTTCCCACCCCAATACTAGGCAATCAGCTACATTTCCCAATAGAATAGTTTGGCGGGCTTTCTAACAGAAAACCCAGCCCTCCAATCTGGCCATTTGAAATGACCTTGGTTCCCATGGGGCAGAGAATTGTTTAGACTATCAAAAAAAAACCTCCACTTCCCTCTTCCCATGCTTATGGCAACCTAGAATGAGCAAGATGGCTTCAGCCAGGTTCGTTGTAGAATTAACAATTGCATGTTGGGTGCTCAACTTCTGGACCACATTTACAGTCATTTGCAGTGTCCCACAATCATATGTCCACAATTTATGAGGGTTTGTTGTTGTTGGTTTTTTTGCCAGAAACCAGCATTTACTTTTGGTTTCGAACAAAAATAAAAAAGCCCATTTCAGTCAATGGGTTCACTTAACAACAGCCATATCTGTCTAACAACCGCCGCAAAAAATGTAAAATCGGAGCAGTCATGTGGGTATGGACTTATAATAATCATGACATACAACAGATGTTCCAAGCTCCATTATGGAAGTAAGTCGAGGACTAACTCTATGTCTTAAGTAACATTGTGTTTATCTCTCATGAACATCTAACATTGTGACATTAAAAAATAAAAATAAAAATAACCACCCCCTGTACATTAAATAGAACTTCTTTGAAGAACCAAGAATAGACTTGGTCCCCCTGGCTTAGAAAATGAAATGGCAAATTCTGAGGAATGAGGAGGCATTGGGGCAGAGTTCTTCTTGGTGCGGAGTTGTTCCAATGTGTCCCAAGCACCACCACATTGTTTTCCATAGTTGGGATGGAGGAAGATGCTCTCTTAGTGTTTTGCCAATCCATTTGGCTTATTTACAGGAATTTACTTTCCTCATGGACAGTTGGTTTTATGAGATTGCTTTTTCCAGTCTTAAATTTGCACATAAATATGCAATTTGTTTTAAAAGTAAACATGCACATTAAATATATATGCGTGCTTGTTTATATGGATTTTTCTTAAGGTATATGATTTCTTTTAAGCTACATAATTCTCTTGAGATGTACAAGTTTGCCTTTCGTGCTGTCTGCTATAATATGTTTTGTAAACCATTTGTATTAATATGCGCAATTTGGTAGATAGTTTTGCAATGTGTACATATCTTTGGGCAAATATTCTTACGGAATAACTCAATTCTAGCATTTATATATTCCCATTAAACAATTGCCATGTTTCAGTTCTGGCTTTGAATCCAGAACTGCAAATGGGAAAAGTCTGCATTGAAATTCATATGGAACAAATTTCTTCCCGTATGGCATGGATTCAAGCTGAGGCGCCATCTAACCTCAATGGGACTAACTCATATCACTCACTCCAGTGGAAGGGGCCTGCTGCAGATCCCATCAGCCAAGGAATTCTGCCTGATGGGATCAAGGAGAAGAGCCTTTTACGCTGTGGACCTGGTCCTGTGGAACATTCTACCACCGGAAGTGAGAACTGCTCCCATCCTTCTGAGTTTCTGGAAGGGTCTCAAAAGCTTTGGGGCTTGGGGCCCCAAGAGGCTTCACCCTTGGCAGTGGTTAACAGGGTAAAAAGATCTATCCCCAAGCCATCCATCTCCTTGGAAGACTTTGAAGAATTTGAAAGCAGAATGGATCTATGGAAAGGTACAAAGGACCAATACTGGATGGAACCAACAGAGAAGCTCGCACCTGGGTCTGACAAAAGCTGGGAAGTGTGGAAATCATTGAATATACTGCCGCATATATAAAGATGCAGAGACAAATGAACAAATGAGGCTATGCTCTTTGTGATTGTGGTGACATGCAGACAACAACACAAATGTATACCTGTCCTTTCTGCTCCAATCAGTGTACACTGAAGAATTCATGGCAGCGTGACAGAACACAATGTTGCTAGTTTCTGGGTGAGATCTGTTTACCTATTTTAATCTTGTATTTTAAATTTTAAATTTTATGTCATATAGTATGCCTTATTTTAATTGTGATGCTTCTGACACGAATAATCAAGCAAATAGCATTGTAATTGTAATTGTTTCTATATTAATCTTTTTATTGTTTGTAAGCTGCCCATAGTCGCCCTATCGGTGAGAAGGACGGTATATAAATTTAATTAATAAATAAAGATCTATTGAATTGGCCATACAGTACTTCTATTCAGAACTTCTATTCTCAATTTAGACTTCTTCTCTCATCTTGGTACAGTGATGCATTGAGATACAAAAGGAGTTTTGAAGCAGCAGCATCTTCAAATGCTTAAAAGCTGTTTAAGTTATGAAAGTCCCAAAGTCTTTGGGGAGGGATCCCTTTCTGTTTTTGCAGCTACAAAAGAACCATTTCAAAGTGCACTTACCAAGTTGCCATTTATCTTGCATTTTCTGTTGACGTTGTTAGCCAACCCGTCTCTCTTTAAATGGTAATTAGATAGCTCTGATAATGATCTGCAGAAAATACTCTCTGGTAGTCTTCTGGGTGACTATCGCTGGCAGTTTTATTACTAATTTGCAGTTGCCACTGGGCTTGTCTGTAATTAAGTTACTAATGGACTGTCTTGGTTGAGCTGCCTTCTTTTGTTATTTTTTTTTTCTTCCCTTGCCATTCTTTTTATGAAATCTCTTTTCATATGTTTGAGGATAAAATTCTACCTGTGATCGCTCACCAACCTTTTAGGTGTGTTTTAATTGTTTTCCAACTTCACACTCTTTGGTTCACAACCAAAAATGCCTCTGGGTAGAGATTTATATGATATTTACATACTGCTTTAATTAGAGTAATGATTACACCTGCTTTAAGATAATATTTATTACTTGCTGCCAACCAGAAGCACAATGATCAGTGCAAACCTGCATATAGCAGAGGTTGCTTTTGAAAAGATGTTTAATTTTGCAGTACTTTAAATAATGTTGCTTAAAGTATTAATTATGGAAGTGCTTGCCCGGGACATTTTATAATACAGAAAACAGCTAGGCAGAATACCATGGAGGAGTTGCTTCATGAACATATTTTCTATACCCCCAACAGCTGTCCTAATGTTAAAATTAATTGATTTTGGATAGGTCAAAATTTGCTCAGGCAATTTGATTATTACTGAGAATTCTAAAAGCTGAAGTCCATCCAGGTGAAGCTCGTCCAGGCTAGCTTGGTTTTCAAAATGGCTCACGAATAGTTTGAATAAATAATAAACAACATTGACACACAATGTAGTCCTTGACATATGACTGTAATGGAGCCTACCCATCACGTTCGTAAGACACGATCATCATAACACAGGTCACCTATGTGACTGACCCATTTTTATTTATTTATTTATATGCCACTCATCTAGCTGTCCAAAAGATTTTATGACTTTTTTTGCAGTGGTCATTAAGGGAGCCCATTGTTTGGTATGGGCCGATTTTGCCCCTAGTAAATGCTGGTTGCCAGCTAAAGTGTCATAAAATGTAGTCATGTGACTGCGACATGTTGCAAACTGCTGTAAATGCAGGCTGGCTGTTGAGTGCTCAAAATGCTCCATGTGTTGAACAGAACAAAGGATGAGACACATCAGTTTGACGTTGTATAAAAGCTTGCTGTTTGCACGGATCATTGGAACCTTTACGTCTTATCATGTGAAATTACAGACTGATTAGAGACTTCTCCTCTTCATGAATGAAAAAAATCTGAAGAGCAAAATGTGTCAGGAACTCTTTTGATTTGAATCGGATATTTATGAAACAAACAGCTATGGTGAAATATTAATCTATGCAAAAAGTTAATATGATCCCATTATGGAAAATGTAGGTGTTGCACTGTCCCAGGCATGTGTTTCTTCTTTTAAGGAGGCAACATTTTTTTTAAAAAAACTATTTTTAAAAAAAATATTGCTGAATCGCTCTGAAATAGCATAGTAAAATTGCACAAAGGGCAAAAAGACATCCTAGTGAAGAGTAAGGTCTATGGAGGTTAGGATGGGGATACTCTTCTCAAGGACAAAACATTCCTAGCTACAAAAGGGATAGCATGAGCTGATGTTGTGGTTTATAGTTCATCTGCCTGGAGCAAACAATGAGCACATTTCTGAGAAATCAGACAAAATGTACATATTCAATTTCTGAACTTGCCAAGGTTTAGTATTAACAGTAGACAATGTTTGTAATTTGGAAATTATGGCTGCCACCTGACAGCATCACTGATGAATTCAGGTGGATCTTTATATACCTGTTTCCATCTACTTAAGGCAATCATTTACTGTTTTTCTTGGTTGTTCTTTTTTTTTTTTAGAAACATCCTTTATCGACTAGATGACAGGACACAACAATTTTCAGTACTCCTGGAGGCAGCAGAGCACTGGAAGTTACATCAGTCCAATGAGACTCTACAAGCTATCTTGTCAAAAGTGTTCAACAGTTTCAACTCAGCTCAGGTTTGTTTCAAAGCAGGACTTGAGGTCTTTGAGGCCACCTCAGTGGGAAACCAATGACAAACTTGGCTTTTTGGCATCTGCACACACGCCACTAAGAACCTTGTTTACATTTTCCAGAGGAAGACTTTGGATTGGGCTTGAAATGATATATGGTTGAAATCTTTTTTTGATTTCTCAACTTTAAAAAAGGAATCCTTGTTTCAAGGTACTTTATTGTAGCCCTAGATAATGCTAAAGCAACCTTTTGCACTGTTGAGAATTTATTGCATATTTCTATTTTTGGAATAGATGGGTATGGGTATGTGTTGATAGATCAAGAATCAAATGAGGAAGATTTGTAATTGGATAACTAGAAAATAATTCCACACAGTTGATCTAAACTGGAAGAAGAAATTAAGGCGCTCTTATCTTTCCTGTAATAGCCTACTGCATTTCTAATTGAACATAGAAAAGACATGAAACAATCCTTCCCATTTCTATTCTCTTCCTATATGGAATACCTGAGCTTCCATCTGTTCACTTATTTGCAATTATTGGTCAGCTGTGGCTACCAGGTTTTTAAATATAAAGCCAACATGCAAGTGCATTGACTAGCATTTGCCTAATGTTGCCATTCTGCAGCAAAAACCATTTGTGAAACATTTGGCACTGGAGATTTCTGTTCAACGATAGCAAAAAATCCCACCCATTTGTCAACAGGAGCCATGAAATCTGATAATACGTGGTTGACCATGGATGTTTTCAGATTTCATAGAACACCCGATTCACCAACACCCGATTGTTCATTCGCAAGTGAACTTTAATTGAACTGGACCTCTTGTGGAAGATTCAAGATGAAACAGAGAGAAAAATGAAGCATTAGTGGCATTATCCTACAGGAAACAAAAGAAGTTATTATTATTATTTATGATTTATGCACAATGGTCATACCATCATACATAGGTCTGAAAGAAAATTAGAGACCAGCTATTGTGAAAGAGGCAATGATTCCTAACTGCACCCAGATAGGACCATCCTGGTTCTCAACCTTTTCTTCACCACAGACACCCTTTAAATACATTTTGTGGCCACAGACCATGGCCACAGACCACCAAGACTTAACTCAAGATTTAAAGCACTAAACTGTATCAAATATTCACAGACCTCCTGTGATGACATTGTGCACGCACGCGCACACACAGGTTCCCTGAGAATCACTGTCCTGTGAGATATCCCGGACAACTATAAATGAAAAATAAGTTGCATAGATCAGGAAACTAAAATCAAAATGTGTCTTGACAGCATTTTGCTGAAAATCTCCAAGACAAAAGTAAGGAATGGGTAAAAAGAGTCAAGGTATTCAAATACTAAAAAGGATGCAACTGAAAATATAATAGCCTCTCCATGCGGTTTTTGAAACCAGAGCCACGTAGATATCAAGACATATGCTTTCCCATCAAAGCCATAGCCTTCACTATGCGTATCCTGAAAGCAAAAACTTTCTTTATTGTGTGACAGGTAAATATTGCATTCCAATGCCCTTATTAATTCAGAGTTAAGCATTAGGTTTATGCAGCTGTCTGGTTTGAAAGGAAAATGTTCCGCTTTTCCTTTTTCAGATCCAGAAAAAATGAGTTTCAGTTTCATTAAGTTTAATGAAAGATTGCATGAACCTATAGCACAGTTTTCAGGCACGTGTAGCCTATCCCAGAAAGCCTCACTTAACTTGCCATAAACTGCAGATGTGATTGATGTTGATGGGGAAACAGGTTTTCCAGAGACTCCTGTTCAATAAGCCAGGAAGAGAGAGAAGGGGGAGAGAGGGGGAGAGAGGGAGGGAGGGACGGAGAGAGAGAAGCAGAAAATCACTCAGCAACATATCCTCATTTTTGTAATAAAATTTAAAGGAAAATCTCTTTTGTTTCATTTTCAGTGAGGTAGGATCCTCCAGAATTCTAACTACGAAGCTCCATTTAAATATAAATGAAATGAAGTTAAACTTATTTTTTTGGTCCTGCTCTTCCACACGCTACACATACATCAAATGGCACACTTAACTCAGGAAAGAATTATGTACCTTTCCCTTTGCTTTTGAGCACTATTCATAACCATGGGTATTCAGAAGCAAATTTCCATTGATTTCGATGATATTTTCAGCTAAGTAAGCATCCTTAAGCTTGCATGCTTTGAATGAAATCTCTCCTGAGGCTATTGGGGTGGTATCAATACAGCAGGATGCAACTAAATCATATTAGGCAATGTCATTTGATTTCATTATGGTACTGACTCAAATATGGATTCAAATTTCTCTTAAAATAATACATCATCCAGATTCCTGAGGCATTCTTTATTACTTTGTCATAGGTCACATGCCAGGATCTGGCAAAATGAATGCAATAGTGAATAATTCTAACAACCAGTAAACTTTATAGCTCATATATTTGTGTTTTTAAGTGGATGAAAATGAAATTATAATAAATAAGCTAAAATGATTTTGGTGCATATTTTAGAGGGAATCATAAAAAAACAAACTACAATCAAATCAGACAAGTAATACTGTATGTATGATAGATTATAAATTGTTTTGAATAACTTAAGGAAAAGACTTAAAATCTAGTGTTTATGTGCCACAACAATCATAAAAACAGCTATAAGATCTCTCTTGCTCTCTCTTCTTCATTCTAAAACGTAAGAAAAAGGCATGTTTATCCACCTACCCACCAATCATAGGTAGGGACCAGCAAACCTTCACTGAAGCATGAATTGCTTTATTGATCAGTGCTGGAAGCAAAGACAGACCTCAAGAGAGGAGGCATTGCAGCCCCTTTTTATAAACGTTTGCAAATTAAGTACAATTAATTTGGCTTTGATTCATTGATTGTGTTTCAGCATATATGCATTAATGGATGTGGGAAGTAGGTCAGGACAGTTATGTAATGGATGTTTATACAAGCTACTTTTGAAAAACAATGGGTCAAAGAAACTACATCTGAGATTGGTCTGTTCCCCTCGCCTTCACCTAAAAACCTCAAGTTAGAACTTAATCCTTTCTTGGCCTAGTTTGCAGTTAGCACTTTGATTAACTTAACCAAATGTAAGATTCTGAGTATTCCTAGTGCCTAATTATTTATTGCTTATTTTCCTGCACATAAAAAACAGGCAGAGATTCCATCACACTGTTGCAGTGATCAAAGCTGACCATAACAGCAGATAATCGTGGCCTAGAAAAATATCTTTTGTTTTGCTTTGGGGTTGTTTGGTTTTTTTTAACAAGTACTGAAACCCAAATGG
Source organism: Azemiops feae (assembly GCA_023970755.1). Classification (NCBI taxonomy): domain Eukaryota; kingdom Metazoa; phylum Chordata; class Lepidosauria; order Squamata; family Viperidae; genus Azemiops; species Azemiops feae. The sequence continues at coordinate 314,661 of JALGBA010004273.1, read as the reverse complement.
CTGGAGTTGGTTTGGGGAGTCAATGCTGACCTTTATCGTTCAGGTCAGGATAAAACATAAGTAACAGACTTCATATGTACCTGAGAAAACAGGATTTATTAATCTGCTGGCTGCCACACATGTTCACCTCAAGGAAGGTGAAAATGTGCAAAATGGCAAGTGTAGTGATTTTGGCCTTCTAGGACAGATAGATCTGTTTTCTCTGTATGGTGATTCACCATTTGGGGATTGTGGACTTACTGTTTGCACTGATAAATTGGTATAGATTTTGAAGTCCAGTGCATCCATCACAGTGCTCTGTGCAATACGATTTTCCCTACAGTGACTCCACAATTTGCCTTTAAGAAGGCATTTGATAATTCATTAAGCTTACCACCATATGTCAGTCAGTGGGAATTCGTATGGAGTAGCAGTAGCAAAAGCACTTAGACTTATATACCACTTCACAGTGCTTCGCAACCCTCTCTAAGCGGTTTACAGAGTCAACATATTGCCCCCAACAATCTGGGTCCTCATTTTACCAACCTCAGAAGGATGGAATAGACATATGTAGGATTGTACTATAATATATATATATATCCTGGACAAAACTTACTATGCTTCCTAATTGTCTTTTCATTTCTTCTGATTACTTGATTTCCTGAGTTGTTGATTATGCATTTAAACGAATCTGAATTATATATTTTCCTACAAAAAGATAAAGTCTCATTCCAGTTCATCTTGACTTTTGTTGATATCAGGGTTTGGTGATTTGGTGACCTCAGGGGCCTTTTACTTTGGGCTCTATGGATTAAGTCTCAGCAGGTAATACCACCTAGCTGACTTAGATCTCAAAAAAAGCTGATTGGGCTTGCAAAGTACTTGAATTTGGGAACTATCAGGAAATCTAGAACTGGAGGGGGAGCTTAGAGAGAGAAATCCTAGAAAACTATTTAGGTATTTTTTTAAAAAAAAAAAGATTGTTGTTTCCATCTAACTTTTACTTATAATTATTATCATATATGGTACAGGGCAAAGGAAAATATGAGAATAAGAAATAATAACAAGGAGAAAGGATTACTGACTACTTAACTGCATAAATCTCAAAGAGATTTTAGATAACTGGTAGCTTTTGACATGATTTTTATGTTAAACTTTGCTGCTTCAATATTATGTAAAGAAGTAGATTGGATATCACAACTTCCATGGATATAGAAACTCCTGTTAGAGCCATTGAATTTACTTGTCTATTCACAACCCTCAAGATGAATGCAAGGCAGGATTTGAGGTAAACAGTGCTTAAACCACATTAGGAGCTGATTGACATACTGCTTCCACTTTCCATCCTCCCCCCCCCCCCAAAATGGAACTGCATAGGGAGAAAACATTGCAAATCAGAAACTAGAGAAGAAGGGAATGAATCTTTCTCTCCTTTTATTTCTCGGCTAAAATGTTTCTTTGCCCTCAAAGACAGCTTTTGCAGTAAACAGCCTCTTGAGAGACAATGGGAGTTACCAGGGGAAGATTTTAGCAGGAAAACAACATGGCAAAGAAAATTCCCCTTTGTCGTATCCAAAAGGTCTTTGGTTCTTTCTACAAAATGGAAGGAAATAGTTGAAGCGTAGTTTTAAATATGAGCATTTGTGATCACTTGTAACTTGGCCTTGACTGTGCCATGAAGACATTGGCATATTCCTACTGAAACAAGAAGTGTGTTGTAGGTTTTCAGACTTGTAAGACTAAAATATGAGCATCAATGTTTGAATTTACATTTGAATTGCTCTCCGAGATGTCTTCTTGAAAAGTGAGAAAATGAAGATGACCATGTGTACTCCATAATGCTGCCAGTTGACAATGCATAGAATCACATAACCCCATTTCCCCTTTCTTAATGAGAGAGGCTTGGGACAGGAAGTCAGGAAAATGGTTAGGGTTAGGGTAACCCTAACCCTAACTCTAACTCTTTATTGAAAAGACATTTATGAAAATGAAGGAAGAAATGCAAAAAAAAAGGCAGGACTTACTGAAAAAAAAAAAACAAGAGAAAAAGACCAGTATTAATCTACTTGTTGCAACGAGGAAGGCTAGAATGGCATTTTAACAGGAGTATTTTATACTTTGTCAGTTTGCCTTTTGGCTTTCCATAGAATACCTAGGAAATGTGTGAAATATTAAGCATTTCATACTTTGACGTCCCATTTTTGGCACTCTATAGATTTCCTAGGCATTCTATAAAATTGCCTAATTTCACACATTGACGGTAACATATATATTTTATGACTTACACACATGTAGGAACAGCAAAATTTGCATTGTGACTTTCATAATTTTGATAGAAGTTTTGGATCCTGCTTATGCCTCCGTCTATATTATAAACCGAGTATTTGATTATTCTGGAAACTCTTGTTCTCTGTCTGTGTTTTCAGAGCATTACTGGAGTAGAGGAGTACTTTTATTTAATAAAATAGGGAAAAAAACTAGTGGGATGGAAGGAAGGAAGGAAGGAAAGAAGGAAGGAAGGAAGGAAGGAAGGAAGGAAGGAAGGAAGGAAGGAAGGAAAACTATATATCTGTTTTTACATATATATGTACATGATATTACACTAAGTTTCAAGAGATGATTACCTTACTTCATATTTAATTGTAATTATCCATACAAAACAGATTACTAGCATTCACAATCCTCACCATGAAATGAGAATTCTAAGTGTCTGGCTAGCAGGAGACCAGCTAAGGTAAGGGCAAAGCATCAGAAAGATGGATGGTAGCTGATTATATTCCTCTGCAACCTTTCTGAAGTCAAGCAAAAGAAGTTGATTGCCTTCTTGGATTTGATTAGAGGGGCAATAAGAAAATGATGCTTTCTTGCTTGTCCCCTCTCTTCCCTTCACGTTGAAAATGGAATAAAATTAAAAAATGGTTGTTTTCCATATATATGTTTTCCATCTTGAAAGTCAATGCATAATTTCAATCCATGTGCTATATAATTGGTATCCTGCAGTGGGCTGCAGGAATAATTCATGCTGTTCCCTGAGAAAGTCTCAAGATTTGTCTTGTACGAAGAGGGAAAGATATACAGCTTGAAACTTTTATGCAAAACAGCACCACTTGAGAACACTAAAGAACACTACTTTCATTCAGTTCAATCGGCGTGGCCAAGAAACTATGAGCACATGACTTTCATCCGTATTTCTTATCGTTTTCCTAGTTTGTCTATCCATATACACAGCTACAAAAGAAAGCTACTTAATGAACTTGGAAGCATTCTCATATATCCTCTAATATTGCAATTTCTACAATGGGGCTGACAGCACAGAAGTTCCACAAAACCCAGAAGCTTTTCCACTTTGATTCTGTCTTGCCTCCAGAAAAATGCCTACTTTACCCCACTTGGGTATGACAACTGCTACAGTGCAATGACAATTGGTTCAACTTCCCAATACATCACATTATGTGCAGAGCTTCAATCTAGGTTGCACTAAATACATCAGAATATTGTATAGAGTTGAGAAAGAAGGCCACTTATGAAAATTAGGGACCAGCTTTCCTTGAATTTTGCTAAGAGATTTACCTTTTATCCCATATGCCAGGCATGTCAAACTCGCGACGTCACGTGATGTCGCGCAACGTATTGGGACTTTTCCCCCATTGCCGGCAATGGGGTGGGCGTGGTTTTGGCGTGATGCATCCGGCCCGTGGGCCAGCAGTTTGACATGCCTGCCATATGTTAACATAGTTTCTTCTCCCTTTACCTGAAATTTGAAATGTGCTCCTAAGTTTGTTCACAATATTTTATCCCATGTAAATATACTGATACCAATACATGAAGATCTTAATACAGGTAATGCTCAGTTTACAGTACAATGGCAAATAAGACTGAAATTGCTGTTGTTAACAATATGATTGTAAAGTGCAATGTCACATGACCATGCCACTTAGTGATGGCAGTTCCAACAGTCTCGGTTGCAGTCATCACATGAGGACTTCATGTGAACAGGTCTTCCGATTTCCTGCTGGCTTGCCCGTTGACTTTGCTTGTGGGATACCAGCAAGAAATGTTGGAAATTGCAATTACATAAATGTGGTTTGCTACAACATTGTAACTGTATGATTGCAGGGATGTCACGACAGCTGGAAATTGAAGTACTGGTCATAATTACCACCTGTTCAGTGCTGTTGCAAGTTTTAAAAAAATCACAGAACAAGGGATTGTTACTGTAAATGAGAACCACCTATATTTTACCTGCAATCAGATGCTAGATGCTGGGTTGAATAACATGACTATAAATCATTCACATGATATGGAAGTTTACACAAAGAAGTTGAGTAGTAGTACTTGCTTATGATTCATTTGTATTATACATATTTATGTGAAGAATTATTACAATAAAACACTGATATATCTTATGTCTTGTACTACACCCTCAAGTGAATAAACAAGCCATTTTAAAATTAAAAACAAGGTTTTGTTATAGAAATTATAGACTCAATACAGTGAATCTAATGAACAAAGAGATTTTGCAATGTGCAATGGAAATTTAATTTTTATAACTACTTAAAATGTCTTTTTAGAATCTGGAGATCAGAATTTTTTTAAAAAATACTTTCTTGGTATTACTTTCTATATTTTTATAAAATAGAATATAGCACTGATCTATTGAAATAGTTTATACATTCAATATTTTGATTTAAAAGTGTATATCTTCTATTTTATATTTCAGTGATGCTTATTACACACCCACACGCAAATATTAAGAACTGGAATGTTACAAAATGAAATGACAGCAGTTTTGATTGTAATTATTAGTTCTGTCCTGAATTATACTTTTCTTCCTTCAAGAAAATAAACTGACATAATGATTTCAATATAATGTATGCTGCATTGATTTATATGCTGAAAAAATGTGTTATTTTAACAAACTGCTTATCAATAAATTGTATTTTAAATTTCTGAAGATGTTGGCTCTTTTTAATTTTGAGCTCACCATTAAAGCTGACACCAGCCAGTGCATAGAACAACTCAAAGAAGTAGTGCAAGATCAGAAGATGTGGAGAGACCTGGCCCGTTGAATCACCAAGAGTTGGACACAACTGAACGGATATGATCATCATCATCATCATCATCATCATCACCATCATCATCCTTATTAATTTTGTGCTAATTTTCAGTTTTCAGGCACCCATTCTAGGTCTAGATGGTAAATCAAGAGTCCTTGGTGCTCTCTGACCTTGGTTGTTTTTTTTGTAGACATTTCATTACCCAAACTAGATAATGTCATCAGTGCTGAGGATGTTATCTAGTTTGGGTAATGAAACGTCTGCAAGAAAACAACCAAGCTCAGAAAGCACCAAGGATCCCTTATTTCAACCTTGAGCTACAAATATTCTCCTTTATTGAGATGGTAAATCTCATTCCCTCTTTCTTTGCTTAGCTTCTAGATGTAGACTTGGCAAAATGGCCTCTGAAATGACATGATGCAGCTGGATAGGATCCTTATGAAGCCCCACTGAATGGCTGAGTGTCCTCTGTCAGCATGAAAGTGTAGTTTCCCCCATGCACCCATGACAGGTTATACTGATTGCTTCTTCTATCTTACATTTCAATTGAATTTTTGCCCTGCACTTGAAGACTCTAAAGACAAAACAGATGTTGCTTGTTGACAGAACTGGCATCTCTGCTCTGAAAGCTGCCGGCTGTCAATTTAGCTCTCAAGTATTATACAAGGGGAAAAAAAGTCCTACTGCATTCTCTGCTAATGAAATTAAAGCCCAATTGATTCAATTCAACCTTGCTAGAATATAAGTGGTAGTCAGTGAAAAGGAATTAAAAGCACACAAGCACACATATTCGGGACTGGAATAACATAAGCTCTTCAGATCCTGCAAATTCATGAGGAGGATCCACATATCGCATCAGATTATAATGCTCAGATTGGGCTTCACATAATATGTAAACTCAGTCTTCTTGGCTTATTCAATAAATTGTGACTCAAATAAATCATGGGTTAGTATGACATTTTATCTGGCTATAGTCTCATCTGACAATCTACAATAGGTCAGAAACATTCACGTCGTCCAGCTTTAGATGTTTATTTATTACATTTCTGTTCCACTTCTTTGTCATTATGGTTATTAATATGCCTACACCAGACACTAATGTAGGGTCCTTAAACCTAGAGTCCAGTGCCAAATTCAGACATCTTCAGCTTCAATGTACACATTTCCTTTGCTGGATCCAAATGTTTTTGCTGTTATTCCCCTGGAGGTTATAAAAAGAAGAAATTCTCAGGAACAAATTGTTAAGCATCTCCTAGATTAAAAATCAAGGGTCTGACTGGGAATCAACACTTGGAAGTCTTCAGCTTACAACAACTGAGTTCAAAATTTTCATTGCTGAGCAAAACAGTGACCCCATTTTATCATTTGAAGTTTGAAGTTGTAATTTCAAACTACCTGTACACAAAAATGATGCCAATGGGAGTTTATTTATTCCCTTCCCTCATTCATCAGTGTGTTGTAATGAGTTGATTTGGCTTTTTTATGCTATCTGGGGATAGGGCTCCATTTTGCTTAATCAAAAAGAAAACCAGGGAGGCAATTATAACTTTTATCTAGAGGAGGAGTGGTTTTAAATTGCTTGGATATTATAAGACAAATGAGCATTGCAGAGATTCCAATTAATTACACTAATTAAAGGGGGTTATCTAGTCCTTGATCATTCTTGACAGTGGTATAGTTTAAGCAATGAAGAAGAAAAAAAGAGAGGAAAAGAGAGAGAGAAAAATAGTGTCAAATGTGACCATTGCTAAATATAATATGTGTTCCTGGTGAAGGTTAATAAACCTTCCATTGGCCATGGAGGTCTGAATGCAACTCAAATGGGGAGATTTATGCAGTCCTTGACTTACAACCATTCACTTAGTGACCATTCAAAGATACAATGGCAGTATAAAGAGTGACTTATGACCATTAATTCATACGATCATTGCAGCATCCACATGGTCATGTGATTAAAATTTGGATGCTTGGCAACTGGCATGTACTTATGACAGTTGCAGTGTCCCAGGGTCATGGGAGCATCTTTTGCAACCTTCTGACAAGCAAAATCAATGGAGAAAGCCAGGTTGACTTAACAACCATGTTGCTAGCTTAACAACTGCAGTGATTCACTTAACAATTGTGGGAAGAAAGGTCGTAAAATGGGGCAAAGCTCATTTAACAACTGTCTTGCTTAGCAATGGAAATTTTGGACTCAACTGTGGTCGTAAGTTGAGGACAACCTGTAATTCAAAACTGTATAACTGTATTTTAAGCATGCCGGTTTGGCTCGTGTTGAATGTAAGGCTACAGTAACTCTACCTGAGACCTCAACCGCATTGAACAGTTTCTTCCATTCTTTGCTGGGAGTAAACTGTATTGATTTCTGTATAAACACAGACAGTACTGCTGTATACATGTCCTCTCTGACAAATGCAAGACAATGTATACAATGAAGATCACTGCGCAACAATATGCTCCAGCAACTTTCATTCCTCAGTAAAGAAAAATAAATCTGATTTCAAGAAGGGGAATGATATGAATTCTGCTGTTGCAAAGCAAGGTCACTTTTCAAGCAGTAGAATACAGAATGGAATTTGCTCTTAACGACAAGAATGCATCTGAATACTACTCATTAAGGAGGTTCCTCTGAATACCAGTAGCTAGGAAACATAATTCTGAGTACAGATCCTGCAGAATGCAATTTTGAATAGCTTGGATACATACTTGTGAATATCAGTTGCTATGGAATAAAGATTGGAGAATGCTATTACACTTAGGCTATGCTGTTGATTTCACACAAGGCTTAGATGTTCTTTGATCTGATTGTCATGGATTATGAACTGCCTACTTAGTACTGTGTACTTAAGCACATAAGTAGAGGCACTGAGAGAGAATAGCAGGCATAGCATCCATCAGACAGAAGATGGGCTAAGTGACAAATCAGAATATAAATTTTGCCCCTTACATGTTTGAATGAGACATGGTGAAGTCCAAAAGGGCAGACTTTACATTGTGATATAACGGATAACATTTCATCATTTGATATTATCATGATTGGGAATGGATGATTATGGGAGCAGAGTCCATTGCTGCGAACAAAGTTCTAAATCTTAACCTTTGAAAGGCAGTTAAGTATCAATGACACAGGAAAAACATTTTTCATCTAGATACCACTTTGTAGCATTCCTAGAACTTAATATATATTTAGAAATGCAGTGGTACCTGGGTACTCATTGTTAATTGGTTCTGGAACGTGCAATGAGTATCAAAAACAATGAATACCAAACAAAATTTTCCCATAAGGACTAATGTAGTGAGTCACAAGGAAGCTAACACTGACAAGTTTTAGCTTGTGTATCAACTACCAAACAAATGATGAGTACCGGGACAAAATGTTGACGTCCAAATGTGTCGAGTACCAAATTCAATGACTTTCAAAACACTTGCGTACCAAGGTACCACTGCAATGCAGGTAGTCCTCGACTTATGACTGCAATTAGGGCCAGAATTTCTATAGTTAAGCAAGGCCATTGTTAAGTGAGACGTGCCCAATTTTACAGCCTTTTTTTGGCATGGCTGTTAAGCAAATGACTGCAGCTATTACGTGAATCATGCAGTTATTCAGTGAATCCAGTTTCCCCCATTGACTTTGCTTTTTGGAAGCCAGCTGGAAAGGTTGCAAGTGGCAATTACACGACCCTGGGATGCTGCAACTATTGTAAATACATACCAGTTGCTAAATGCCTGAAGTTTGATCATGTGACATGGGGATGCCGAAATTGGCATAAATCATTTTTTTTCCCAGTGCCATTGTAACTTCAGTCACTAAATGAATGGTTGTAAGTTGCTTATTACCTGCACAATGGCCTTGGCAGAATTCTCTAATGTATACTTTAATGTATTTTGTACAGTACTGCAGGCTACTGCTGATTGACAGCTGCCACCATTTGGCAGTTCGATTCCCACTGGGTCAAGGTTGACTCAGCCTTCCATCCTTCCAAGGTCAGTAAAATGAGGACCCAGATTGTTGGGGGAAATATGCTGACTCTGTAAACCGCTTAGAGAGGGCTGTAAAGGACTGTGAAGCAGTATATAAATCTAAGTGCTATTGCTATTGCTATCCACCATTTGTCTGTAGGCATTTGTGGTTCCATTTTACCATAGTTCCTGAATTTTCAGCTAATGTACACAAAGGCATCTATTTGCCCAAATTATTCTATGTTTGCTCCATCTTCTCTATCAGATGCAACTCTCTTGGTCTTTGTTTTGTTGATTTTCCAATCCACTCTCCTTGTTACACCTTACATTCACTGTAAATAATTTAGCTTCTGTTGTGTTGGCCCAACAACACAATGTCGCCTGTGTGCAAAAGTGCATGGACATCCATGTCCCCAATAAACATATCCCTAATATCACCAAAACATTGTATACATTAGGGGCTGCAGTGGCTCAAATGGTTAAGATGTGGAGTCAGAGGACAATTAAGGTTGATAGCTCAGCAGTTCAAGACCCAAGAGTGTGAACCGCATGACGGAATGAGCTCCTGCCCACCTAGCATTTCAAAGGCATGCAAATACAAGTAGATAAATAGGTACCACCTTGGTGGGAAAATCCTGGGCAACAGAGATGTCGCCAATTAAGCCTTTCAACCCAGAAGTGACTCAGTGCTTCTGACACATGTAAAAAAAATATATCTATATGCATTTATGTATAAATATTTTTTTAAAGTGAACTTCACGCTTTTCCGTCTTAGTCCATGCTATGTGTTAAACCATTGCCAAAGTTGTTTGTCTATTATTTATTTTACAGTTTTGTAGTTTGCTACAATATGCAAGATCCAAGAAGCATTCAACAATGTAAGAGAAAGAAAAAAAACCATGAAAGTATTTTCACACGTTTACTTCTATAATATATTGCTCCTGTTATATTCAGCAACCAACCTCAAGTTTTTCATTCATGCCAAACAATCCCTAATTGGAGCCTATTTGTTTTATCATACACTTTATCCATTTCAACAAACGTATCAAATATTTCTCACACTCATATATTTCTCACGGGCCAACTGAAGAATGTGCATCTGCCGTACACACCCAATCTAGCATGAAGCCACACTACACTTCTCACATTTTCTTCATAGTCACTGCTCATTTATTTTGGGTTCATTCCTGTTTGTTTTCCCTTTGTTTAGGAGAACAATGGCATTCTTCCCATATCAAGTACAGATGCCATCTTCACAGATGAATTATACAAGTCAGGCAAACATTTCATAAGCAAACTATATTTATATTTCTAAAATTTCTTCAGTTAACCAATCTATGCCACTAGTTCTACCATTTCTTTCCCCCAACATTTTCATTCCCTTTTTTCTTTTGACATTTAGCATTCATTTCAGTTCCACCCTTCAACATATCATTATCATTCCTTCCTTGAACATTCCCTACTTCTTAAAATAATTTCATCACTTTTTTATTCCATTCACTCTGCTGAAAGTTCTTTATTTAATCCTCTTCATCTATTTTTATTTCTATCCAAATCACTTTGCAACAGTTGTTCTCACTCATTTTTTTTAGTTCTCAAATGGCCAATCACTTTTTCTTATTCCTGCATCTCATTCCTATTCATCCATTCATGTCACCTAGCAGGATTATTTTCCCAATAATCTTGGATCAAATTCATTCAGAACATTGCATATTCTTTTCTCATCTCTGGTTCTTTTGGCATCATCATTCACTAGAGCATATACCCATGATCTTCTACTCTCCCATATATATTTTAGCCTTTTCATTCAAAATTAAATCTATATCTTTCATTTTATTACTTGCATCCAACAACTCCACTTCCAGGATCAACACTCATTCATATCTATTACATTATTCTCTTTTCTCTTAATTTCACATGCATACATTGCACTTGTTTATTCATGCTCTTTGCAATTTATGTAAAGAGCATGATGGAGTATGTCTCTCATACTCCAAGTCACAATCTTCTCTCTCTTTATGGTGATTACCAAGTGGATCCTAAATATTGTTCTCTGCTGCCTGTGACCATTTTGGTCAATTGAAATTTTTCTATCATATTTTTTCCCCTAAGATAGAGAAGATGTAGAACACATTATCAGCCTTAGTTGCATCCTTCCTACAAGAAGCTAACTTGTCCTCATGATTCAAAGGCAACTGGACTGTCCTTTCCTTGAGGAGGAAGAAGAAGTTTCGCTTCGCATCCAAGAAGCTTCATTGGTTCCTCCCTCAAATCTAGCTGGAGATTCGACCACAGGAGCAAGCGGGCTAGTGTCTCAAGTCTCTCAGGAGCATGGAGACAAGTTCAATTTGCCAAAGTCTACCATTAAATCTTCATTCCCACAATGCAGAGGGCAAGGCATTTCAAGTAGGCTAAATGATGGGCAGGTGATATGGAAAGGTTTGCTGATGTAAAAGGTTTCCTGTCAGTTCTAGTGCCTTAATATGTCTTTTCTACCTGAAGAGCTTTGTCAGATTTGCAGTTACAATATATCAAAGTTCAACATCTTTTGTTTAAAATCAAATAGAAAAATAAAATCAATGAAAGATGACTCTTTTCCCCTGAAACAATATTCTCCAGTCCTCTTAAAATGGGAATATGGAACTGTTAACAGCTGGTTCAGACTATAAGACATTTGTTTCCAAGAGATTCAATCTCCTAAATTTGAAAGGAAAATATTTCCCTGGGGTTTCTAGAAGTAATGCAGAAAACCATCCAGGCTGGGCAGAAATCTAGATCCTTTCCTTCTTCACATTTAAAGTTAAAAAGGGGATTTCATGATTTTTTTTAAATTAAGTTGATCCATATGTTTTATAATCTCAGGGAAGTTTTAGGAAGAAGCAGCTGCTCATTTTTTTTTTTATAATGACCTATTTCACTTTAATAGAATTTGAAAGGTAATTATGTAGTAGGACATTATATTAGAGCTCCATGATTATTTAGACTTAAAGGCAAAAAGGTGCTTCAAAATCCATGTGTCCTAGGCATTGCCAGAAACATTCACAGCAAACTGTAATGACACACACAGTAAAGTTGTCACACAAATTATGCCCATCATATTTGGGTCATGATGCAAATTTGTAAATTTCAGCCTTTGAGTAGTGACCAACATTTTATCATTTTATCACAGTTTCCCTGTGGAAAACTATCCTCAACTTTTAAAATCAATCCTGCCTTTCCTGAGATTGCATTAGATGGCTACTTCATTCCAAGGAAAGATGCAGCTATCCCAAAGGTGCTTTTTCAAAAGGCAACTGGACTTTCTTTGTTTTTCCTTGAAGACATTTAACTTCTTCTCCAGGAAACTTCAGTTCGGAAGAAGCTTCTTGGATGAGAAGTGAAACATCTTCAAGGAAAAACAAAGAAAATCCAGTTGCCTTTTGAAAAAGCACCTTTGGAACAACCGTGACCTGGATGTCTGAGAATTTTTATAGAAAGATGCAGCTATTTTAATAAGCTGGAGTCAGATTTTGGCACACTCTGAAATCCACATTCATCTTCAAATCTTCAAATCAAAGCACTAGACAGCACATAACATTGCATTACAAAAATTTTCAAGTATGAAAGAATCAACCAGTGTAATGTTTTCAGCAGACATTCTTTTGTGATATGGATATGACACAACTATCCTTTTTTGTTTGTTTTACCAACTAAGGGTATCTTAATATTCTTAAAAAGACAAGGATTATTTTTTCTTCTTCTTTCAAGCAGGAAAGAAGATCCTAGGAAATACATCAAAACTGAACTGAGCCAGCATAAATCACTTTTTCATGATATACCATTTATAACTTGATCCATTGATTCATCTCTCAACAAGACAAGGTCAGTTGAAATAAAATGATTCAGTTTCTTGCCTGCCAGAGAAAGGAACTTAAACAACAAATTCATCTTCACTTCTAACCATATGGAATTTGACATAAACACACACACACACATGCACACGTATAAGTACAGTGAATCTAAAAACAGCCTCACAAACAGATCAGTGCACAGGAAAATGCAAAACAAAGATGGTACAGTAGTTTCAAAATAAGACAGCTGAAAGTCTGGACTATAGTCTTCCTTCATACAGTTCTTTGGAGTTATTTTATTTCTATTAATTTAAAGGCACATTTTAGAGTTAAAAACAAATAACATGTTAAAATAATTAATTCAGAAAAGATGCTCGGAATTGCATGACGGTGAAAAATCTTCCAATATAACTCAAGGTGTCAATAAAAACCAAGGCCTTTCCTGATTGCAAAGCAGATTCAAATACATAATGAATTAACCACTACTACTATCACCACCATAAAGACGTGATCATACAATGTCATGACCAGGTTCTAAGGTTCCTCTTCCTTCCAATGGTCCCTCTTCCTCATGATGTGATCTCCCATTTGCAAATAATGAAGCTTTGGGTTCATATGTTATGGTACACAGTGTGGAAACTGAAGAGATAGTCCCATGTTCTGTTTTCATCATGCTTGGGTAAAGCTGTCTCAATTTATTTATCTATTGCTGCTCTTATCCTTGTTTAGAACAACGTCTCCTGAGATTTCATTAACCCCAACATGCCTGCTGTTTCAAAGCCCTCGTGATCTTTTTTTTTCTCCCCGGGTCTGGGAAACATCTGATCTGAAGCACTTATTTGTATGTTGCTACTTGGTATTGTGATTTTAAAAAAACAAAACAAACAATGCTTTCAATTTATCAATTTTCAAGGGGGTTCGATTCCTTGCCTACTCTGGGCAACTTACTAGTTAAAAAGAAAACAAGACGTATAAAAATTCAAAACTGAAGAGCAATAAGTGAACGTCTTGAATATTATAAGAGCAGATGATCACATTAAGCCACAATGTGATTTATTTTTCTGGACATAACATATGTGAAAGTAATATTCGATCATCAACTAGCATGAAGTGACTCCTTCCAGCTCTTTATGAAATCTCTGATAAACCTATATAATAGTGGATGAGTCTACCTATGGAATTTATTAGTTGTCCGTCTCTGGAGATTTTTAAGAAAAGTCTGGAAGGTCATTTCTCATTGCACATTATGGAGAATTGGATTAGATTATTGTCACATCTTCCAACTCTTCTGTGACTCTATACAAACGCTCACTATTCTGTTTATTTAACACCAAACAGGAATATTAATGGAGGAAACTATTCCGCTGTACCTTAATGCCATTCCTAAACTCTGGACAAGAAATCTTATTGCAGCTCTGTATACACTCATGACAATCTGCTGTTTGACTTAGATTCTTTGTTTTATTTTGACGATACTGTAATACCTTTACAGGACAGATGTTTCAAACAGCTGGTAATTTAGTTTTGTGACTAATTCTTTTTGGATGGTTTCATAGACCTTCATTTATATCTAGTTTCATACAGAATAATTCTCTGGGTAGGTTTGAGAGGAAGTTATACATTTCAAAATATAATAATGCTTTACTCGCAAAGGGTGTCAGATGTTGCTCCTAGATTGGAAAAAGATAATGCAGGACTCCTTTCTAAAATTCAGAACTGCTACCTGATGCAGTGTCAAAGAGATGAAGCTGGATTATCCATCAGCCCCAAGGCCAGAGACAATACCATGAAGTCCAATTGAGTTCAATCCTTTATTTGCTAAACCTAATGGATAGAATCTTGCCAAACTAAAGCTAAAATCTTCTAACTTATTAGGCATAGCCAGAGGCGTTCTATGATGTAGCTACCCTGAACTTCTTCCCTCTTCCCCTAACTAGCACAGGACTGCTCAGTGTCCAATCCACATCTCTCTGTGGGAAAGCTCTGGGTTGCCAAAGTTCCCCCTCTGGTCTTCCAAGTTTACATTCCATCACACCTTCTGTGCTCATGCACTTTCATCCATCCTTCTGAGAAATACAGATTGCTAGCATAGACAACCAATCCATGTCAAAGCTACAACAGAATAAAGGCTTAAAAACCTCCCTATAATTGGCATTTAGGAGGAAAACAAAATGCCACAAATTCCTGCTCAGAAATAAAGAAAATGCGAGGGACTAACCTATGTTCCCAGAATGACATTTTTGGACAACTCTCTTTGCTGAGACTTATTTGGAAACCTGTGTTTAATATTTTTAGTTTGTAGCCTCAATGGTGTGTTCAATGGTACTGTATGAACAAAGCAGACGTCTGGCTGTTATTTTGTTATTTTTCTTTCAAAAGAATCTTTGATCTCCAACATGGACAATTTGCTTGTGAAAATAGCAGGAAGAACAAGAAGTAAATAACTGAAATACCAATAAATAGTTTGAATTAAGGAGGCACAGGCTGTTTTCCTTCCTCCTGTGTTCCACAAATACAAAGATGTAATTAATTATTTCAGTGAATGTGGCCTAAATCACAGAGAATGCACACAGTGTGGGCTTGCTTGGTTGTTTTGGCCATTATAATTAAGATGGTTTTGACTTATCTTTGAATCAAGCCATAGTTTGACAGACTTTTATCGGTGGGATCCTTGGTGCTCTCTGAGTTTGGTTGTGTTTTTGCAGATGTTTCATTGGTAAACTAGTTAACATCATTATGCACAAATGCCTAAGACATTTGGTTGGTTCCCACCAACACTGATAGAGCAGTGTCACTAGTATATAAAAAAGAGCAAAACCTGCTCCCTTCTATCACTGGTGATGTAACCTAGTTGGGTCAGGTAATGTAACTTTGTTTACATCCACAGAGATAAGTTGATGCCTCTTTCCCATGGTAACTATGGCAATTATGACTTATTACAGGATGGCGAGATTAAGCAAAAAAGAAATTAACTATTTGATTAATGTGCAAATCATCTCCATAGCCTTTTATTACTACCTTCTTTGCTCAATTTCATTGCAATAAATATCCACATTTCAAATATTATAAATTGCAGCATGTGAATAGAAATGGCATAGGTTTGTTTTCTGCAAATCCCATTTTTTTTCAAGCACAACTTTGTTCCATCCTGCTTCAGCATCAGTTCACATATGCTTTCTTAAACTCCACACAAATCTTTATATACATGTTCTTGAGCACTTGTGTTAGCATGAACATACACATTTTTCCAATCATATTTCCCCCTCCAAGTATGCCTTTTTGGAAACTGGTCAATAGTGTTATAAAATGTGGGCAGGTGTAAAAACTGAAGGATACTATGCTCCAGTTCACATTTTAGTTTGAGAAGCTTTAATAAGGTTAATTTATACAAAAAGCCCAAGTTATTTAGATGTGATACAGGTTTATATACTGTAACTTATATCTTCTCTCCAAATGTGTTGTTGTCCCCAATTTGGGTCTGAGCCTGGTGCTGAGGCCAATGAAAAACACCAGACACAAGGTGCAGGTTTTGTTTCCTTTTATTGAAGTGCTTCAGCAAAAGGAGTCCCAGCCAGCAAAATGCCGGGACCCAGAACAAAGGATTCAACAAACTTTCATACAGTTTTTTCAAGACCGGATAAAGGAACATTGTTTAATAGGCTTTTTGAAAGTTATCAAAAGGGCCCACGCCCCTATTTCTAAGTCTTAACTAATAAACACTTCAAAAGTTATATAACAGGTATTCTATTAGCTCGACTTCAGCCCAATTCCTAAAAGTTAACTAGTAGGCACTCTAGAAGACATTTAGCCAGTCTTCTATTGGCTCTGTCTTAGTCCTATTCCTTATCATAGCAATATGTCTTATATGATATGCCTGACAGTGAGTTCTTGTTTTATACATTGAAAGGGGCCCTACCTGTCCACACTCCCTCTTCCTTTGTCTTTGTTATGCAGGCTTTGCACACACACATCTCCTTCTTTCCTTCTGAGTTCATGCCATGACCTGACATTTTTACAGCAAATGGCTCATCAGTGTTTTCCTTTATGAACTTGTTTATCATTTTAGGGGGAATTAAATATAAGCACTTCAAGAACACATAACTGGAATCAGCATATTCATTTATGACTGATCAAAGAGAAGCAGAGAGGCGAAATGTGGAAGGACATCTCCAAGGTCAGAGATTTAAATAATTGGGCGATTAGCAAAGCTTATCTTCCAAGGAAACTTCTGCCTCTGAGCCTGCTTCTTCTCCTGTGGCTTTACCTAATTACTAAACATTATAAGGCTCTTGAAAACTTGAAGGAGCTTCAATTTCCAAGGATTTTAACTTCTTCTAAAGTCATCCTAGAATCATGGGGTCATAGAGTTGTGAGAACCCTTGGAGGTTTCCTAGTCCAATCCCCTGCCCAAGGCAAAAGTCCTCATACCATCTGGGACAAATGGTTGACCACTCTTTTCTTGAAAACCTGCAACGCTGGAGCACCCACAACTCCAAGAAGCAAGCTGTTCCACTGTTTTGTAGTTCTCACTGTGAGGAAATTCCTCTTTATTTCCAGGCTGGATCTCCCTCTCACAAGCTTCAACCCATTGCTGAAACTCATGGATTCCTAACTTTAGTACAAACATGACATTGTATCTCCTGTATTCTGACTTGCTTTTACCTCATTACTATCCTAAAAAGAGACAGCTTAAAATTGTCCTTAATTGTTCCAGTGTCACAGTAATGTCTCCCTCATTTCAAAACACAGTTTTTGCTATGTACATGACCGGGCCCATTTCCCTAACAATGTGATTGCTAAAATAGTCAAGACATTGGAATCTGCTCAGCTCTTATTGGGTACTGTTGGCTGCTGAGGCCCCACCTCCTTCCCTCCAGTTGCTGGGATCTGTCCTGTGTAGCCATTTGTGGCTGTACTACAGATATCTTACTTCTACAGATCCATCTGTCTGCACAATGCCTGGCTGCTATTTTCACTTGTTAGGCTTTATGTGAGCTTCTAATAAGTATAAGATTAGTGTTCTTTCAGAAGAGTACTAAATCCACATTTGTTTAGAGAAAAAGTAGAGCTTAATACTCTTGAAAGACTGCTAGTTCTATGCTACACAAAACATAATTATGTGTCAACCAACAAAGAGTTTATTGCTTTTATTACTTTGAGGAGGAAACAATGCCATTTTGCCTACACATTCTAGCTTTAATACCACTAGGTACTATGAAAATTATTGTTGTTTATTATGCATGGGCCAGTCTAATTGTATATTCTCCATTGCCATCCAATGGCTACTTTGGAGTTCTACCAGTCCAAAGAAGTTGGACTTTTTTATCACTTGCTATCATTGGGACTCTTTTGTACCACCAGCTAATGATGGGGTTTTTCATTATTAACTGTAACTTCCTACTTCGGCCTTTGTCTTTCCTCCATGCTATAATTTGTCTCTTATTTCTAAATCTTTTTAGCAGACTCATAGAAGAACATTAGACCCTGGCTCAGAAATATTCTGGGAGTTGGGAGGTCCAAATCAGAGAGAAATGTTGCATATTGAAGCAGGAGTGTTTAGCATTCCTTCAGAAGAACATTAGACTCAAGTTTAGAACTATGCCAATTGACAAACAACAAGTAAGGAAGAGTCAGCCTATTTTTGACATAGGTTTAACACGCTTTCAGAAGAGCACAATCTATTTCAGCTTTTTTGCTCACTTAGGGATTACAACATGAATACCTGGTTTTGCCTTTGGTCTGATCACTAAGAGATGAAATAAAGGGCTTTAGTACTGAGTAAGATTTGGACAGACTCAGAGAGTAAGTCCACTGAAAGCATCTTGCTATTCAAAACTTAAATATATTATTGCAATTCAATCATTTCCCTATTCCCCCCCCCCCCAAAACCTGTATATTCTGCTGCAGAGAAGATGTACTAGCCATAGTTTTAGTCCTGTTTCAGGCTTCAAACATTTTACACATTCACACATAGGTAAGAATAGAAATGTACTTAAGGCTGAGCAGTTAACGGCAGACAAGAGAAGGAATGTAAATCGACAACATCTCTCAGAAAGAAAGCTTGCCTGGGTGCAACAGGAGTTTGCAGAAGAGGAGTCAAAATCCAGTCCAAAGTTCAGAGAGCCAAGTCAGGTTGTTACCAGTCCAAGGTAAGGGTTTTGTGAGCAGGATTCACAAGAATGACTGACTGGAACAGATCAAGCAGTTGTTTCCAACAGGGAAACCTAGGTCAGGACTGCTGCTTAAATTAGACTGAAGCCAGCTATCTTAATTTGTTTAGTTACTTCCTTAGTTGGCAAGGAGCCTGACTGAGCATCTTTGTTCTGCTCTCCACTCTTCTCACCAAGATCAAGAGCCTGGGAGCCATATCTCATCATCTAACTGCTCCAGCTGTTTTGATGTTATCTGTGATTCCCAGCTTATTGTTTCCTGAGACTGACATTCCCAGGTTCAGCTGGAACAGCTTTTGCTTTCTTCATTTTATTAAACAAAAATATATAGCTGCCGAATGCATATATACTAACTCAGGATGGCATACAACATTTAATCTTCAGAGTCACTGTCTGCGTCCTGGGCCATGAAAATTTGCTGTTATGAATTCTTTCTGTGCATCAGCACTATGACCTTTTCTTTTTATCCAGCTAAATTACCTATGAGCAAGACCTGATTCAGTCATAAGAAAATGAAGGTATGAGAAATCACAATGACCTTAGCCCAACTCTTCCAGCTAAAATGTTGTTCTGGGGCATACCTCATTCAGCTTCAGGAAGATTTTGGATTGTTTAGCTTTCAGAGGAAAAGGGAAAGTAAGGAGAAAAGAACAGATGATAACTGTGTAGAATACTATATTTTTGTCAAGCAGAAACTGGTTAGGGTAACATTTTGATCAAGCTGGAACATGAAGCTGAACATGAAGTCCAATGAAATTAGACAAGGGGAGCTTGAGGACAAGTAAAAGCGAGCTCTGCAACAAGCCAGCTGATAAACAAACTCTCTTGTTATATGTTATATATTGATAGTGTTTATGTTAGAAATAGGTGAGTGTTGGGTAAAAGCAAATGGACACTGCAACCAGGTGAGACAAATTATAACAAAAACATTGCTACCATCATGGATGTAGAATTGCCATGTCTACTCAACACAGGTAGTTCTTGGGTTGTGTTGGAATTGCTCTCACAAAATGATGCAGTCATAAAGTGCAATGTCACAATGACTGCTTAGTGATAACAGTTTGGGCAATCCTGGATGTCACTGCTAAGCAAGCACTGAGTAGGTCATTAAATGAGGACCTTACACAACCATGATTTCCAACTTCCTGCAGGCTTCCCCTTTGACTTTGCTTGTGGGAAACTGGTGGAAATGTCAGAAATCACAATCATATGAATGCAAGGATGTGATGGCAGAAACTCTAAGGGCTGCTTACTAAGTCCCTTTTTGAATTACAGAATAATAGAATCATAGGGCTGGTTAAGGAGGTCAACCCCCTGCCCATGGCAGGAGACCTCATATCATCCCAGACAAATGGCTGTCCAATCCTTTCTTGAAATCTTCCAGCCATGGAGCATCCACAACTTTGGAAGGTAAGCTGTTTCATTGGTTAATTGTTCTCACTGTTAAGAGATTTCTCCTTAGTTTCAGGTTGGATGTCTCTTTAATGAGACATCTCTTTCACCCATAAAGTGATCCTAACCTGAGAACCACTTGCTAAACATTCAGCAGCCAAGCAAATAATCCAACTGTGCTAAAACAAAGTTTCTTTAAGATAGAGGCCTGTTATTTTAAATGCAAGCACAGGCTTGCAATTTTGCTTCAACATCATCTTCCTTTTTTCTCCCCATTTAAAATAAATGCTTTTGACTTAGCAGTTAAATAGCAGCAGCGTATCCCATATCCAGCACTATTCCGGAGAAGACGCAAATTAATAAAGAAAGCTGCATTCTGAGCAGAATGGCAATTTCCTTATGGAGAAGGAGCACTTCCGTTTCCAGGCTTAGATATGCTGGAGAAGAATATAAAATAGAGAAATCAAATCCTGCCAAACATACGGAAGGAAAGTTCTTATTAGATAATGAGCTGATTTTTAGTGATGAGAATGGTAATACTTCCATTAGCAATTCTGATAACAGTGACAATATCCATTTGCAAGACTGTAGTCTTCCTGGCTTTTGCAACCATCAAGAGAAAAAGCAAAATACAGCAATGAACTGTTGGTTTGTCACTAAGAATTTGATTTGAAGTAGCTGTTAGGGCCTCTGGTCAGTTTGTGCAGTTAATGAAATGGACCACAAAACCAAAAAGTGGTCAGAATTCCCATACATAAAATGGAGATCACATCACGAGATACTCAGGGAAAGTCAGCAGCTTAGTGACCATGCAGCAAAAGCATTCCAAATGAACCCCCGGGGAACGCTAGTTTAGAAACATCTAGAAGAAATTGTTAGTGAAAAATGAATTTGCTTTCTAAAGAATTGCTAGAGGATCCTACAAAAACATGGAGAATGTCTTTTGGAATTAGAGTAGTGAGAGTGACAGAAAAAAGAAGAGGTTGCAATTTCCTGAGTTAAGAACCTTTGATATGGAAAAATTAGAAATTAGTCTCCACTTTCTTGTCAGTCAGGGAAATTCTGTAGAGAATTGGATATTGTATTCCAGGCATATTGCCTTTTATGGAGTAACATGAAACAAGGGCATAGATTGCAAAAAAAGGAAGCAGGTGACCAAAATCCATTTCCACTCATGAAGAACATCAAGATCCTAAAGCCCATCTTTTGGAGGCTGTCAAAATACTTTACCCTATAAAGCCAGACTACTGCAAAATCACTATGCGCAGTCAATGAGCTAAAGGAGCACCCCGGGGATTAATATGATAGATTTTTGCAGATGTTTACAAAGTATTTGGACACATCAGAGCTACAGCAAATTGTGTCTGCTACCATCTGCTGACATGAGCAAACAATTAAAGATCTCCTTAATCAGGTGGGAATAGAAACTGGTAGCAGAATGATTGGCGGAAGTGGATCATTTTAGGTGGAAAATTCAGAATTACATTCAAAGGTGAGAACAAAATCATTATCACACATCACTTCAGGGAAAAAAGATTCACAGCTTCAAATCCAATGAAACTCACATTGGGGAAACAAGGGGAAGGACTAGTAGCTTTAAACCATCCAAAGACTTTAAACATGTCTTTGTGGTGCTACTTAGATGCTTTTTTGGTTGGTTTCTTGGTTCATTTTCTGACTTTTTTATAATCATATTTTCCCTTTAACCTTCACTCCAGTGTAAAGTTTATTTTAAGTATGTATATATATATATTCCTTTTCCTTTTCTTTATTTTTCCCTCTATTATGACTTATTTTATTAAATTTAAAAAAATTAAAATTCTGATGATCTTGTACATATTTTCCAAATGGACTAAAGTATTGATTACCTACAAGGCTGGTTCAACTGCGTTGGCTAAAGCAGTATTTCTCAATCTCAGAAACTTTCTAATATGTGGAATTCAGCTCCCAGAATTCCCCAAGCATTGAAGTCCACACATCTGGAAGTTGTTGAGGTTGAGAAACACTGGATTAAAGGCTTACTGAATCCCCAGATACTCCAGTTTGGTGTACCTCATATCCTACCCTATGAGAAAGGGATTCATTTTGTGAATGCCACACACATACACAAAAATGTCTCTCACTCTTATGAATATTAGATCCCTGTCCTTATTGCCAATGAGATCCTAATGAGTTATCCCATGTGCATTACTATGGATTTATTTAGGTTCAGGTTTGATGCTTGATTTATGGAGAAAGTCCTTGGGAACTGTATTCTAAGTTCAGAATAGAAAGATTTCTTCCCTATACACAGATTTCTGTGTCTGTTTCCATCTCATTCTAGTCATTCTAGTTTGCTGGAGGTTATCACCACATTGCTCCATAAGAATAATGGCATGTGAGGATGACCTTTGGAGACAGAAGGAGAATGGTCAGTTCAGAAGTAGGTTAGTTCAATGTATAAACATCTCAGAAAGGACCCTCTCTAATTTATTTAGTTGTAAAGGTAACAGAGGAGAAACATATTTTTAGATTTGTAAAATTGATGTTAGCCTTGAGATAGTCCAGACAGGAAGCAGGCCCAGATGGAGTAATTCTACTTTATCCTAAGTTTACATTGACAGAATTTTGTAAGTGCCTATTGCTATGTCAATCTATATCTAGTAATGGTTAATTGATTGTATAGATTATGCTTTGAAAGACATGAAGGATATATATTATCCTACCCAGTGGTGGGATTCAGCCGGTTCACACCACTTCAGCAGAACCGGTAGCTAATTTTTTGTTGCCCAGGCCCAGAATGGACTTCCGGAAGCAGCATCCACACAGAGAACCGGTTGTTCACATATTTGAATCCCACCACTGATCCTACCTCCTTATGTCTTCATGGTATTAGAATAGGGGCAGCCTGCACAAAGACCATTTTTCATCCTTATTTTTTTGTATTCCATCTTTTTGGGATATTCTTCTGAAACAATGAATATGAAAGCTTCCACAGGACTAACAGAGTTACTTTTGTTATGATCAGCCACAGTCCAAATCAGGAAAGCTACCAAGAGATTAAAATGCAATATAAAAGTTTTGCATTTTACAGATTCTGCCTATTTTCCATCTCTAATTTAATAAAAGAGCTTCTAAAAAGACTGTTTTATGTGAATAATTTGTTCTGTCACCATGAATTTTCAAAATTCCATTCTTGGAATCCTAAGGCATATTATTTACATTGATTTATGACATTTCATTTCATTTTAACATTGTGAGACACATAGAGGACAGAACCGTTGCTTAAAATCCTTAAATCTGGTTGGGATTCTATTACCTTAGATAAGAAGAGAATATTTTTTTTAAACCAGCTCATTATGTCCAATGGAGGGGAAAACAGTATACTAATCCAGAGAAAAACATTTTTTCTCATGTAAAGACAAGAAGGCATTTATAAATTTGCATCCACCTCTATACCAGTAGCAAATGAAGTTGTTGTAAAACTATGTTGTACTTTTGGAATAAGAGCTAACTTAACTATTAAAGCAAATTAATGAATACACATACACCACTCTTGGAAAAGAAAAAAAAAAACCAGGAGACATTCATTTATCTTTGTTAATTCTTACCATTTCTTGAGTCCATACATTCTTCAGGTCCCAGCACCGTCTCCAAATGCTGTATTAATCACAGCATGGGAACAGCCTCTATATCATCATCTGTCACAACTTAGCTTCCAGTCTGAGTTATAAACAAATTGACCCGCAAGTAGCTTTCTTGGCATAAGGAGTTCTAATTTCTGCTGACATTTATGTACTATCCTGACTGACGGAGATGTGCCTTCGTTAATTTATAGCGTATGATAACATAAAATGCACACACAAATAATAAATCATGGGTTTTAAAGGCTGGAATTGCATATACTGCCATGTTAATCAAATGTAGAATTTTTTATTTTTGGTAAGAATTAAAAGGTTTTGCCAGAACACGGTGCACTCAATCACTTGTACTTTGCATGGTTAGTACTGATACAGGCCTAGTTTCACAACTAAGAATTTCCAGTTGTAGAGTTTTAAACTTACCACAACCTAGGCATGCATAATAGAATAATACTATGAACAATAGAACAGCAGCACTGAAAAAAGTGACTTACCACCATTCCTGCACTTACCACCATTGCAGCATCACATGATCAAAATTTGGGCATCTGGCTAATGGGATGTATTTATGATGGTTGCATAATCCTTTAGGAGAAGTGCTGGCAGAATTGAGGATGCTTAGAGATGTTGCCTTCCCACAACCTCTCCTGAATTCCATTGACCCTTATCTGGCCCCAGTTTAATGTTGAACTTCATTCTTACGTAGAGGCTTAAATAAATCTTCTATGCTGCAAGCTACCATATAATCCTGATTCTTTGTGCCTGACAATCCTGGGAATGATGTGATTGCCATTTGTAATCTTCCCAGCTGGCTTCTGACAAGGAAAGTCAATGGGGGAAGCTAGATTTGCATAACAACTGCATGATTTCCTTAACAACCATGGCAAAAAAGATTGTCAAATCAGATATGACTCACTTAACAACTGCCTTGCTTAGCAACAGGAATTCTGGTCCCATTTGTGGCCATAAGCCGAGGACTAATTATATAATAATGCAATTATTCTTCAGAAGGATACCAATATGAATATTGTCTCTTATCAATCTTTGCTTCAGTGTTTTTAGACTCCCTTTTTGGGTAAAAAAAATTCCATGTAATATATTTGGCATCCTCAAAGTGCTGGTGAAACGTTATTGCTATGTTACATAAATAATATGGTTTGAGTAAAAGATTGATTAATGGTTCCATAGATGCCTATGAATGCAGAGATTTCAAAAATGTTTTGTCAATTTTCTGCAACAAAAACCCATGAGAAAACTAATTGTCAGAAAGAAGTAGCATCCTAGTATATTATAACTGCAGAGAACAGAGACAAAACACAAACACACATCGACACACACACAACCATCCACCCACTCAAGTTCTGTACTGGTATAATTTTTTTAAAAAATATAATGAATGAGAAATATGAATAAGAAATAATGTGTCATATTTGCAGCCAACACTGAATTATTTAGATAGTTAAAACGAGAAGGGGCAGAAGGGAACCTTGAAAAAGAGTTCTTTAAGCAGGAGACATCCCCATCAAAACATCTGACTGATGTTTGATTAGACTTTTGAACTTTCCTGATAAACACTTGAACCTCCTTCACGTATTTTGAGAGGAGTGCTGGAAGCTATTTTGAGTGTGGTCTAGTGGGGGCTTTTACATCAGTGTAGAGATTAAGCAGGCAGTTGGGTCCTACGTGCATCGCTAATCAGGCTATTTCTTGAAAATGTGAATGAGCTATTGCAGCTTTGCTTTGTCAAAATCCTCAGTGCATAGTTAAGACTGTACACTTCTTCAATATTATATAGTACTACTTCTTGGTAAGATAGAACAATGTGGGATAGACTGGACCGCCACCAGATAGATTTGCAGTTGGCTGACCAACCACACTCAGTGGGTAATCCTCAATGGAACTACATCTACACGGAGGGAAGCATGTAGTGGGGTACCCCAAGGTTCTGTCACTGAAGCCTTTCAAGAAGTGACTGGACAGCCATTTGTCTGAAATGATATAGAGTCTCCTGCTTGAGCAAGGGATTGGACAGGAAGACCTCCAAGGTCCCTTCCAATTCTATTATTCTATGTTTTATAGTCTATATTCTATTATTGAAAATCTCATGATGGACACCTAAGGATATTACATATTGCCTAGAAGAAATAATTTAAAACAAAAAAGGAGAAATAAAAGGACTAACAAAAAGAATGACAGTGCTGAATCTAAAATTTTATTAATAGATCCACTGATACTTTGGAAAGAGAAAGTATCACTAAGAAGATTGTATTTTTATTTATGTATTATATTTTTATCCCCCCCTTTATTATTTTATAAGCAACTCAAGTAACCTAATATTCCTTCCTCCTCCTATTTTTCCCACAACCATCAATCCTGTGATGTGGGTTGCACTGCAAATGAATGGCCCAAGGTCACCCAGCTGACTTTCGTGCCTTCAGGCAGGAAGTTAGCAACAAATTCAGTGAATTTTCCTATCAGTCCATTGACAAACTTAGATAACCCTAGATCTGTATAGGACTTGTATAGCTTCATCTGCTTTTATGTTCAGGGATTGCAATATCCAACCATCCAGAGAGGTTGAATATTCCTAATTCAACCTGTAGGAGTAGCAAGAGTACTTAGTTCATGGAGATTCTGCCTTTTGTTTGCTTTAAAAAAAAAATCTGTTGTCAGTTTCTGAGTCAGCATTTTATTATTCTCTCTACAGTATTTAATTTCTTGAGACATTAATCTAGAAAATTGCAAGTCCAGCAGACTTCTCTGGAAACTTCAGCACTAATGCCCAGGTCATAATTGGTCTTTCAGATCTCTTCTCCTACTGAACCTTTTATTTTTCCTCTTTCTAACATTTTACTTGCCTTGAAAAATTCTTCTCAGTAGGCAGGCTCTATGATTTTCATCTTACATTACCATCCTCCTTAGCTTGTTACTACATTATTAATCTTTGTTCTTACAGAGCAGTTAGCCTATTATTTTCCTGTTTGAACATATCATCAATGAGACATGTTTACACTGGGAAGTTTCTGCTGCAGAGTAGAACTGTGGTTGAGTGTGAGAGGCTGAGTTTTCTTAGCCTCTACATTAAATTCAAAATCCTGAACCTCTGATGTTCAGTGAGAGAACGCCCATTAAAAAGATCACTGTAAATAACCAGAGGACCATTTCAACCTGAGAAGCGATAGTCTTTGGAAGCCATTGAAACACTTTGAGACAGCTATCAAGAGAAATGTTTAAGAACCGAAACTTATACTAAGGAATTAAAATTCATGCTTGATTTTTGGATTTCACTACTAGTGAATAGGAAGAAATATCAACTCATTTTTTTTTAAAAGACTAGCAAAATATTTGCTTAAATCATAGCACCACGCTATTTTTAGTGTTAGGATATAGTTTCTAGTGGATTCCTAGATTTGGGTATGAGACTGTGACACTAACAAATTAAACTAACTTAATTAGCTCTAAAAATTGTAAACATAAAGCATTAAACAATTTAATGGTAGATGAGTATAGTTTGACTATTAAAATTATATGCAGATAGTCCTTGACTTACAACAGTTCGGTTAGTAACCATTCAAAAGGCTGTTGAAAATTCTAATAATTTGGTCTGATTTGGTTTGATAATTCAGCTGAGAAGATTCCTTAGTCCTGTGCTTTCAAAAATGAATTTGGGGGTCAAAATGATGAAAATATTCTTTAATTTTTTCTGGTCTCTTTTAAAACCATATTCTTTTACCTTAATTTTAATGGACCACTAGGAGCTGGACATCATATAAAAATAGAGAATGAGTGAATGAATAAATAATTTGGTTTGTTTTTATTTATTTCATTGGGGACTCGTCTTCTGATGCCTGTAATTTCATTATTTTCTATCTAGATAGCATTACATTTTACCAACATTCCGCTATTTTCTCAACTGTCAGGCTGATAAAGGCGGAAGAGATGAAGCTGAAATGCAAAAATAAGATCACAAACATTTCTCTCTACTGTTGATTTTAGATTACAAACTATGAAAGGACTATAGGTCCACTCTTCCTCTTTTAAATAATAGTAAAATAAGGGTGGAAAAAGGGAAGAGAAAAGTGTATGGCAAAAGGGAAAAGAAAAAAAAAACCCATTGACTTCCAACTCCTTTTGGTGCAGTAGTATAAGATAAAAGCATCAAACTTCAACTTTTTATTTTTATATAATAATATAAACTAGCATTTATATAACAATAAATCTATCTAATTGGCAAAACCCAAAATCAAAGTTTCATTTTTCCCCCATCTCACGCACAAAGTCCAGAAGTGGCTTCCAAGTAGAAATAAAAGTAATTGTGTTCTTTTCTTTAACACAGTCAATTTGGCCATCTCTGCTAATTTCATCGACTTTTGCAGCCATTCATCCATTGTGGGAATCAAAGTGTCCTTCCATTTTTGTGCAGAAAGTAATCGTGCTGCCACCAGCATATATAACATGGTGTTCATGCATGTAAAATATCATTTATATTTGAAATTGCTCAATGAAGATAGAGAACCTCTTCTAAGATTATCAAGCAGTATCTTAAGCAGCACATCTAATCTCTGCGGAGGAGATTGCTTTGAATGATTTGAATGATACAGGAACAATTGCTAGTAGAAATTCTGGCAAGATTAGATATACTGTATCTTGGCTGTTGTTATTACCACCACTACGAGCAGCTAGTAAATAAAATGATAAAAGAAGCAGAAATAAAATTTCCTAGGTGCATAGACGTCTTCTGATGTGATTAGTGCAAACTGCTAAGATTTAGCATGAATCAGCTGCCCTCTCATCCATCTGCACAAATACAGTGAATTGGGTTTTGAAGACATACATATAGCATTGGGCTGCATACTTGGCCATATTTCAAAATCAACCCAAGATTCATTCTCCATTGCTAAATAACATTTTACTTGAGATGGGGATTCTTTTCCATAACAAGTTTTATTAGTTTTTGTTTGTTTTACAGCCAAGTGCTTATAACACATCGTGGAGATAGGGCACTCCATAGAACACAACAAAAAATACAGTCATACATATACAATTTAAACTACTAGTTTAAAAGTTCCCTCTTATGGTATACAATTCGAGCATTCCTAAAATATAAATTGTTTCTCACCTCTATCTATTATTCCAATTTCAATTTATGCTTCTCAATCAAATTATATCTCTTATTCTATTTCACATACATATTATGTAAATAAACATAAATTTATATATTTTAAAACTATTGCATTAGACATAGTAATATAATAACATTATAATAATAATAATAGGACAATAATTATTTCTATCATAAACAAGTAATATAACTATTATATCTTAATATTTCTCAACTATATTCTATTTCATATATTCTATCCAATATTTTCATAGATCAGTCCACGTCCCTAAAAGATTCCTCAATTGTTTCAATTTAATCCATTTAATACCTCACTAATTACCATTCAATTCTTATAAATAAAAATATCAATAATATTTCACCAGTCTCAATCTCCATCTAACTCCTTTAATTATAAATTTTCCAATTTTTGTTATTGCCATTCCAAATCATAATCAAATCCATAATTTAAATCTAGTGTTGACTCATACCAAAGTAACCTTAAAGATCTCAAAAATATTAGTTCAATCAACGTCCAGAAGCCCTTTTTACCCATCAAATAAAATTTTAACTCTTATTTTTAAATCTAATTCTAGCTTTCTTTTTGTGCCAGGTAGGTTTCCACAACAGGGCCTTTAAATCCTCCCATCTTAGTAACTGGCTAAAGGCCTTTTCCCACCATTGAGTCCAATCATATTCTTTTTCCCTTTTATCCAGTGTTGTCTGTACTGTCATGTTGTCAACGTTTTTTGTGCCTCGTATTTGGAAGTCCAATCCTGTTGCTTTTAAAGTTGTAAATGTTTTAGTTGAGTTCTGCCTTTGATCATCAAAGAAATCCATCATGTAGGATGTGTCCTCTTCCTCTTCAATAAATTCAGTAGATTCAATAGATTGTAAATGTATTCCATCCATCTCATTAAGTTGTAGATCTGATTGTGTATCATAGTCAATCAAAGGTTGAGCTTCAATTTTTAATTCTGAGTCCTCCTTGAAACTAAGCGATCTAATATGTTCTTTAAGTTCCAGTCTCGTTTCCAAGATTTTTTCTAATATAAGTCCATAATTAATCTGTGAGTAGCCCATCTTCTTTTTTTTTTTTTTAAAGAAATTCAGCTTAAAGAATAGATTGCAGCGTTATAAAATATAAAATGCAGACAGAGATATATTTCCAAAAAAAGATAGAGAAAAAAAAACCAATAGTCAAGTCCAGCACAGAGATAAAAACTGGCAGTCAGTTGTTATGTTGTAATCCAGTCTGGGCATCACGCCAAAATCAGGAAGTGGGAGTTCAAATGGAGCAAGTTACATTGTATCAGTCAAAGTTTCTGGGCTTCATGCCAAGTCCCAGGATGCATTGTATCCAAAAGAATCTACATAAGTCCGCCCAGAGAGCAAAATGTTTTTTAGGCAGTACTGTTCAGGAGGGGGGGGGGAGAAAAAAAGAACATTCCACCCCCTTTGAGATGGGGATTCTGGAAGCTATCACACACTGCAAGTTCCCAACCTCTATATCTCTTTATTTTGGTGACCCCTAGAACATCTACAATCTCATTGCCACTACCTGGTTGGAAGCCACCAATTTAGATCAGTGCATTTTCTCGAAATAATTAAATATGCATTAAGCCTCTGCTAGACTTAAAAAGGTAAATATTCCTTCAAACCAAGTTCAAGTCTTATTCGAAGTGGTTTGCTACTACCATCTAGGTTTTCTAACTTCCTTGTAATCTGCAACTTTAGGATTTCCTGATGTCCTGTGTAAAGGATCATAAATTACCAAATTATATTCAAAGTCTAGAGGAGGATAAATAAAAAGATGCTTTGATGAGTGATTTTAAAATATTACCATGTCTTGGAACTGACTGTTTTAATTAAAAGCTTTCCAAGAAACAAGTGGGAGAAAGAAGAATGCTTATGAAGACATGCAGAACTTCTCTTTCCATTATTGATAAACCATGGAATGTTCAAAGTACTGGATAGCTCCATACAGAACCTGGAGTTGAAAGGTAAAAACAGACTGTTTTCAGAAGCTCTCCTTCCAATTTGGTTTGGTCCTTTTAGTGCTGAGAAGATGGTATTGCTGCATTCTTAGTGTCCAAAAAAAATCTGTAAAAGAGTTCCCTGTAGTGATATGGGGGAAAGGAAGGAAGGAAGGAAGGAAAAAGAAAGAAAGAAAGAAAGAAAGAAAGAGAAAGAAAGAAAGAAAGAAAGAAAGAAAGAAAGAAAGAAAGAAAGAAAGAAAGAAAGAAAGAAAGAAAGAAAGAAAGAAAAAAAATTGACAAGCACGTTTTATAGAACATCAAATACTAAAGAAGCAGGTACTTTCTCCCAAAAGATGCTTCTACATTTTAGATAGACCTAAGAAATGCCTACATCCATCATTACAACAATGTTACACAAGGACTATTCTGCAAATTAAGCTTGAAATCTCAAGCAAGTAGGAACTTGTGAGAGAACAGCGGTTGTCCTATCCCTTCAAGTACTCTCCTTAGCCAAAAGAGCAATTGTTGGCTATAAAAGCTGAACAGTGAGTATTAGACTTTGAATGTTTGTGTGTGTGTGTGTGTGTGTATGTTGCTTAGGGACCTGTGTGGTTGTGTTGGCTCTCTTGGGTTTTGGAGTCCACTGACTTGAATATATGTGAAAGAACCTGTGACAGAATTATAGCACTTAGACTGTATTTGCAGAAAGCTAAATGATGATCGTTTAAGATTTTATTTAGCATGAATATATTTAAGGTTAACGTGAAATGAGAATAATTTCTGAATTATGCTGTTTACATGAACAAAATATGTATAAGAGTTGTGTTTTAGATTCTTCTAATCAATAGTTGTTGGCATATTCCCATATTTTGGTCAAGTTTATTTTTATTGTAAAGGCTTAATTCATTACTTAGCACTTGGATTTTAATCTCCTGCATTGCTTACTCTTTCTCTTTCATTCTACTGCTTTAATAATATATTGTTGAAATGTATTTTTCTGCTTCTTTAGTGTTATTGAATTTATTAAACTCCACTGGACAAAAACATGAGAATGATGCACAATAAATATTTCTATCAGAACCTAGTTTATAACTCAGGACCACAGAAAATTCTGGGAATACATTTGACCAGAAAGAACACAAGCCTGCTTCATCATCATCTCGAATGAAACAATTGGCTTTTAATAGATGTGGCTTTTTATAGAGGCAAGATTTTTTTCACTGAGCAATCTGGATACATTTTTACCAATTTTCACAATTTAGACTGATGTCATGCCCCAAACCAAGAATAACAGGTGGCAATTCTTCCAATCTGAGTTCTTTATTATTTCACACCTATAAATAGAATCTTGCCAGACTGACGACTCTTTTACCTGCATTTACAATACACTCTGTTAACTATTAGGGAGGGGCTGTCTTCACCCTCTTTCTCTCACACTTAACATCTGGGCTGAGTTGCCTCTTACTTCTCTTGAAAGCACCCCCTCCCTCCTGGGGATCCATCTCCTCACTACATTCCCTCACAATCATTTTTTCTATGAGAGTTTTCAGGCTATATTCACTGTTGTGTGGCTGAAAGGACAGCACCGCAACATTTACAGAAATACTACAAATTTAATGAAAACAAGGACTGTAATGATTTCTCTTCTCAAAAAAAACAAAAAAAAAAACAGCCCAAACAGGACTGGTTTCAGTGCTTATAGAAATCTAAAAGCTGAGGAGAAATTCAAAACAGATCTGGGAAAGCACTTACTACACTCCTGTTCAGAGAGAGCCCATCCCACAATAGGTTATCGCAAATTCTACTTGTTTTATCTATTTTTAATTAGTTTTTTTCTCTGTTGTGTCTTTGTTTTTGTTTTTTTTACCAATAATCAAGGTCTTCTGGTCAGTGAATAAATAAATAAAATCACAATGTAGACCTCAGTCAGGGGTTTTAAATAAGAATCTTCCGCACATGGGATAAAATAAAAAGGCCCAGAGATTCATCTCATGAGGTATCCTAATGAAGAATCATTACCTCAGTTATGGCTATCACTTAGAGCATTCTCCTTATCCTGTGATGCAGAAAGTGGTTCTGCAAGAACAACTTGAGAAGTGATCTATCTGATTATATTTAATTATTTATGGAATGGGAATATTTACTCTTTGAGTTAGCTTACAGTTCATTTGCATTATATTCCCTCCCTCAATCTTGATATAATAAAACACCTTTCATGAAGAACTACGAGTTTACATAGGAAGTCTTTTTGTGGAGTATTTTATTATATGAGTACTATATCATTTAAATATTATCAAGATTGCCTATATTGCATTTTCCTTAGGTAAATCTAAAAAGAATAAAAATCCGTAAGACATTTTTCTGCATAAAATATGGAAAGAAAAGACAAAGGAGCAGGGAACTGTGAAATCCAAAGAAAAATCCAGAAAGGAAAAAATAAATGAAAGCAAATCTCCTTTTCAAGATTCAGGATGATGTACATGCCAGCCATTGTCAAGCTCTTCAATTTAGCTTTGAAATGTGAACTATTAAAAAAAAAAGACAACTATCTTTCTCTATTCAAAATCTATTTATTTTTTATAGTCAAGAAACTTTAGCAGAAAGTAAGAGGTTTATTTCTTTTCCCCTAATGTGTATTGATTTTGTTCATGTTTTCTTTATTCTAGCATTGCAAATGGTTCATATGATCCCCTCTATGTCCCTATTTTGATGTTAGTTCTTCTGGGATGCCTGCTAGAAAAAATGCTGTCCTGCCTATAAAAGATAAGCAAGTTAATAAAATAGAGAGCACAATTTTTTCATGAAGCAGTCCCTTAAGTTTCATCTTGCTCAAGCACATTTTTCCCCACTCCATATTTATGAAAATATAAAGCCACTAGTCTGATACATAATGTGCAACCTGCTTAAGAGTATGCAGTATTATTCCCCTCTGACAAAATAGCCAATATTTGGTTATCATAAAACCAATTTTAATTCCCTGCTTGGTATTTCTTAAAGAACCACTTCATCTTTGAAAAGGCATCTTTGTGTTCATTCACATTTTCACATATTTTGTTTTCAAGGCAACCTTCCAGGACAGAAACAAAAGAAAAAAAAATACATATTCTAATGTATATTAGATTCTAAATGGATAAACCCTCTCATATATTTGCTTCTGTTCAGTCTGGGCACTGCATTTGGATTCAGCAACCTTTAGTTTGAATTAAAGGCTAGCTTTAAAAAAAAGACAGAATAGTTGGCTTGGTCTTTTCTTTCCAGATCAAATGTTTTGAAACACACTCCCTTAATTTCTGCTAATTAAGTGGGTCTTGTGACCTTCCTTTGACATGACCCACAGCTGACTCACCACAAGACCCATCACTAGATTCCTCACAAGACCCTCACCTGACATGACCCTCTCATCACAAGATCTACTGACCACACAAAGCCTTTATAAACAGAAGAACACTGACACTGACATTCCCTAAATTCCATTGAAGATGTTACCTAGCCTGGTAATGAAATGTTCAGAAACCAACCCACAAGCTCGAACAAACTTCCACCCTCATTTATTTTACAATAGTGGACAATAATAGTGGGTAATAATAGTAGATCTATTGAAAGCTACAAAGAATCAACACTGGATGGAACCAATGGAGGATCTGGCAACTGGTCTGACAAAAGCTGGGAAGTATGAAAATAATTCAATATATTGCACACAGGTACAACAAGATCCAGAGACATTCCAAACAAATGGAGCTATTTGGTGGCTTCTGTTCT
The DNA here is from genome assembly GCA_023970755.1 of Azemiops feae. Taxonomy (NCBI): domain Eukaryota; kingdom Metazoa; phylum Chordata; class Lepidosauria; order Squamata; family Viperidae; genus Azemiops; species Azemiops feae. The sequence continues at coordinate 279,814 of JALGBA010004273.1, read as the reverse complement.
TTGCCATTGGGGTGACATGCAGACAACAACACCTATGTATACACCTTTGTGTCCTGATCAGTGTACACTTGAGGACCTCAAGGCAGCATGACAGAATGCAATTAATGTGGCTAGTTTCTGGGCAAGATCTGTTTTTAATCTTGTATTTTATATTTTAAGTTTTATGTCACATAGTATGTCTTATTTTAATTGTGATCCTTCTGACATGAATAAACAAACATTTTATAATTTCCTCTTTTATAAATAAAAATGGTTTTCCAACCAGAAGTGGCCTCTGTGTGTTTATCTGAGTTTGTCACGGTATGACAGGACTTTATAGCATGGAGGATATAACTATAGCTCTTTAAATAGGCAGACATGACTATCCCCAGGACAGCATGAGGAAAAATCATGTTTGGCTTGTAGAAAAGTGTTATGTTTGTGGGCTGCATGCTCTAAAGCCCATTTTTGCTTTAGACTCCCTAGTGCTTCATAGCCCTATTAAACAAGTGTAAAGATGCTACATTCAACCCAGGCGAATGTCTCTGAAGCCATGTTCTCTTCTGAAGGAATTCTAAAGCAAATGCTCTTTCATCATGTCAAATGAGAATTGGAAGAAAAAAGGCAGGAGAATTTCACTGTGCTGTAATTTTGTTTCTGAAAGGGAACTCGACAAATTATGCTGCAAGTTCTTGCATGCCTCCACCTTCAGCTGTGAAAGAACTTAAACCATCTGCACGTTGTTGAAGAACGCACAAAGTATCAAAAATGGGTGTTAGTCAAATAATAATAGCAACACTGACAACATGTCTGTGCATCATAAGGTCACAGCAAGAAGACCCCTTTGGTGTTTGTTTCTCATCACACTGGTACACTGTGAGCTTACATAACATTTGGTGCAATGCAGTTTCTTCAGCATTCACCTTTCCCAGGCTCCATCTGAAAAAGGGTTTAATCTGTGCAGAGTATGGACAAACTAAAGCATGGCGGATTTATTCATTTAAGAGAATTATTCATTTAATTTTTGCCACTTAGCATTTAGGCTCATCTGCTATTCATTTATTCTTCCCACTGACATTCATTTATGCATTTATCAAATATTCATTTAAATGGGGTTCGTTCCAACTACAACAATTATTTTGTAATGGTATATGGGAAAGACCTTGGGAGACTGACCCAGAGATTCTGCCTAGGGAAGAGTCAGAAAAGAGAGAGTGGCTGGATATCCAATGGCTGGGTAGTGGGGTGGGGGGGAGAGGCTCAGAAGGGACCTTCCTAGTTTCTCAGCCAGTAAAAGAGATGGGGGGAGAACTGTACTTTCAGACTTGGAAGATGTTAATGTAGCTTTACAATAAAGTAGAATTAGTTCCTCTGGTCATGTCTCCTATCTGGTCTATGTAGTAAGGCTGACGCATATGGCCTAATCCGCAATATTTTCTTTTTAGCACAAAGAGAGTGCAAGTTGGGTTTCATCTTAGGCACAAAGCCAGCTGGGTGATCCTGGGGCAGGCACTCTCTCACAGCCCTAAGAAGCAGGCAGTAATAAGCCACTTTTGAAAACTTGCCAAGAAAACAGTAAAACTTGAAACTTTAAAACTTTTGAAAACTTGCCAAGAAAACAGTATTCCACTTTTTGAGGGACTGCCACAAAGAAGAGGGGGGGGGCAACTTATTTTCCAAAGTACCAGAAGACAAGAAACAATGGATGGAAACTAATCAAGGAGAGAAGCAACCTGGAATTAAGGAGAAACTTTCTAACAGTGAGGACAATTAATCAGTGGAATGGCTTGCCTTCAGAAGTTGTGGATGCTTCATTACTGGAGGTTTTTAAGAAGAGACTGGACAGCCACCTGCCTGAAATGGTATAAGGTCTCCTGCTTGAGCAAGGGTTGGACTTGAATGTCCATTCCAGCTCTATTCTGATTGATTGATTGATTGATTGATTGATTGATTGATTGATTGATTGATTGAAAACTGCAGGGACTGTAGAGCATCAGGACTGAAATGAATTCTGACTTTTAAACTTTCACTTTATTTTGAGTTATGAACATTTACAATTTTCCTTTCTTCCATTCATTCCAAGTTCCTAATGCAGACTCTATTAAATGTCAATTATATTTTTAAACAATCCTTGCTGTGGTATATAAAAGCCCCTAGAATAACTTATTTTATTTACATTTTTTGCTAAGGAGCTGGCAAAAGTCTTTATGAAAATGCTACTTTAAAAGACATCTTGTTATCCTTTTAAAAGACACAGGAATGTGCAGTTTTGGCAACTGAAGATGTAAATTCTTTTTCTGGCACTTTTCCTGTTATAGAAAAAGTTATAACTGTCCACTTTTTTCCTATCCACAGATGAGAATTGTGACAGAATGGAGAACATAGACACTGCCTGCCACAGCCTGTCACATATTCTTAGAACATGATCTCTCAGGCATTAAAAAGTCTTCTTGTCATTAGTAGCCTGAACCTGAGAAAGGACTGAGAATATATATCTAAGAACATTTGCAAATTATGCACAAACCAACCCGAATGTTTACTTCCATATGTTTCTATAGAACAGCATGTCTACAAAAGGTTAGGAAAATATATCATGTCCTCCATGCCTTCTGATTCTTTTCTTTGATAGTTGGTGTGGAAGTTCCAAATTGTACAAGTCCTTCGGTTGGCTAAACTCACAATTGCTAAAGAAGCCAATGGATTCTCTGGTTTTTTTTTCTTTTCTTTTCCCAGGCAGCCAGCTTGCTAATTACAAGAACTGCCGGGGAGGCAAGCAAGAAAATGGGAGTTATTGCCATGCATATGTATTGGAGAGACTAGTGTTCCATTAGAGGCAAGGAAGAAGACATGTGTTGGAGGAAGACAACAATGTGGAACAACAAAGAGGGATAACTGGAGCACAAGAAAAAGATTAGCAGAGAGGCAGCTGAAAGGAGCTTTACAGTGAGATGGAGCTTGCTATCAACCCTAACCCAGCAGGCAGCAAGAAAAAGAAAATAAGAGGGAGAAAAGCAGATCAGGGACAGAGAACTGGAATGATAAGAGGTTATAGGAATCCTGTTTACTTATTGGAGAAAGTAAAAGTTAATAGAATAACTAGGTGAAAAACATTGCTTGAAGAACCAATCACTAATTGCAGCAAAGACTGTATAAGATGCTTGGATTATAGGTAACTGGTTGTAGTGCTTAAACAGAACAATAATAACAACAAGAAAAAGAAAACAGGAGAAGCATACAAGAGTTAGTATTCAAAGCTAAAAAGAAAAAAACCTACTGGAACACTTGTAAATAAATAACACAGAGACTAACAGGAATAAAGCTATGAATTAGGAAACTTGCCACCAAATTACCCACTACTCCAAGAAAGACATTTGGAGTAGTGGTTAACCAGGCTAGAAACTGGGACACAATGAGTTCTAGTCCTGCCTTAGGCACAAAGCCAGACTTTGGGCCAGTCTGTCTCTCTCACCACTAGGAAGGACTGATGCAATAGCAAACTACTGAAAAACTTTGCAAAGATCTGTTTGTTTGCAGGGACCTGTCCAGGCAATCAAGACTGATTTGAAAGCACTAACAACAAACAAAAAATGGAGAATGAATTAATTAGAACATTAGGATTTGTAAAACCAAATCCTACTTTTATAACTGTTGAACAATGAAAACAACCCTGTGAGGGTAAAAGAAGCTACAATTCATCATCTTGCTTACATTGGCACCCTCCAAAAAATGATATTTAGCTTAAAGATGTGTGACCTACTGAGGATTTTGGATATTGATTCCCAATACATTTGAAGAGAACTAAGTTGGGAAAGGTTTTCATCTTTCTCTCTGTATCTATCTATCACAAGGTCCAATCAAGGTACACATTTTAAATATATCTTAATTATAGGTTGACTTTTTAAAAAAATATAGCAAGTGTTGTTCACTTCAGTTGGACAAAAGAAGAAAAATGTTGATTGTGTACCATATTCCTGGGGGCTGACACCACTCAGATTTCCAAACTTGAATTAAATTTCTATAGAAAAAAATAACATTAGGATTTTTTTTTCCTGTCTGGGTAGCCAGCATAGAGGTGTCTGCAAAATCACAGAGAAATGTATAACAAAGCTACAGCTCAAAAACATCTGCTGGTTCACAATAATAAATTCAAAAGCTCCATCAAAATAAATTCTAGATAAATTCTAAATCATCCTGAGGTAGAAAAATAGACAGCCCCCTTTTTTTTTGAGATGAAAAAAAAACGATTGGGAAATTAGAAGACAGGGTTTAGTCCAGTATTAATCAACTCCCACTGTTTTCACAAACAGAGCGAACCCATGCTGAACCCATATTAAAAACCCAGCAAATGCATAAAATGGGTTAACTGGATATTTTGGTGGCTTTTAATTATCGTGGAATGCAAAAATTTGCTATTGTTTGATAAAGTTTCATTACATGCATGGCTTGGGATATCTGAGCAGGCAGAGGACATAGGCACTGAAATAAAGGACAAAAGAATGAGTGGAAGAGGCCCTCCAATCATTTTAAGTTTCTTGGCAACAAAAACTAAAGTGAAAACCTGCAAAAAATGTATTTAAACCTACATATAGATTAAATTACATTTTCTAAAATTAGAAAGACTGGTTTTCAGTCACAATCTTTTTCAATAAATCTTTTATTTCCAAGAACATATGCCAGTGATAATATAGAACCAATGAACATATGCTTTCTACATTTCACCACAAAATGCATGATGAATCAGGGACTTCCATGAAGGGATACCAAGCTAAATATGACTTGGGAAGAACAAAGACCAAAGAACTGTGTGTAGAATGGTTCTTCAGAACCTCTCCAGATCAGGAAAGGATGGAAGATCACCCACATGTGCTCCAGATGGCTATAGTAGTGTCTTCTACTGGTTTGGTGGCCAGGAGATAAAGGGATCAACCATCAAGCCTACAGCCACAGCAGAACCTTTTTAAAGAACACTATGTTTGCTAACCTTGCTTCCAATCTTTTGGCAATTGCTTATTTAATCATGTTAAAGCTATTAGAGATATTCTGAACAACAAGTTTGAAAAACTATCTGGTAAGTCTATCTTTCTTCCTGAACAAAAGAAAAATTAAATATAATTTAAGAATAAATGGCAAAAAGCTAAATATAATTTTGAATCAAGAAAATTATAAATGAATTAAGGGTTCAGATCAATTTGGAATGCTGAAACATCTTTTTTATTTGCACTCTTTACTCTTTTTATTGTCTAAGTTTACTTTGTATTAATTTTTATTATTACATTTATTAATATATTACTTTGCATTATTTTTATTAATTACATTACATTACATGTGACACCCAGCATTCATTTTTGTATCAATCAGGCCTGAAAGATGTCACTTAAATTGTCTGTTTCTTTCTTTAATTTATTTCCTGCTTCCAAGAATCGGCTTTAATCGAGCCCTTTCAGTCATACTACAGACTACAGTGAATTATTGTGAAAACAACAAAAACAAAAGGAGACATTAAAAAAGCCAGATAACATTTAATTTTAAGGCTATGCCTACCAGGGCAAAAGTGAAGAAGGTTAAAGCGATATCTTTCAAGCCTGGTTGCTAACAAAAATGAATGCTGGGTTAGGTGGATCTTTAGTGGACAAAAAAGCTGTCTTTGTTTTTCTCACAATACTTCTGAGTCATTTGTTTCAAATGACTGAATTCTTTAATGCTTTCCCATTAATTTCTGTCCTGCTTTCAAGTTCCCTATACATCACTTTTCTTTTTCTCCAAAGGTCAAAGAATAGATTATTCACCACTTTTACATACTCTGGCTGGATACAAAAGGACTTTCAAAAATTCTTCAACAAATTCATAGGTAGGAAAACTGACTGGAAAATTTCTCCCTATTTCTCAAGAGGAAGGAGAACCTTCTTTTAGGGCAGTGGTGACAGTTACAGTGCTACTGAAAAAGTCCTGTAGGAAGAATTATTTATTTAATTAGTATTTATTTATCAAATTTGAAACAGCCCATCTCCTTCACAGAGGGAATTCTATATTTTATTTCAATAAAATATAAAACATTAAAACTAAAAACAGGTGATAAAATTTAAAAAGGCAAGGATGAATTAAAAAGCAATGCTAATTAAAAGTCAGGGAGAGCGCTTTTAAGTGCTAACCAGTGCACGGCTCTATGCTCTTCTGTGAACCCAAGCAAGGTCAAATACTTTCTTGAGGTCTTCTTTCAGAATTGGAGTAATCCAGGAAGGGTAGAAACCAGCTTAGATGGTTGTATTCAGAATTCAGAAGATTCACATATGCTCTTATAAGCAAGAACATCATAATTCATCCTTGAGGGATTATCTTGTTCTTTGAAGAAATTTCAAAACTAGCGTTCATCAAATGACATGAGAATTGGTAGAGAATCCACCACTTGGAACTACAGACATCCACATGCTTTGCTGCTTCTTCCCATCCTGCCCTCGTGTTTTTATTCAAACTATTTGAAATTCGTCAATGTTACATCTTGCGATGATGGATTTAACACTATCACACAACATCTGCCTATCCCAAGACCTTGAGAAGGACTTGATAGGTGGACAAAAATACCAAGTACACTCTAAAACATCTGGCAACCACCACCACCAACAACAACAACAAGAATAATAATAATAATAATGCATACAAGTCTTTCTCAGAGATTGAACACTTCATTCTCAAAAGCTTTACTCCGTATTTACAATTTCTGAATCTGTGACCTTTATTCTTGCTTCTTGACATTGTTTTCATTCCTCTATGCCTGCAAAGACTTCATATGAAACCTGATGGGGTCTCATTTAATTTTGTAGCAATATTACATTGTTTTGTTATTAGGTTTTCTCATATATTCTGCTACAGGGCAAGTTCTTCATCTGGTTTATTCCAATTGACAATTTCATTCCCCTTTATATATCAGAAGGAGATTTTTATTGGGTTTTTTTTTTCACTTGACTTGCAGTGCATTTTTTTTTTGTCTTCCAAATAATTGGTCCTCTTTTTCCCAATTTTTGCAAGCGCTTCTTATAACGCTTTCAGGCAGAAAACAACAGGCATGTTTTATTAGGCTACTGCTCTTCCTTTTTTAACACTGAGCAATTATACCTTACCCAGGAGGATAAATAAGTGGTATAGCTGCACGTTGATAACAATACAATAATAAAAGTATTTCTCTGGTTCAGTTCAACTCCTGGTGATTTCATAGCTATGGTTTATCTATGTAGTTTTCTTGGCAACAATATGATATACTTTGGCAATATCTTTTTCTAGCATATGTTTTAAATCTCCCAATCTTTTCCAAAAGCCTTGGTCATTAGCTATCCAAGTATGACCATACCCAAGCCCACCCATCATTATTTTTTAATACTGGCAACAGTTGTTTAGCTGCTGCTACCTATACCTGTTTACAATTGAATATACAGGCATTAAATGCTGCTTTAATTGTGATATTTTATGCACATTACACTTTTAGTAAGATAGAGAAGATGTAGATTAGCAGCTTTTCCTGATATTAATATCTGCATTAATGTCCTGCCTCTAAGTACGTTGATATAAATCTGTGCTTCCTTACAGCTGTGGTTTAGCATATATAGCAACAAGGCTTTGGTGCCATCCTTATAGATTCCATATTAGAAATTCCTTATTCTTCAGTAAGCAACTTTTGTTCTGCTGTTGTGATATGTGCTAGGCTGCATTAAGTGCACAAATTTTTCTGCCTTCCTATGCTTCCTAGTCTCAAGAAATATGGTGGGGCAAATCAAATGAGAATGTTTATTATGACTTTTGCATAGGACTATCTATCTCAGTGTCCTTATGTGGGTCTTATAGGTGTGTGCATGCGTTTTATTGGAAAATTGTCAAGAAAATTGTCCCTGGCTGCAGAGTAGAAATGAAGTGAAAAGGAGGAAGGAAAGAAGGAAATGGGTGTGTGTTTGTATGTTTGTGTGTGTAAGGGGGAGTTAGTGAGAAAACATATGAAACCCTGTATGTCAGTGGCCCCCAGCTTTTTGAGCACCAGGGACCGGTTCCGTGGAGAGAGGTTTTTCTGCGAACTGGAGGGAGTGTGGTTTTGCATGCTGCCTGCATCCCATGGATGGGGCTTTGCTTGTTTGCGTGGCCCAGTTTCTGACATGCTGCGGCCCAGTGCCGGTCCATGGATTGGGGGTTAGGGACCTCTGCTGTATGTGATGAATGTAAAAACTAACAAGGTATTCGGCAGAATTCTGACTGAAATGGTACGAGAGATGGCAATGAGCAAAATTTAAGAAGCATATAGTAGTTTTATGCTGGCCAAGAACATGATGGCCCCATTTTGCTTTTGGAGAAACAAAGTGCATTGTCTTTTTCCTGCTTTAGAGAAATATACAATAAAGTGAAGAGGCTCAAATTGTGGAACTGTTTATGCATATCTAGAGTTGTATATTAGTAACCCTAGGAGAATATGATGAAATATGATGAAAGACTAAGCAAAGAGTGAGACAACTAGATGTAAGGTCTTGTTGTTTAGTGAATTTATAGAGGTTCATAGTGAATGAGAAGTTTAATGAATAGTGTTAATATAAACTAGATTTAGCTCTACTTCCTTTTCTTATCTCATGCCTTTAATTTCTTTGGCTTATTATTTCTTATTCCTCTCTGCACTTTGCATGAAGATGCTTATCTTGTAAGGGAATAGTGTGGCAGCATGTGCTTATGTATTTTATGTAAATTGGCCTACGTTACTATTACAGGTAGCTTAGGACAGTACTCTGCTATTAGACATTTGATTTCAGATTTCCTCTCCTCATTTTCCTGCATATTTCCACTGCTCCTTTCATGTTAGAATTCTGATCTGTTGAGAAACTGATTCAAAACTGACTTTAACCCACTTTAGATCACCTCTAGGTGCCATAAAACATTTCCTTCCCTTGAAGTTGATCTGTTTCCCTTTACTATTCATGACCACTTATTGAAGTCTACTTATCATACAGGCCCACCAGCAACCTGTATGAACTGCTCATTTTTTAAGTCATACAAATGTTAAAACAAAAAGAGAGTTAGATTAACTCCTTATTAGCTGGAATGGGAATATAAAGCAAATTATATATTGTAGGAAACGTTTTTGGTTATATTTTGGTTGGCAAGCTAAATTTAATTAATTAAGGAGGAAAAAAGAGACCTGTTTAATAAGTTTCAACCTGGCTGATTTTCTTAATTCCCTTTTTAAAAGATACTCACATACACAGACAGACACAGACAGAGACTACTATAGAAATGTTGGCACATTATATGGAACGTGAAGTATGAGAGTAAAATATTTTTGAAAAAGAAAATCAATAAAAATGGACAACTTCATTTCTGTCCTCCGTGTGAAATCCATTGTCAGTAACAGCCAATTTTGCTATAAAAATCCCAGAGCAATAAATGTTTTACAGCACCTGAAGAAAAGATGCAGTATTTGACAAGGATGTTCCTTGATGATGTAATACTGAAGAGAATGAGGTACTTAAGTGATATATACTAGAAAATGTAGTGTCCTGATATTCAGAATTTTAACTGCTTCCCTTATGAGAAGATAAAGGCTAAGAAAAGCATTTATTCAGTCCAGAGACCAAGTCTTTTATCTCAACAATAACATCAATGAAATCTGTCCACAAAGTAAACAGTAGAGGGTTTTGAAAATCTTGTATAAATTCTTCAGTGAAACAATTTGAGCTTCAAGATTGTATTTCACATGGTCATAGCGAGAAATCCTTGAGATTTTTTTTAAAAAGGAATGTTTCCTACAGTAATAAAGCCATAGTAATAATATCAGAGGGTTTTTAAAAAAAATAAAATAAAAATCAATTGGAAGAGCTTTTTGTATATTGAAAGAAAAGCAAATACATGTTTATGGAGATTCTGTCATACATGTCATGGTTGTCCCAAAGGTGCTTTTCCAAGAGGCAACTGGACTTTCTTTGTTTTTCCTTGAAGATGTTCCACTTTTCATCCAGAAAGCTTCTTTAGTCTCTAAGCCCTGTTGTGAGTTTGGAGGAAAAATAAAAATGAACTGTATTAGAAAGGGGTGACAGTTCATGTCAAAAATATTAACGTGTGAGGTACAATCCTTTGGAAGTGAGTGCATTCTTTGGGAGACTTCTAAAGTACAAGCAGCCCTCAACACACAACCATAACAGAACCTGTGCATTAGGTTGTAAGTTGTGACAGTCATAAAATGGGTTGATCACATAAATGACCCAACTTTATGACCTTTTTTTTTTGATGATCATTAAGTGAACGTGGCAATTGAAAGGCACATCTTGTCTCTTCCAGCCTTTAGATACTGTCTTTCATGGCTTTGGACCTGTAGAAACAGACCTCTGGCTTTCACAGAGATAGCAATACTTCACAAAATCCCTATGAATGACAATAGCAGTATTGTGGTGTCATAATGTGCTCTGTGTGATCTCACTACCCATATAGAAAAGGGACAGGGCTTGCAGCATGACATAGCAACCTGGCTTTTAAAGGTCTGACTGTCCTTGCCTCCACAGAGACATTTGCCTGCATAATGCTCCTTATAAAAACAGATTTAGGACGCTTCCTAATTGTGTGGTCCTCAGATTTGATTTAAACCAGAAAAGACAGACATGATTTTCCACGTGTATGTTGCTACTATTGCTGTGTTCTATGTTTTCTACTGCTTTGCCAACCAGAACTTTCACATGGCAATATTTTTTTAAAAATTTTCACCTTTGTACTTTGTTATTTCTGATTACTTGTGCAAGGGGGTTGTAACTCTTCCTTTGACCAGTCAGTGTTCCTGGGATCAATATCATGGAGCTGGAGTTTCTGTAAATGATGTGCAACACAGTAAAAATTGCTACCTGTCAAAGAAGGGCATATGTGGTGCAGGTGATGGTGGCACTACTTTGCCTAGTCTATTTTGCCTTTGCAAGCACTAGGTGGCCTTTTTATTATTGCAAAGAGGTCAGGGGTGTCAAACTGTGGGTCTCAAACCACGGGCCGGATGCGTCATGGCAAAACTGTGCCCATCCCATTGCCGGCAATGGGAAAAAAGTCACGATATGTTACAACACATCACATGACATTGCGAGTTTGACACCCCTGATATAGGTAATCACATTTGTATCTATCAGGGATTTCTGTCTCTTTAAGGTCAGAACTAGACACCTTGGTCAGTGGCTGCAAGAATTGACATTTCCACTAGGAATCAAACTGAATCAGCCGTCACTGAACTAATCAGAACAATGATGTCAGCAAATCCTACCTGCTTCCTATTCTCTTGAAGAGAACAGACAAATATCCATTAACAGGAAGGAGAGAAAATTTTAATCCTGGGATAAAGACTTTTATATAGGGTCTGATTTGCATATTGCAATAGGAAAATCTGTTGTTCATTCGTACCCACAATAAATCATCTGCAGAAGCTGAATCGTGCCAGGAAGCTATTGCTAAGAAAATCAGATCCAGACTAAAGGCTTGTGTGTCCAGAAAGCCTAGATTTTCAGTTGTGTCTCAAAATAACAAAATAACGGAGTTGGAAGTGACCTTGGAGGTCTTCTAGTCCAACCTCTTGCACAAGCAGGAGACCCTCTACCATTCCAGACAAGCCTCATTTAAGAATGCCAATTTTCTCACAGCACTACTTAAGGAATGAGCTCAACTAGTTCCTGGTAGCTCCGTGTACATATTCCCCTTTATTCTTTCTACGTCTTAGTATACTGAATACGAGTTGAGTACTCTTTTAGACTAGAGCTAGTACCATAGTCAAATATAGCTCAATTGACAAGTCAGGTTACACGTAAGCAAATGGGGAGGCATTTCTGTGATGAATAGGAGTAGCAGGAGAACTCCGTTTCACTTGAAACCATATCCCTTCACGAAGACTGCCACTTGTTAGTTGAGCAACGTGATAGATAGTTGAACTCATTCTAAGCATTTATTGAAAGTCAACCCAGTTCATACCTGTTTTGTTCGCAACACAGACATGAAGACAAGGCAGTTTGATGCAAAAGATGTTCTTTATTGTGCATGTGCACTGAACAGAAGCCAGAACAGAAGAGAGCAGAAGAAGAAGCGAAATAATGGCAACATGCCCTTTTTATACTCCCCCTGCAAGGGGAGACTCAACCAATGACTGCAGGCTATTCTCCCGCCTCGCGCATGCGCACAAGGCTGGAGACAGCCTGTCTGGGTCCCGGGCAGACATGTGGTCTGCCCGGGTCTCTACAGCTGGTCCCGGGCAAACACGTGGTCTGCTGAATGACTTCAGCAAGGCCCAGTACATAACAATACCTGTCCCTTATTAAGTGAGCAACTAGTGGTTGCTTTTTCTGATGAGAAGGTTATGCTTGGTGGGAAGGGAAATAAAACTAGGACAATTCCAGGTCCCTTTCCCTAATTTGGGCTGTAGTAAACAAGGACAGCACTATTTGCCAACCTCACAATAGTGGCAGAACCGGCAACGGAAGCAGCACAATTTAGCTACCATATTTAGAACACAGAATCATAGTGCAGGAAGGGACCTCAGAGGTTTTCTATTCCAACCTCCTACTCAAGGGAGGTGACCTTATACAATCCTAGTCAAATGGTTGTCCAGGCTATTTTTGAAAACCTCCAGTGACGGAGCACCCACAAACACAGGATACAAGCAATTCCATTGATTAATTGTTCTCACTGTCGGAAAATTTCTCCTCACTTCTAGGTTGTATCTCTCTTTAACATGCTTCCAGCCATTACTTCTTGTCCTGTCTTCTGGTGCTTTGAAGAATAAGTTAATCCTCTTTTCTTTGTAATAGTCTCTCAAGTACTAAAAGATACTTATCTTGCCTCCCCCCCCCAATCCTTCTCTTCAATAGACTAGACATATCTATATCCCTCAACTGTTTGTCATATGATTTAGCCTCCAGACCTCTTATCTTTGTTGCTGTTAACTGCACACTTTCCAAGGTCTCAACATCTTTTTGTTTTTTTTGTATTGACATGACCAGAACTGGATGTATTATTCCAAGTGTGGTGTTACCAGCATGGTGTAAAATAGTCTCACCAGCTTTCCATTTATTTTTCTGCCAGCTTAAGGGTTAGTGAATATTACTTTAGCTCAGCCATCTGGAAGAGCCCTAAATCTTGTTCGTATCAACTGTGAAACTGCTTCTTGATATTACTTCCATTAATGGGCATATGAAAATCTGCTACATCAATTTGTCATTTATGTCTTTCTCCAATATGCAGAGCTTTTATACAGGACTTTCCTTAATATACACAGTTTACATAAATTTCCCCAATTTATTTTTAATGTAATGTATTTTGTTCTGCTGTATGCTTTTTAATGCAAATGAAACCATATTTTTATTGTAAGAGCCTTGCCCTATTCTTTTTTAAACATAAACAATTCAAATATTATGGATTTTTGCTAGCAGTCTCTTCAGATATATGCTACTTCAGACATGCATTTCAGAAATTATTTTTTAAACAGAGATTCCCCTTTTTTTTCAGCAAAACAATGACAGATGCTAATGAGTTCCATTTATTAGTGCTATCTGGCTTCTGCAGAGTTCATTTAGCAGATTGTCCCAAATTTACACTCATTAAAATCTATAGTGGATTTGTTTTACATATCTATTCCCACAGCAATGCAGAATAATGTTCCTATGTGCTGACACTGTGTTAGGAATATACATATATTTTCATCTTTCTTCCCTTTTCTTAGCAAAGTGAAAATGGTCAGGGACTGTGAGGAAAGAGGACTAGATGTTGGATTCGAATTTGTTTTGGTTGCAATGGTATTAGCCCTGAGTAGAATTTTGGGATGTTTCTAGATTCAACAGGAAAGTCAGAAGCTGGCTCTAACCAGGGGTCTTCAAACTTGGCCCTTTTATGACTTGTGGACTTCAACTCCCAGAATTCCTCAGTCAGCGTGCTGGCTGAGGAATTCTGGGAGTTGAAGTCCACAAGTCATAAAAGGGCCAAGTTTGAAGACCCCTGTTCTAGACAAAACTGCTTTTGCTCACATTGTTCTAGTACAGGGGTCTCCAAACTTGGCAACTTTAAGACTTGTGGACTACAACTCCCAGAATTCCCCAGCCAGCATGGCTGGCTGAGGAATTCTGGGAGTTGAAGTCCACAAGTCTTAAAGTTGCCAAGTTTGGAGACCCCTTTTCTAATAGGAGGAATGTATCCATTGTAGCATATGCCTTAGTTACATACAGATCGCAGTTCTGTAATAAGCAATGTTTAAGTCTACTTTGAAGTTGATTTAAGATCACAATTGGGACTATAATTCCCATTGCTAAGCAAGAGGGTTATTAAGTGAGTCGTGCTTAGTTTTATGACCATAAATATCTGTCGGTTGCCAAGCACCCAAATTTTGCTCACGTGACTGGTGGGATGCTACGACAGTCATAAGCGCAAGGACCGATTGTAAATCACTTTTTTTCAGTGCCATTGTAATTTCAATGGTAAGAAGTATTTACTTCTTAATTCTCATTCTTTTAATAAGAATTGGGAAGCTAGCATTGTACAAAGCAGACAGTCAGTTTCCACTGTAATATAATAGATAGAAAACCAAGGTGAGTTATTTTGGTAAAGATATCTTGGGTGTTTGGAGATAGATTGAGATAGTTGTACAATTCCACCCTTGTGCCTTCTGGCTATACTCTTCATGGCCACCATTTTAAAAGATTTCCCATTACAAGTTCTCAAAATACCAAGTGGGTCCACTCTTGGGAAAAAATATGGGAGACCTGCTTTAGAAGAGTGGACCCAAACAAATTTTCTGGCCTTTTAGATGTTAAAAAGGTTAAACTCTTATTGGAGACCACGGAAGCTGTAAATCCAGCAATTATA
>JALGBA010004273.1:0-260000 GCA_023970755.1 Azemiops feae | reverse complement strand
TAGGACAACTAACCAGTGGAACAGCTTGCCTCCAGAAATCGTGGGTGCTTCATCACTGGAGGTTTTTAAGAAGAGACTGGACAGTCACTTGTCTGAAATGGTTATAGGTTCTCCTGCTTGAGCAGGGGGCTGGACTAGAAGATCTCCAAAGTCCCTTCCAGCTCTATTCTATTCTAAATCCCTCTTGGGAGGATGAGACTGGAAAAGGCTGCTTTGAGCACCAAAGGACAGGGAGATTATGTATGCAATAAATAAATATTTGTATTAAAAAAAAAAAGAGTTCCAGAAAGCCAAGAGCACGGTGTATTTTCCTTAGACCTCCGTGTCATTCAGATCCCCTGCATTCATCAGGTTTCTCTGCCAACTCTTTCTTTCCTTTTAAAATCCATAGCATGGGGAGAAATTAGAAGTGTTTTGCTTCTTCCTAATCCTGTCGAACTTGCATTCATTTTTCCATAATAAGTTTTTATTGATGCAAATGATCCGACTGAAATCCCAGGGCTTATTTACATAACTAAAAACACCAGGACCAAACCACTGGAGAGTAGTATACCCAGCAGGGTTATTTAGAAATGAACACATTGTGTGTGGTTGCTTACCCAAGTTGCATTTAAATGGGTCTCATGAGCCCTTGGGAAAGCTTTAAAAATGTTTTCGATTAAAACCCTCCCCCAGAGTTTACCGGAATTATTTAATTTTGGATCTTGAGGCTAAGGGGTTATTATTACCTATGATGAACGCTGTGTACAACTTGAAACAGCTTGGTTCCCTCAGTTATTTTACACATTAAGGTGCTGTAATTGATTTGATGTTCATCATACACACTTGATTTGGTTTAATAAGCTGAGCTGAGTTGCAGGCATTATTAGGAATTATAGCTGGATCTACAGAAACATGTCTGTTCCTATTTAACTCCCAGCTGTCATCAGGAGCAGCCTCATCTCCTGCTCTGTGTCATCCTCAAACGATTCAGAGTCCTGATACGGATGCTTGTTGTTAGTTGCGAAGTCGTGTCCGACCCATCGCGACCCCATGGACAACGTTCCTCCAGGCCTTCCTGTCCTCTACCATCTTCTGGAGTCCATTTAAGCTCACGCCTACTGCTTCAGTGACTCCATCCAGCCACCTCATTCTCTGTCGTCCCCTTCTTCTATTGCCCTCAATCTTTCCCAGCATCAGGCTCTTGTCCAGTGAGTCCTTCCTTCTCATTAGGTGGCCAAAGTACTTGAGTTTCAACTTCAGTATCTGGCCTTCTAAGGAGCAGTCAGGGTTGATCTCCTCTAGGACTGACCGGTTTGATCACCTTGCAGTCCAAGGGACTCGCAGGAGTCTTACTGGATGCTTACTGGATGTCAATGCAAGTCATTTTTGATAAGTAGGACAGAAACTAGACTGAAGTGCTTGCGATGTAACATAATTTGTTTCCCTGTCCACACCCAGACAGTAGGCCCTATCTGACAAAATGAGAAAGCTTAGCACAGAAGCCTTCATGAGCTTTGAAGTTAAGGTTGGGTTTGGGCTATTTTGCAGCCATAAACAAAGCAACTAATGATGAGATCGGGACTCATCATTTCCTGAGTTCCCAAGGCTGGTCAATTAATCATGGCACCTGACCCAGAAAAATCCCACAAATTTATCTCTCTCACTCACTGGCAATAAAGTTCCAGTAATGATAGATTTATGCCCCTTTATGACACATAAAATCAGCTACTTGAGACTCACTGCCTTACTCTGCCTAAAAGATGAGCCAACCCTGCCAGAATCACACTTGTCTTCATCTGCAAGCACAAGGTGGAGAGCAAAACTCCCATTTTTTTTTTTTTAAATAGCACAGATCTTCATTGTACCAGAATTCAGAAACTATGGTTTGCTTCGTACAAGACTGGGCAACATGAGGCCAAAGGCTCATTTTTATGTTCACCCACTGAGTTGAATTGCCAGAAATTGGTATCATAGCTTCTACACATCATGAGGCAGGAATCACAGGAAAATTATAGGGCAAACCTTCAAGCGGGAATAACATTCTTTAAAAGCAAAGAAATGTTCCATTCAACTCAAAACAGAGAAAATTGGTCAATCCCCAGTCTGTTGATTTTCCCTGTGTGATGTTGTTATCCTTGATGGTTTATTCTGCCCTTTGCTTCTTTCCAAAATGTATCAAAAGTTGCCCACATATTGTTTAGAATGAAATTCCAGGCAAGAATCTGAAAACAGAGTTTGATCTTGGCTTGTCCTCAATCGAGAGTTCACAAATCACCGCTTCCCAGATCAGATGTAATGATATTAGATCATTATCTGTTGAAACCACAGTGATACTATGGTGGCTAAATTGTGAAGAGATCAGCATAGAGGAAGCGCAAACGTTCTGTCCTTGTTTGACCTGCCAGCTAGTCTTTAGTACCAGTAAATCTGATATCCTTCTCAGCTGACTTTAGAAGCCGAGTCCTAGGCCCTTGTGCAATGGCTCAGTGGTTAAGATGCTGGAAAGCTGACAGCCTATGTTCAAGACCTGAGAGCTGCATGATGGGGTGAGCTCCTGCCACCTAGCAGTTCAAAAGCATACAAATGTGAGTAGATAAATAGGTACTGCTTCAATGGAGAAGGTTTACTGCATTCCATACTTTCATGCTGTCCCCACGATGACAGAAGTGTCTCTTAGACTATGCAAGCTCTCTCAGCTGAGAAACAGCGATGATCACCCTCCCCTTGAGTCGGTCACAATTGGTCAGGGTGCTTCATGGAGTTTGATATGATACCCTTACTCACTCTATAGTACAGACTCATCATCAATATATTGATCATGACCTTTGGGGCATGCAGTAGAAGTTTTGTGCTGGTTTGAACTCTTTTGCCTCCAAGGATCCTTGGCTCTTTTGCAAATGCAAGTATTATGTTTTGCTTTTAACAACAAGCCACATTCCCAAATTAATAGGTGTGGCTTGGACAAAGTTTGCTCTATTTAATTCAATTGAAAGGGATTTCCCTGCATTGTTTTGCAGAGTATAATAATGTAACATTTATTCTGTACCCAGACCACAATTCATTATTATCTTCAGTTTTAGCCCTCATACTATAATAAGGGTCCAGAGAAATGAACCAGATTTAGAGAAAGGAAAAATATAAAAGAGACTGGACAGCCATTTGTCTGAAATGGTATAGGGTTTCCTGCCTGAGCAGGGGGTTGGACTAGATGACCTCCAAGGTCCCTTCCAACTTTATTATTATTAAAATGGGAAGTAGGAACTAATTGCAATAGCAATAGCACCTAGATTTATATATTGCCTCGTGTTTTACAACACTCTCTGGGCAGTTTACAATGACAGATATTGTCCCCAACAATCTGGGTCCTCATTTTACCAACCTTGGAAGAACGGAAAGCTGAGTCAACCTTGAACATTGTCAGGATTGTACTTCAGATTGTGGGCAGAATTAGCCTGCAATACTGCACTCTAACCACTGCACCACAGAATCTAAGTCCTAAGAAAAAAGACTGGAGGGGGGGGAAAAGGGAGGTTTAGCCTTGAGATAAGAAGGCTGAAATATGATTAGCTAGTTAGTAAATTAGTTTGTTAGAAGTGCCACTGAGTCAGGTTCTAGGGCAGGGGTGTCAAACTGCCGGCCCGTGGGCCGGATGGGTCATGTCAAAACCGTACCCACACAGTGGTGGGATTCAGCCAGTTCGCACCACTTCGGCAGAAACGGTAGCTAATTTTTTGTTGCCCAAGCCCAGAATGGACTTCCGGAAGCAGCATCCACACAGAGAACCGGTTGTTCACATATTTGAATCCCACCACTGTGCCCACCCCATTGCCGGAAATGGAAAAAAAAGTTGTGATACGTCGCGACACGTCACGTGATGTTGCGAGGATCTTCATGTTTCCGTCCTGAGCTGTCTTCAGTAACATCTGGTAGGTCTCCTAAGAACAGTGCTCTAGATTCTTTTGATCCCATCCACCTGCTTTATCTGTTTGCTTTCCTGCTCCTGAGCTTTCATGACCTAAAGTGTCTTTCATCGGTCTAGCTCACAATGGCTAGACTAACAGGGTTTAAATTTGCATGGGGGGAAGTGAGGAGGAAACAGGTGGGTTATACAGGTATAGGTTACATATGAGACAGATCACAATTGTAACATGTTAAAAATGTATTTGTTGAGACTTTGAGTAGTCAGTTTGGCAATCAGCCCAATCTTATTTATATCTGATTATTCCTAATTATAGTGGATTTCTACTTGCTGAGCATCAGCTCAATGCAACTGTCCTTCTGCTTGATCCAGGACTGACACTTTCTTCTTGTAGCCCCGATCCTTTCGGTAATTATCTCTAGATCTATAATTCAAAGGCATTTAATTTCTTCCTGTTGCTCTTTCATAGTGTTTATCTTTCCAAGCTATACAGTTCCACTACTTAACCTTTGGTGATCTTTACTGTCATGGGATTATCCTTATCTTACCTTATCTTGCCTAAGTTTGTAATTGCTGTTCTCTTCAGCACATGTCCATCTTTACCAATTCTTCATCTACCTCACCTCCAAATCTATTTTCCTTTTTTTCTCCATTAACTCTGAGCTCCCTAAGTTCAGTTTACCTTTGTCTTCTTAACAAATAATATTAATTCAGGCATTTTACTTTCTATTTTTTAAAAAATTTTCATAATGAGTTCTTCTCATTCTCAAATAGTGTCATCTGTATTGCTCAGATAGTTTCAGCCACCAGTTTCTTTTCTTGCTATAATCTCCTCCAACTCTAAATATTTATATTTGCTGTACAAGTTAAGCAGATATGGTAGCCTTACCATATCACTCATTCTCTACTCTGAAACACACTGCTTTTCCAAAGTCAGTTTTTATGTTAGGCTTTTGTGATTTGTAAAGTGTCAACAGGATAATCAAGTATTCCTGCATGCTCGTTATATACAGTATTTAATATATATCACATTTTGCCCTGATGTACATTGTCTAAGATTATTGATTGCACAGTCAAATGTTTAGGCTGGATTTAGCATATTTATCCACTTATTGAGTCCTTCCCAACGACCTGGGATAGGCAAATGTTGTTTGATGTTGTTAAAAGTAGTGTTGCAGGATGTAAGCTATTCCAAGTAATGGTGCTTTTTGCAATTGAAATGGGGTTCAAGTGGTGCTCCAGATGTTTTGAAACTGCACCCAGAGTGCCTAGTATTATTGGTATTATCTTTGCTTTCTTTTGCCACAGTCGTTCTACTTCTGTCTGAAGGTCTTTGTATTTTGTGATTTTTCTCCAGCTCTCTCTCTTCTCCTCTGCTGTTTCCAGAGGAGAAGAGGAAGAACTCCTGCAGCCACATCCATTCTCCAGATTTTTTTGTCTTTCTTATTGACTATTATTATTATTATTATTATTATTATTATTATTATTATTATTATTATTATTATTATTATTATTATTATTATTATTATTATTATTATTATTATTATTATTATTATTATTATTATTATTGTTATTGTTATTGTTATTGTTGTTGTTGTTGTTGTTGTTGTTGTTGTTGTTGTTGTTGTTGTTGTTGTTGCTGCTGCTGCTGCTGCTGCTGCTGCTGCTGCTGCTGCTGCTGCTGTTGATCAGCCAGGTGTTTAGAATAGATTTGGTGTTTTTTTCTACCTATTGTTAGTATTTAAATTTATATACCACCCAAGTCCTAGCAATGGCTCATGGGGCAATACTGAAGTTCATTGTCTTGGTTTCTCCATTATCCATCATAACTCCTTTTGCTTTCTCTGAAACCTTCCTCTTCATGTGGAAGAATCCTCTTCAAGGATGTCTCTGTTGAAGTCTCTAAACTAAATAGATTCAACTTCTCAATTTCTGTTTCCTGCTCTGTATTTAATTTAATTGTGACATTGTCCATCTGGTGGTGTCCATGTGTTCCTTGAAGCAGGTGTTTGCAATAAAAAGAGAATTGTCTTTATGAAGCTCTATTAACCTATTCCCTGCATTATTGTGTTCATCCACTCCAAATCTTCCTAAAGTTCCAGGTTTCCAATTTTGCATTCCGACCACTATATCTTCTTTCTTGATGTTGCATTTAGCACCTTTTGTAATTGGTTGTAGAATTCCTCAGTATCACCTATAATTTTATCTGCAGAAGATATGCATGCTTGTGGTTTACAAGATACCTGCTAATTCCTAATCTAACAATCTATTAAATCCTAAAACATCTTCATTTCAATTCTGACAATTTCAGCTTTCTTGATTTATATTTCTCACATTCCAGTTTTGTTTCTTTGTTAAAAAAAAACAAAAAAAAACATCCAGAATAAGATTTTTTTTTAAATTATTGGTCTGATCATGTCCTCATCTCATTCAATACATACGCTTGTAAATTTAACATTAGCCCAACAGCTAGAAGAGAGGCTAACAACTTGATGGTCTCATCATCTGATATACCAACCTGTCTAATGTTTCTGTATGTCCGTATGGTTTTCTTAGCAATAGAATAGAAATTGTTTTTGCATATCTTCATTTGAGATTGATTTTATAATTTGGAAGACTCCCATGAATGTCGAGAAGCTATTCTTATCATTACCTCTATTGTGAATTATGCAGTACTTAGCTTCATTCTTTCTGTTTGTTCTGAATGTAAGGCTGGAGTTCATGCTTCCACTGGGACCAATATCAAAGTCATTCAAACTATTAAGTTCACCAACTCAACTCAACCCCCTTGGCTTTCCCATAGATGGTAGTTATTGAAAGAACATCCCAAGGAAGAAGATCAAGACCTATTATCTATAAAGTAGGAATGTTAAGACCCATCATAAAGTTACTTTTTTCAATGAAGTTGTAAGTTTGAATGATCTCTAAACAGGGCAGTCATTAAGCAAGGACTAGCTCTGTCTCACATTCAGATCCACACATACATAGCTTTATGTCTCAAAAACATCTTCTTCTCATTTCTTTTCCTTGCCCTCTTTTTTACACACTGTTCTCAAGAATATATTTTTTGTTCAGATTTTTGAATGGAGAATGATAGATGTTAGTGAACTATGGGATGAAGCCTGTTTTGACAGATCATATCATTTTGCTTTTGTTGAAGAATAACTACTTTTCAATCTGCCTATTAACCCAGAAACCTGGCTGGCTCACATATAATGTATGAATTTTTGTTAAGTCTTGTCATGATAAATTGTACAGCAAAGAGATCTACAGATTTGAGCTGCATTTTCTGGACAAAAATGCAGCTGGGACATATGTATCATTATTCCCAATTGAGTATACCATGGTTGGAAAAGAAGGACAGAGTGCCTGTGCTGCACAATGCTGGGGTTGACTTTTTAAAAATTATATTTTGTTGGTAGCCAAGAGACCAAGGAGTCATATAATAGCATTCCTGTCAAAACTGGGATGAATTAGTGTGACTCAACCCCCATCCACATATTTGGACATAGGGATTGAGTTTTCTAAGAAAAAAAAATAGAAACTTAACACACATGCCTAAACATATGCACATACTCTTCTGTTTGCTTACAATTTGTTTAGAAAATTAGCATAAAATCACACTTTTGTTATATTGTGATTTCATGGCTATCTTTTAGGGAACTAGATAATGAAACAGGCACTGTATGGTCACAATTCAACATTGGCCCCTTTTGGACTTGTGTCACAATGTTGCATGAAAATTTATCTATCTATCTATCTATCTATCTATCTATCTATCTATCTATCTATCTATCTATCTATCTATCTATCTATCTATCTATCTATCTATCTATCTATCTATCTATCTATCTATCTATCTATCTATAACATTTAAATAAAGAGCCATGGTGATGCAGTGGTTAGAATGCAGTGTTGCAGTCCGCTAACTCTGCCAACTGTCAGCTGTTCAATCTTGACCAGCTCGAAGTTGACTCAGCCTTCCGAGGTCAGTGAAATGAGGACCCAGATTGTTGGGGGTGATAAGCTTGACTCTGTAAACCGCATAGAGAGGGCTGTAAAGCACTATGAAGCGGTATATAAGTCTAAGTGCTATTGCTTTGGCTATTTATGTAGTTGCCCATCTTATAACCAAATCTGGGTATGGATCACAATCCAAAATATATAAATAGAAAAGTTTGTGTGATGCCATTTTGCCATTTTGATGAAATCTTGGCTTCCTGCAGATGGTTGCTGCTAATTTTAAGTATCCTGATCTTGGAAGGATAAGGGTGTGTATGTGTGTGTGTAGTCATGGGGAGCATGAAAAAGGCAGTTGAGAGACCTGAAAAGACAAACTGTCCTTTCTTGCTGTACAATATTTTTTTTAAGACAAGAACATAACAGCCATGTAGCCACATTGCCTGTTAGTGTCTGTCTCTCACAGCCTCCCAGTTATAATATGTACATTGAAAAGATATGACAGCCGATTTGGTGTAGTGTTTAAGGCATCAAGCTAGAAACTGGGAGACTATAGGTTCTATTCCTGCCTTAGGCCTGAAAGCCAGTTTGGTGATTTTGGGCCAGTTATTTTCCTTCAGTCCTAAAAAGGAGGCAATGACAAACCACTTCTGAAATCTTTTCCAAGAAAACAGCACAGACTAATCCAGGTAGCCATCAAGAGTCAACACTGACTTGAAACCACACACATGCCTTGTAAAGAAGGCCTATCATTTCAGAAAGAGGTAAAGCCTGCCCACCTTCCTTAGACTTGTGGAGCATGCTTGGTTAGAAAGGCTATCCCATATTGTAGACTGTCTAGTATTTCTTTTGATCTTTCATTTATGTTTTCATTTTAGTGTTGACTTTATGGGATTTGTTTTTGTTTGTTTTGTTGTTCTTCTGCTATGAATGTAGCAATATGCCAATGGTGTTCACAATAAAAGAAATGCATACTCAATAATGTAATCATATACCATAATAAATAAATAAATAAATAAATAAATAAATAATAATTAATTAAAAAAAAGCTGGATGCTATGATCAACCGTTCTTCAGAAACATTGTCTCCCGTTCTAAAGGCATTCTGCATGGTGGAAAAAAAAAGATTTAAATTGTTTGTAATAAGTTGCAGAGAGGAAAATATTCTTCTGTGTCTATGTCTGTGTTTGTTTCTGTTTCGGTGTGTACATGCATGTCTTTGTGTGTGTGTGTGTGTGTGTGTGTGTGTGTGTGTGTAGCCTTTCCTGTCTTCATTGCAGTTGATGAAGAAGTACAGGTAGTCTTCAACCTATGATCACAACTGGAACCAGAAGTTCCATTGCTAAGCAAAGTGTTTGTTAACTGAGTCACAATAGATTTTACAATCTTTTTTTTTGTCATTGTTGTGAAGCAAATCACTTCAATTGTTAAGAGAATCATACCTTTGTTAAGCAAAGCTGATCCCAATTGTGTTGTAAGTCAAGGACTAGCTGTGCCTACATTTTTTTGAGTCGTTATTTTTATATCTTCATACACTGACAAGCTCCAAATTCCTCCTTAAGTCAAGAAAATCTTAACTTTGAGTCCTTGCACAGCCACAAGACATCTAGAACTGAGGACTTAACCTTAAGCTCCACAGAACATTATCTATCTGTTCCCAGGATAAGGCTGGCAGTCTGGGAAGATTCCTGTATAACTGGCAGAATATAATGAAGAAGTGAGTTGGAACGTTACACATGTAAGTTTGGTTGCTTGTGCCTGACAGCTAGTTTATCCATAAATCTTTTAAATAAAATGCTTATATTGGGACATTAATTCCTGGTATCAAAATCTTAGTTCCCTGTAAGTTAAATTCCACCCCAACATCTCTGTCATAATCATCAATCAGTATAAGTTTTGCCTATAGTTGAATATTTATGTACAAAGCAATTCCATTTCTTTCTTTCTTGAGTGCTCTTTGCTATAAGTGAAATAATATGTTATCCAGTTCTGGTACAAACTAGGGTTTGTAATAATTCGTTTGAATTAATATTCTCAACCACACGTTTGCGTTTAGTCGCAGAGTATTAATTTTAGATGTTTGTAATTCCAAGATGTTTGTAATTCCATCTTTTCAATTCCATATCTTTGCTCAATAAATTCGTACTACGTATATACTCAGAATGGCATGTTATCCTATCTTATTACTTCTCATGTATTACATAAGTGGTACAAGATTTGTAATCTCACAAATCCTTTATCAGCTACTAACACAATGTTTTGGAAATCCTTTTCTTAGCTTACAGTAACATGCTATTTTTTACGATTAATCCATTCTGGGTTTTACTAACAGCTTAGTGGTGAAAAAGAAGCCTTGAATACTATATAGGAATAAGAAATGTAGTGGCTATGGATTAAATCTGTCCTCAAGAAAAAAAATTGTTGGATGAGAATGAAGCAGACAGGAATGAAAGTAAAAATGATTTTATGTCAAAATAATCATATCCCCCAGTGATGGACTTATCCATGTCCTACAACTGCAGCATAGATAACAAATTAGGGTCTACTCATCTCTCTTTAGTGCAAGCACCAAAATGCTTCCATATTATTTTGATCAAAAGAGACTTCTGGGTGATACAAATGAGCAAGAAATAGTGTGACTTAATGCTTCTTCTTAGTGCTGCTGACGCCTCTTATTTTCATGACTTGAGGTTTTCTCCTTGTCTCTTGTAGTAGATATAGGACTAACCATTCTGAAAGATAAAATGAAGAATGGGAAACAATGAAGATCAACCAGATTTAGATGGCTAGATGAGTGAAGGCTCTTTGGTGCTCTCTGGGCTTATCTAAGAAGATAACATCATTAGTTCTAATTAGGTAATGAAATGTCTGCAAGAAAAAAACCAAGCTCAGAGAGCATCAAGGACCGCTCATTTCAACCCTGAGCTACAAATATTCTCCTTCATTGGTTAGTTAAGTGTCTTACATTCCCACTCTACTCAAAGATATCTATCCTTTAAAAACATTTTTACAGGCCTAATTCAAAATAGTGTCTCGAGAGGTGATAGCTTTCTAGCTCAGTGTTGGCCTTCAAACTCTGGAATTAGAGGTTCTCCTACCAGATATATTTCTATTCTCCCAACCTTTTAAACAGTACCTGTTTATCAGTTTTGTAAACATGCTTTGTGTTTAATCTAATTTCTGCTCCTACTCCTTTAATGGCTGCTTACATAAGTTATGATTTTGTTGTGTTATGCTGCTGTTTAAGGGTTTTTAGTTATTGGGTTGAAAAAGGTTTGCAATCCTTCCTTGGAAGACATAAACAGTTGAATAAATCTTCCTGTTCTTGCCTAATGGAAAAAAGAGGCCTTGTGCCCCGATACATCTCTGAGCTTCCTAAGCCATGTTCTGTGGTTCCTGCATCTACCCCCTCAAACTATCTAGATCAGGAATGTCAATGCCAGCCCGCGGGCCGGATGCGTCACGTGGAAGCTGCGCCCACCCCAGCTCCAGCAAGGGAAAAAAAGTTGCGATACACCACGACACGTCACGTGTCGCGGCGAGTTTGACACCCCTGATCTCTAGACTATTGTCTGAAGTATTCTTTGAATGCCATGCTATTGCTCACTAACATTTTCTTTTTCATTTGGGATGATGAAATGATTTAATAAACATGCATGCCTGCAATGTGTAGGTGTTTCAACTTCACTCTGCCTAGCTCAGGGGTAGGCAATCTTGGCTCTTTTATGACTCGTGGACTTCAACTCCCAGAATTCCTGAGCCAGCATGGCTCAGCTTGGAAACCTCTCCCTTTCCCCTCAGCATGGCTGGCTCAGGAATTCTGGGAGTTGAAGTCCACGAGTCATAAAAGAGCCAAGGTTGCCTACCCCTGGCCTAGCTGGTTGTGATTTGGAGACTAGATTAAACTGGCCTCCTCTTTTCCGATATTGGGAAAAGTTCTGAAAACTGAGCTCTTTTGAAAAGCTCTTCCCTGACTTGTTGTTACCACCTTTATCCTTTTTTCCCCCCATTTTTCCATTATTACTGTGGGGTTTGCTTGACGTTGCATATTATTATTGTTTCTACTTAAGACTGTTAGGTTAACAGATTATTCCACAGATATTTTAACTATGATTTATTCTTTGGTGGGATACAAATACAATTCATAAATCAATGATATTTCAAAAACCAAAGGAAACTTTCATAAAGCAGCTCAACAAGGAAGTAGAACAAATCGACATTAACTGACGATAATTCTTTGAGATAAATCTGGAACAGATTTAGCGAGTGGCCACATTTTTCCATGTTAATACTTAGCTTCTGATATCATATCAATCAATTATTGTTTGTTTGCTAGGACTATACGCTGTTCCAGTCACTAACGACTCACTTCTCATAACCATTCAACTTTTTTAGAAAAGACCCTTTTTAATGTCATTTAATGTCTTTAAGAATTGTGCGGATGGAAACTAATCAAGGAGAGAAGCAACCTAGAACAAAGGAGAAACTTCCTGACAGTTAGAACAATTAACCAGTGGAACAACCTGCCTCCAGAAGCAGTGAATGCTCCAACACTGGAAGTTTTTAAGAAGAGACTGGACAGCCATTTGTCTGAAATGGTATAGGGTTTCCTGCAGGGGGTTGGACTAGATGACCTCCAAGGTACTTCCAACTTTATTATTATTATTATTATTATTATTATTATTATTATTATTATTATTATTATTATTATTATTATTATTATTATTATTATTATTATTATTATTATTATTATTATTACTGTTGTTGTTGTTGTTGTTATTATTGTTGTTGTTGTTGTTGTTGTTATTATTATTATTATTATTATTATTATTATTATTATTATTATTATTATTATTATATGCCTTATCACCTGTTTTATTCATAATAGAAGCAATAGCACATTTTTATCACACACTTGTAGAAATTATATGACTCTCTGATGTTGGCATACATGCTGGTACATGCAGTCTATTTCATTTCTAGCAATTGCTCAGGGTGAAGGGCCTGGAACCCACTTAACTGGACTCCTGAGAAATCAGAACACATGATCTGAAGTGACCTTCACTTTTACTAAATGGTGCCTTGCTGCTATACAATATGCAGCTTCTAGAACTGCATTCAGAGCAATAAATCACCATCTCATAAGATATTTAAACAGCAACTATGCATCAATAAACTGTTATAGATTAATTTACATTCTATCATGTTGAAAATATATCTAGTGACCTTAAAAATGAATTTTCATGCATGGTTCAGTAGACCAAAGAAGTCTCAGGACTGATACAATCTATTACGCCAATGCGTATTTAGGGAGTTAAAAATGAAGATTATTGACTTGATTATTGATGCAAAAAAGCCATTAAAGCCTATCAGGTAATTAAATGCCCTCCCATAAAGAACCTATCTACTAAATGCAATCTAAATTTATAGACATGATCAAAATTAATGATCTCTCTGGAGCCATTAGATCAGTTCTCAGGTACATTTTTATTGTTGTATTTTTATTTATTTCCTTCCATTTTCAGAGAGGGATAATAAGAAACTCAGGGATTTTTTTTAATACAATACAAATCATCTGCCTTCTGATACAATGTTTAATAGTGCACATAAAATAACCAAGCTTGCCTTTCCCGTTTGCCTCTCCATCTTTCATATGTATCTAAACATAAAGCATATTTCTGCGTTTCAATATTCCAAATGTTATAATTAGATTAATAACCCCACATGAATCTTATGAAGGGTTTCTTCCATGCCAACAATTGACAGAAGAAGAAGACAGAAGGAAATAAAAGTCTGCTATGAAACTGAGCATCTTGCTGCAAGATTGCTGCAAGATGCAAACTTAGATTTGGATGAGAGGATAGATGGGGAATTCATCTATTTGGGGAACTCAATTTGCAGACAACACCAAGCTGGCAGGAATAGCCAACACTCCAGAAGACAGGCTTAAGATACAGAAGGATCTTGATAGACTTGAACATTCGGCGCTATCGAATAAAATGAAATTCAATGGTGAAAAAAGTAAGGTTCTACATTTAGGCAAGAAAAACCAAATGGACAGGTATAGTATAGGTGGTACCTTGCTCAATAGCAGCAACTGTGAGAGGGATCTTGGAGTCCTAGTGGACAATCACTTAAATATGAGCCAGCAGTGTGCTACAGCTGCCAAAAAAGCCATCACAGTGCTAGGCTGCATTAACAGAGGGATAGAATCAAGATTACGTGAAGTGTTAATACCACTTTACAATGCCTTGGTAAGGACACACTTGGAATACTGCATCCAGTTTTGGTCACCATGATGTAAAAAA
This sequence comes from Azemiops feae, assembly GCA_023970755.1. NCBI lineage: Eukaryota > Metazoa > Chordata > Lepidosauria > Squamata > Viperidae > Azemiops > Azemiops feae. The sequence goes on along the minus strand of JALGBA010004273.1, from coordinate 245,831 downwards.
TATGTTGAGACTCTAGAAAGAGCACACAGAAGAGTAACAAAGATGGGGGACTGGAGGCTAAAACATATAAGGAACGGTTGCTAGAATTGGGTATGTCTAGTCTAATGAAAAGAAGGACGAGGGGGGACACGATAGAGGTGTTCCAATATCTCAGGGGCTGCCACAAAGAAGAGGGAGTCAAGCTATTCTCCAAAGCACCTGAAGGCAGGACAAGAAGCAATGGATGGAAACTAACCAAAGAGAGAAGCAACCTAGAACTAAGGAGAAATTTTCTGACAGTTAGAACAATTAATCAGTGGAACAACCTGCTTCCAGAAGCTGTGAATGCTCCAACACTGGAAGTTTTTAAGAGGAGACTGGACAGCCATTTGTCTGAAATGGTATAGGGTTTCCTGCCTGAGCAGGGAGTTGGACTAGATGACCTCCAAGGTCCCTTCCAACTTTATATATATATAAAAGGATCTGTTTAATTTAGTTCTGATACAGTACAATGCCCTTTTGAATTTGATCTCCCAAGGGGAAACTGGACAATGCTCAACTGAATTCAAGCCAACCATGGCAGGGGCCAATATTGGATATATCTATGGAAATTCTCAGTCATCCAGGTCATGGTTGTCCCAAAGGTGCTTTTTCAAGAGGCAACTGGACTTTCTTTGTTTTTGCTTGAAGACTTTTCACTTCTCATCCAAGAAGCTTCATCAGTTCTGACTGAAGAAGCTTCTTCAGAACTGAAGAAGTTTATTTCTAATGAAAAGCAAAATGTCTTCAAGGTAAAAAAACAAAGAAAGTCCAATTGCCTTTTGAAAAAGCATCTTTGGGACAACCATGACCTGGATGACTGAGAATCTCCATAGATAAATCATTCTTGAGATATGTATACAGTATAATATGTTGTTAAGTATAATATGTATATTAAGTCCATAGTATACATACCCTTAATGTCTGGACAACTTGTATTTGTATGCATGTCCTTGCAGTCTGGGATCATGCAAATTTGCTTTTCTGTGTGTAGAGAGAAATTTATTCTGTGTATGAAAAGGAATAGTTTTAATGTATTACTAGTCCTGTAAATTATTACAATTTTTCTTCTATACAAGTCTGTTCTTTTTAGTACAAACTTGTCTTTGCCCCAATAACAATTATTTATTTAGTTGGAATTGTTGGAGAGCAACCATCTCTGTTGGGAGGAGGGCTCAAATGGTGAATTAGCCTAGATTTGCTAGGTAAATACAAGAGGGTCAGATCTGACACTCTCCCCTTCCCAAATGCCTTTGAGCCTTATCTGGTCTTTCCCAGGTAAAAGCTGCCAGTTTGGAGAAATTCCTGTATCACAGGCAGACAACAATAAAATAACTCGTATGAGTCTGGTTGTTCACGCTGGACAGGAATGTCTAAAAAGAACACTCAAAAAGGCACTGGAAAAATACAGAAAACAACTTTAACTATCTTAATGGGAAAATAGTACTAATGGGTGAGGACAAAGTTAAGAAATAAGAACAAAATGACAGCAATTGGACCATTACAGCATTATGACCAGAGTGGAACAATTAATAATAAATGAAGTAGAATATTTTGATGCTGCAAATTATACAAGCATCCAGATAAAGATAGCTACAGTCCAAGCTGAAAATCAATTTTAAAAACCAATTAAAAGAGAAAACTGATTAAGTATTACGGACATGCAAATTAGTCTAGATTTAATTTAATTTTCTGAATTCTGGGTGGCTTAAAAACATAAAAACATTTAAAAAAACCATTATCATTGTTAATTATAAAATAACACAGCAGATAAAATCATTAACACAAGATGGCAAAGGCAGACACATTGGGGGAGAGGTGGGATTAGGTTTTTTATTACTTAACCACCTCCAGTGTGTAGCTCTCCCATTGGTTCCCCGCACCATCTGGCAGAGCCAGGTCTTAAGACTCTTATGAAAAATCAGGACTGTCGGAGCCACAGCCGAGAAGGATCTTCTCCTGGATCCTGCCAGCTGAAATTCCTTGGCTGATGGGATCTGCAGTATGCGCCCTCTGCTGGCAGAGTTTATTTACTTATTTTGTCATTCCCATTTTATTTTGTCCCTTCTTGGGCATCCTTTCTTTAATTATTCTATTTCACCATTTCTTCAGTATTAGTGTAACTCTTGTTCTGTGGCGAATTGTCCCACAGCAAGTTAGCTAAGGCGAATTGTCCCGCCGTGACTTGGCTGTGGCAAGTTGGCTATGGAGAATTGGTCCTGGTGAGTTGTCCTCCTTCCCTCCCTCTCTGTGGGTGTGGGTGTGGTGTGCATGTGTGTATGTATGTGTTGGATGTTTTCTCAAACCTTCAAATTTATCTCCAAATTTCTCACTTTTGGATCATGCAAAATCATGGGCAGTTTTCATTCTTTACCCTTCCATGTACAACCAAGTTAATAGTATTCCTACAATTCTGTCCCACCACTATTATCCCCAAGTGACAGAATTTTGCAAAACCTATGGCACACAGTATGTCAGTCAAGAGAGAGGAAAATAATTCCATAGAGAAATAATTGATTTACCCCAGAAATACACAACCTGCAACTCTCAGCATGCTTTGGGCTAGAACCCAAGCAGAAATAATCAATAAATGCTGATGTATTCCTTCCCAGACTTTAGGGTTTGGGCAAGATGAAAAAAGATGAAACTTCTCAGATGAAAAAAAAATCTCTCCCATGAAAAGTTGTGTAGGAACTGTGCTTTAATAAATAAACAGCAACGAGGGTGGGTGGGTATATTCTGCAGAAATCATAACATGAGGAGATAATAAGTCCTCCAGGGAAATAATTGCTGCAGAATGGGGTGCTATAGCATTTCAAATTGCTCAGCATCTAGGCATTAAGTCACACATGTTCATGGTAGTTAATGCCGCTAGATAAACAGGCAGTCAAGGACCATTGCTGATTTTGCTCTGCATGATTCTGGTATGTTTTCAGGGAGGGTTCAGCTTATTATCATAAAGATTCAATAACCAAGCTAACATCAAAATAGATTGTATGGGATGAGAGCCAGCCTGGCATTGTTCATCAGTAATTCGTTCAGTTTGTGTTGTATTCCTCAGGGCTTGCTCACTATTGTTTCCCCAGGGTGCATGAAAAGCCTAGATGCAAATGTTATTTAGGAAGCCGGAAGATGCCTTATTAATTTCAGAGATTCAACATGCCAGAATCAGCTGGTGTTTTCTAACTACAATTTGCACTAAATGTAACAGACACTGTTAGCAAAGAGGCTCTTAATAGCCTCAAGAGAGAACATTGCATTGTGTCATATTGGCCTGGAAACCAATAATGGGGAGAAAAAATACAACGGGGTTTTTTGACATAAATCTTGATGTAAATTCTTAGGAACGGTGGAGAAGGGAAAGAAACGATTTTTATGAATGTAAGATAGAGATGTCAGAGGGTCTTTAGATTATTTAGTGATCAGCAGTGGAGGTGGAAAGAGAGAGACCCCTTAAAGATATTAAGAAAGAGGGACTCAGCAGAAAGGTTTCAGATTCATGCTATCTACAATATTCCTTTGTCATAATTCTCCAAAAACACATAGATGAACATGTCCTTTAGCATATACATTTGCCTTTTTTTTTTTTTTTACAGGAAATCAAGTATCCCTACTGTTATGTACTGGGCCTTGCTGAAGTTATTCAGCAAGGCTCAGAAAGTCTGTAGAGAGGCTGGGCCTTGCTGAGTCATTCAGCAAGGCCCAGGAAGACTGAAAACGGGTTGCAGAGACCCGGGCAGACCACGTGTTTGCCCGGGACCTAGACAGGCTGTCTCCAGCCTCGTGCGCATGCGCGAGGCGGGAGAATAGCCTGCAGTCATTGGTTGAGTCTCCCCTTGCAGGGGGAGTAGAAAAAGGGCATGTTGCCATTATTTCTCTCTCTTCTGTTCTGGCTTCTGTTCAGTGCATATGCACAATAAAGAACACCTTTTGCATCAAACTGCCTCGTCTTCATGTCTGTGTTGCGAACAGAACACCTACAATTCTGTTCCACCGCTATTATCCCCAAGTGACAGATTTTTGCAAACTCTATGGCACACAATATGTTACTCAAGAGAGGGGGAAATAATTCCATAGAGAAATAATTGATTTACCCCAGAAGGACACAACCTGCAACTCTCAGCATGCTTTGGGCTAGAACCCAAGCAGAATGAAGGATAAGGGAAATAGGACCACCATAATTGATTTCCTTTCCTGGATAAAGGAGGCAAAGCAATGACCTTCATTCCTTTTTCTTTTTTTATCTAACACAGCCTATCCAATAAAAAAAAAAGCTCTCCAGTACACAAAACATCCTTTCTTTATTCGTTGAGTATTTCTGGATCCCTTATCAGCCCTAATGACCCATAATGAAAGCAAAAGGATGGCATCCAAGTACATAACAATGTATTGTACTGTCAGACAAGACAGTCAATTTAAGGGTCAAAATTAAGGGGGAGAAATAAATGAAATAAAATGGAGGTATAAACTCCCAAGGGATGTTTTCAAGATGTTTACATATATTAAACATATTTTAAGAGAGATTCTGCTTTTGGTCTAGCCTAGCTAATCCAATCTACGTGGGGCTATCCAGCTATATCCCTCCTTTCTTCATTGCAAACTCTGTAGAGTTAGAAAAATGCCTATAGAGATCACCAAGGGGAGAGGTATTTAGTGGGGACAGTTGTAGTTGGAGAAAGAAGAGGTAAATCTCCACCTCCACCTTTAATCATTTAAAGGGGAAAAAAATAAAAAAAATAAACTGCTAGGGATGCATTATTGGTAACTACGACATGTCATTGATTTCTGAGAGTGATTTCACAAAGACATTGAATACAAACATCTCTTCTGGAAAAAGGTCATCAAATTAAGTTCACATCTGTAACAAGAGTAGATTGGAAAGCAACACTGTGCAGTCCAGAGAAGGACTTTTCAAATAGTTCACACAAGGGTCATTAAAAAGAAGAAGCAAATTCAATAAAATGCAGGAAAACACATTTCAGCCAAAGATTAAATAAAATAAATTTCATGGAGACAAGAGAATTTTTGAGAAATGGAAAGTATTTTTTTAAAAAATGAGATATTTTAGAAACAACTAGATGTTCCCCTGACAGGAATGCAACTTTTGTTGGCCTTTCAATGGAGCAATGAAGGTCACAGTGCAGGAATTGCTTAAGGAGCAGATAAAGCAGTAGGTGAGATCGGGACAAAATGCTATCTAATGTTATTCAATTGTTAATTAATTTAAATTGCATTTAATTTTATCTAACTATATATTACTATTTTTGAACCAAGTTAAATCAAATGGGCTAAGGTCCAAAATCAGGGACCCATGACTGTTGAGGGAATGAAATTTGAAAGATTTGTGGCTGTTACTGGCTACTGGCTGCTGCTGTGGTGCTGGAATGCTGTTGAGGTCATTTGATCTTCATTTTCAATATTATGTGACAGTTTCCCAGCCAGTCTCACAATCCCTTGCTCCCTCCTCCAACCAGCAGTAGTCACTTACCTGCTTGCTGGAAGACAAAGGCAAAGGCAAAGGCCAGATTTCTAATGCTCCCTCCCTGTTTCCCACAAGGAAATTCAGTGGGGAAGCCAGCATGAAGTTGGAAGTCACTCCTGCTACCACTGCTTTTTTGCCCAGCCATGGGCATTTTGTTTCTCTGTTTAGGTAAGCAAATATCTCTGAAACAATGAACCAACAAGGAATGGGTTATGAATAATGAATCAACTATCACTCCTTTCATTCATTTTCCATAGCAAACTTAAAAATTAAAATTGGGGGTGGTGTCTATCTTTGGGTAGCTGCTTTCAGAGTTTTAACAGGACACATGTTTCCCTTCAGATTTGTGCATCCCAGTCCCCTTGTAACTGTTGTGATGGTATGTGCAAATGGCCTTGGGATATAGGAGGAAGACCTGCAAGATTGATGCTAGCCCCTCAAGATAGCCCAGATAAGAAGCACTAATAGAGATATCAACCACATCTTTATATAAGGTTACATGAAAACAGAATTATGTAAGACTGAATACATTTCTCTCCTCCCCATTTTTTACTCTCTGGAAAATTAGGATGGGTCCCTTCTGAAAGGCTTTCCATTCTTTTCCTCCCAAAGATGCTTTTTCATGAGGCAACTGGACTTTGTTGGGTGTTTTTTTTTTGGAAGATGTTTCACTTTCCATCCAAGAAGCTTCTTCAGCTCTGACTGGATGGTGGGGGAAATGGAAGGATTTATAATCCTTGCAGACAGCTGGTCATTTGCATTCTTTCAGAGAATTGTTGAGGCCACCTGGAGGTTTATCTGTGTCATTAGGGTCACCTGAGTAGTCAAATACCCATTGGAGCCTTTTTGGAACTGCTGAAAGGACTGTGTGGTAGACTGGAGATAGATGATGTCCTATCTCTCCCCCTCTGTTGAGAGAGGGCTGTTCAGTTTTGACATAGATGGCCATTTTGACCCCTCTTTCAAACCAGCGGTCCTCTCTGTCCAAAATGTGGACTTTGCTATCTTTGAAAGAGTGGCCTTTGTCTTTTAAATGCAGATGGACTGCTGAATCTTGTCCTGACGGGTTTGTTCTCCTATGTTGTCCCATGTGTTTATGAAGTGGTTGTTTTGTTTCCCCAATGTACAGAACTGCACATGGCCAGTCCTTTCAACAATTCGAAGAAGGCTCCACACCCATTTGCACTACTCAGGTGACCCTGATGACACAGATAAGCCTCCAGGGGCTTCAATGACTTGCTAAAAGAATGCAAATGACTATCTGTCTGCAAGGAGTATAAGTCCTGCCGTTCCCTGCCATCCAGTCAAAGCTGAAGAAGCTTCTTGAATGAGAAGTAAAATGTCTTCAAACAAAAACAAGAAAGTCCAGTTGCCTCGTGAGAAAAAGCACCTTTGGGACAACCATGACCTGGATGACTGAGAATCTCCATAGACATTTAACAGGACACATGTTTCCCTTCAGATTTACACATTCCAGTCTCCTTGTAACTGTTGTGATGGTATGTGCAGATGGTTTTGGGATGTAGGAAGAAGACCTGCAAGATTGATGCTAGCCTCTCAAGGTAGTCCAGATATGAAGTACTAACATGGATATCAACCACATCTTTATTATATAAGGTTACATGAAAACAGAATCATGTACAGTAAGACTGAACACATTTCTCCCCTCCCCTCTATTTAGTCTCTGGAGAACTAGGACGGGTCCCTTCTGAAAGGCTTCTCATCCTTTTCCTCCATTTGTGGACTCAACTGCCTCTTATCAGACCTTTGCCTAGGCCAGGGGTAGGCAACCTTGGCTTTTTTATGACTCGTGGACTTCAACTCCCAGAATTCCTGAGCCAGCATGGCTGGCTCAGGAATTCTGGGAGTTGACGTCCACGAGTCATAAAAGAGCCAAGATTGCCTACCCCTGGCCTAGGCTGAAGATTGTCCTCTACCCATTCCCACATACCATCACAATTGCTTAGAGATGACCTTCAAAATGCTATGACCCTATGACTCCCTATGAACAGGAGGGAGCATGTGACCTTCCGACAAAGATGTGATTTATCTTTCCCAAGAGAGTGGGCTAGAGCTAACTGAGGTCGGAGACTTACTTTTGAAATAACTTCTTCTGCTTTTTATCGGTATTGGTCTAAGGTCATTAATCAAGACCCAAGAATCCTGGGTGAAAACATATGGTCTTTGAAATTTAATAAACGGATTAGCAGAGTCTACCACTTAATATGCAGCTTCTGCCTTAGGAGTATAAATTAATAAGCATTAGGTCCTATCTAATGAGGAATTTCCCTTTTAAATCCTGTATGAATTATCAAAAAGAGCCTTGGCAGGATTTCAAAGACATTTTCTGACCTTCTAGTATTCTGGTTTGCATGAATTTTTAACAAGATGCTATATATCTCAAAAGTCTATTACAATTCATCTGCATCTATTTTCTCCAGCCCCTCCTCCAGTTCCTTCCCTCTCTTTAATCAGAGCACTGAAGCAGAGAAAGGAAATACATCTGTATAACAGCATGGGAATATTTAATTTATGCAAATGAAGTTTTTTTTTAAAAAAAAAAGAAGAAAGAGAGGGAGAAAGAGAAGAGGAGTTATTCAAGTTAATAAAACCACACACATTGCTTTTAAATATTAATAGCAGCCAGCAAGAGCCTGTATTTTTTGTGACATATTCATTTGTATCAGCTTTTTTTTTTAAATACAGTATCAACAATGTGAAGTGGTCAAAAGATCAGTTTGAAACCGCATATTTCCGCAGCACATTACATGCAGAGCACGTAATGAAATGAACATGAGGATGGGTTTTCATTACTGCAAGGCATCTTTGGAAACCCTGAAAGAGAACATCAGGCTAATGTTGAAACTCTGCTTCCTTTTTCACATTGAAATATTTGTAAGATAGCAGTTGGAAGAAGGATTAGCTAATGCACATTTTACAGGCTAGTTGAAGTGATTTAGAATGGTCTCAACTGCCTTGAAAATGCATTGTGTCACTGGCTCATTAGTAAGTTCAAAAGCAAGTTTTGGGAAGCCCATGCAAACGTGACAGTGCCAGGGCTCCTCTCAAACATGAAATACAGAGGAATTTTCTTTAAAATGGAGAGATAAATAAAGGATTTCTGATATGGGAGGTACAGAAAACAACTCAAGCACTAGAGCTAGTCTAAAGAAAAGAAGAAATAGGGGTGACATGATAACAGTATTCCAGTATTTGAGGGGCTGCCACAAAGAAGAGGGGGTCAAACTATTCTCCAAAGCACCAGAGGGAAGGACGAGAAACAATGGTTGGAAACTGATCAAAGAGAGAAGCAACCTGGAATTAAGGAGAAACTTCCTAACAGTGAGGACAATTAACCAGTGGAACAGCTTACCCCCAGAAATTGTGGGCGCTCCATCACTGGAGGTTTTTAAGAAGAGACTGGACAGTCATTTGTCTGAGATAGGTTCTCCTGCTGGACTAGAAGACCTCCAAAGTCCCTTCCAGCTCTATTCTATTCTAGATTCTAGCTAACCTATACTCCTACGAATATAAGCATATATTCTCTAATTATGAACACATATGAATTTCTACAAACAGGCTGCCAGACCCAAATTTCCAAAGTCCAAATGATCACTAGATGGCACAATTCAAATTATTTCCTGCCATCTAATAGTCACCCTAATTTTTGCTGTCTAGATTGGCAACCCTACCACCAGCACATTGAATTCTTTCAATGCCTTTCTTTTGATTTTTACAAAAAAAAAACATTTGCTTTCATGCTTTGTTTTCAACAGAAGACAAATGATAATGTTATAATCTATTTCAAGGGTATTGATTGTGGCCCTATTCTTAATAATGAAGTGGTCAAAGGGGCAAGTGAGTACCCTACCTTTCATATCCAATATAGTCATTTACAATTTCCCTGTGGTTAAACATGGAAGGCTTAACCAAGCCCCTTATGATGAATATACTTATATTTGTGAAGGTCATAGCATCTATATTACAAACATCTGCTACACAAAATCCCAGGCTTAACAATGATTGATAAGAAAGACAAAAAAAGTCTGGATAGTGGATATTGTGATACTTGGAGACAGCAGAACAGAAGAGAAAGAACTGGAGAAAATAACAAAATATGCAGACCTGCAAATAGACTTAAAATGACCGTGGCAAAAGAAAACATTGATAGTATCAATAGTAATAGGTGCCTTGGGTGCAATCCCAAAAAAAACTGGATCACCACTTGAACACCATCAGCACTGCCAAAATCACCATTAGTCAATTGCAAAAGGCAGTTTTTCTTGGAACAGCTCACCATGATACCCTTAACACCATAAAACAACAACATCTACATATACCAGGTCCTTGGGAAGGACTCAAGAGGTGGGCAAAAATGCCAAATCCAGTCTAAACATCTGGCTGACCAACCATAATAATAAATGTAGATTATTGATGTGGCAAGTCCAGGGGATAGTTGATTAGAAGACAAAGAATGGGAGAAGGTCACAAAGTATCACAAAGTTTATCAAGATTTGAAAACTGAAGTTGAAAGATTATGGCATAAAACAACAGTAGGGTCCAGTGAATATCAGCACACCGGGTGGCATATCAAGAAGCCTTGGACAGTACTGTATATTGATAAAACTTCTATCTGTCTATTACAAAAGGTCATACTGCTTGAATCTGTACATATATTAGGTTGATGCATTTTGACATCCTATATTCTTGGGAAGAACTCAATGTATATGAAAGCTAACATCCAGTAAAGAACTGGCAGCTGTGATTTTATGTTGTTATGTATAATAATAACAATAGGTTTCCTGGCTTTTTATTTCAATTCTTTCTTTCTTTCTTTCTTTCTTTCTTTCTTTCTTTCTTTCTTTCTTTCTTTCTTTCTTTCTTTCTTTCTTTCTTTCTTTCTTTCTTTCTTTCTTTCTTTCTTTCTCTCTCTCTTTCTTTCTTTCTTTCTTTCTTTCTTTCTCTCTCTTTCTTTCTTTCTCTTTCTTTCTTTCTTTCTTTCTTTCTTTCTTTCTTTCTTTCCCTTTCTTTCTTTCTTTCCCTTTCTTTCTTTCTTTCTTTCTTTCTTTCTTTCTTTCTTTCTTTCTTTCTCTCTCCCTCCCTCCCTCCCTCCCTCCTTCCCTCCCTCTCTCATTTCAAAATGTTCATTCAATCTTCCTCCACCTCCCAAATTTTGGCAGCTTTAGCATGTATAGTATCTATGTGGTACCTGGTTTTGTGTGGCTATGTGGTGCCTGGGTGTGCGTGGCCGTGCACAACCACATAAATACCATGCTTAGAATATTCCAAAATGCACATTCTGGTGAGAGAAAAGTTCCCTGAGGTTGGTCTCCAGCCTAAGTCCGAAAGCTTAGAAGACTAAACCTCTGGTCCGGGTGACTGATCCAGATTGAATCCTGGAAAATACTTTTACCACAATTGTTTATTCATAGATATATCAAGCTTATTTAATGACAACTCATTACTGCTTTACATATCATTAACATGTTCCTCATTTGCTGGAAGGATGCTTGTATACAGCTGAAAGAAGTGTACATTCCCTTTTATTAAACCAATTATTAAAAAAGGATTGCTTGAAGCCTGCTGATCAATAAAGGCTGCAGACAGTAATAGCATTTCTACTTCACTGTTTCGCAAGCTTTTTCTCCTTGGAATTAATCCCAACATCCCAACCGTATTCATGAACCCTGATGAAAATCCACAGCAAACTATTGATTGCCCTATGAAATGAATCCAGTAATTACTAAATAGAGAATAGAAGCGAGCTGTGGCACATTCAGAATCCTATTGGGCACCTTTAGAAAGGAATGTTCTATTTTAATCCACTGGAATTAAAAATAAGTAGTTTAGAAACAACTATCACTCAGAGAAAATATATACCACAGATTAGGGACGATAGGATGAAATTCTCAAGAAGCTTAGAGCGCAGTTAGCATACAATATCAAAGAAGCTATAAAAAGCACTAAGGCGTCGTTTCGAAACTGGGTAAGTCTTGCAAAGAAATGAAATGAAATGAAACCATTACAGTTACAGCAAAACAAATACAAGAAAACCATAGACAGAGAAAGCAGAGAAGGAATGTGTGATGGTTATGATTTGAGGAGCATACTGCTAAAGACGTATTTTAAAAGTTTCTAAATACATTGAATAAATCAGACAGGCAAAGGACTAGAACATAAGATGTCACAAACGTAAAAAATAGATTTAAGAGAGAAATTTCAGCTCTCGTTCTTCCACCTCTTATATTTTTTTACCTGAATTCTGAAAGAGAGGCTATGAAGTGAGTCATCCTTAGCAGAAAGACTTATATTAGGAATAGCATTCAAGCATTTGATGATGAAGGCAACAAAATAAAAAGATAGATTCTTTTACAATCTCTACAATAAAAGTAAGATCTAGTGTGGTTCTGTGGTTAAGGTATTGAATTGGGACTCTGGAGATTTTGTTTAAATCTACCATCAGCAATGGAAGCTCATTGTGTCCCTCTCAGTGCAATGTGCCTCACAGGATTGTGGTTAAGAGAAAACTTGGAAGCTGTTCTCTGGAGGTCATATCGAACTCATAAAGGAAATGTGTGATATAAATCTAGTATCTAATTAAATATAGGTAATCCTCGACTTATGATCACAATATTTCTGTTGCTAAGCAGGCACTTGTTCAGTGAGTTGTGCCCCATTTTACAGCCTTTTTTTTTTACTACAGTTAAGCGAATCACTGAAATTATTCAGGGAATCATATGGTTGTTGACCAAATCTGGCTTGCCCCGTTAACTTTGTTTGTTGGAAGCCAGCTGGGAAGATTACAAATGGTGATCACATGACCCTGGGACAGTGCAACTGTCATAAATACATGCCAGTTGCCAAGCATTCAAATTTTGACCATGTGACCATGGGGATGCTGCAACGGTTGTAAGTGTGAAAAACAGTCATAAGTCATTTTTTTCAATCCTGTTGTAACTTCTAACGGTCACTAAATGAATGGTTGTAAGTTGAAAACTACTAAGAAGTCGCTTTGACTGCCAACATGTCCTGATCTGAAAAAGGGCCAATTGGAGAAATTCCTAGTCAATGAGAAGTTTCACGTCTCTGGAGAAATGATTGAAGGACAGGAATCTTTAACATATCACAAGTAATCAAAGTGTAAAAATGTTCCATCACAATGAAATATTTTTTCTCTTCCTCCTTCCATTTCACCAAATTGAAGAATTATTGAAAAAGAAATGTTAGCACAGCACTGTTTTGAATAAATCATATCCAAAACTCACAGAATCTTCATTAAAGACTAAGAAAAAAAAACCTCACATCAATTTCTAAAGATGGGGGCAGGGGGGGGCAACTTGTTACGCAATTCCTACACTTTATATAATTTATATTTTCAGCTGTTGGTTTTTGATCAAACTGAAGTTTCCAAGTCATTTTTCTGGGCATTGACATCCCAGAGAAATTATATCTATGTATAATTGTACTGTATGTCAATCTCAACCAGTTGCGAATTGAAATGATAATTAATGCTTCCTATGAGCATGAGATTGCTATGATCAGTTTTTATATATATAAAAAACACAATTCAGAGTTTTTATTGATAGCAAGGGCATTTTCCAGATGAAAAATTATTTGATGTTCTGGAAGGAACATAAATAAAGCTGGGTGAAAGTCAGCTGAATAAAATGCAGTGAAGTTAGCAGCTGAGCATATGAAAGTCATGTGGGCTGAAAGTTCAACTCTATCAGCTATCAGGAAAGCTAAGGAATTGGGGATGTGCAAAATGACTCCAAGTCAAAATGTTGGTTTGAAATGGTTTGTGCCCAAAACAAAACATGTGTTTTATGGGATTTGTGTCAAGTACTGAAAAAGAATAGTCTAGCTTGGTTTAATAACAATAGTGTTTATGTACCATCCCATAGGGCTTTACAGCACTCAATATAGAAGCATTCTTTGCATGTTGCCCCCAACACTCTGGGTCCTCATTTTACCAACCTTGGAAGGATGGAAGGCTGAGTCAACCTTGAGCCCTGTCAAGACTGAACTCTAGCCTATGGGCAGAGTTCGCCTGCAATACTGCACTTTAACCATTGTACCATCAAGGCTCTGTTTTAAGCACAAAACAAAATGTGTCCCTTTTGGGTGTCTCTGTTTCCATGATATAATTTGCCTCTTACAGCTAGACTTTATCTCTTGAAGGACCCAGTAAGATATCTGTTCTATTGCTTAGAGCACACGATCAGAATTTTGGGATAGAAACAGCAGTTAATCACAACTAAGAAGATAAAAGAGCATGCACACTATGTATACCCATACCTAAGCTTCATAAGTTATCAACACAGAATTTTTTTTCGTTCCCCGAAGTTTTCTACAGTGGTGGCTTGTCTTGGTTTAGATGCCTATTTAAGCATTGGCTCTGTTGGTATTATCACTGCAGTTGAAAAAAGAACAAACAATAATTCTGTTGGGAAGGTGGTCATTTTATGATTATTTTTGCAGCAGTCATTAAAGAAAGATTGTGATTGTTAAGCAAATGCTGTGTGTTAAGTGAATGCCACAGTTGTTAAGTACATCAATGTATTCCGCTGAACATTTTTTGTCTAAAACTGGCTGAAAAAGTCAGAAACTGGCAATAAATGTCATAAATTGCACTCATATGACTGCAGAACCCTGCAACTGTGCATTTGTAAGAGACACTTGCATGTATGACTCATGAGTATTCTTTAGGTGCTGCTATTAGTACAAGTATACAGTTAAGTGCTGGCCACCAAGCAGGCAGGAATATTTTCCCATGATCTCCCTCCCTCCCTCCCTCCCTCTCTTCCTCCCTCCCTCCCTCCCTTCCCTCCCTCTCTTCCTCCCTCCCTCCCTCCCTCCCTCCCTCCCTCCCTTCCTTCCTTCCTTCCTTCCTTCCTTCCTTCCTTCCTTCCTTCCTTCCTTCCTTCCTTTGCTCTCTGCCTGACTCCCCCCCCTCCAGAAAGGGGTGAGGGAAAGAACCTTCTGCAGATAGCCTTTAAATCCTGGGATCAAAAGAAAGAATCTGTGCTCCTGAGTTCATAAACTCAAACTTGCAGACAATTTAGATTAAGAAGAGGTTTACTTTAACACACTTCTAAAAGAATTCTCACTTGTCTTGATGGACTGTCAGAAAGTCCTGTTGCCCTAAAAGAAGAAATTGATCTAAATCTATGGTGTGTGCATTCTTTCATTTTTAAAGAGAGACAAGCTGGTAAACTCTCTTTTCAGTTAATAGATCTGCAGGAGAAAAGGAGGATATATTTGGACAAGACTTTAAGAAAAGAGCATAGGAAGAAGATGAAAGAAATGTTCGCAAATGTAATGGCCTATAAACTTAGGAAAAATCAATCCATTCGACCAACTGTAGGAAGACAGCACACACACACACACCCCAGAGAAAGAAATATTTGGGGGGATATTAAAAAAGCAGAATATATTTCCCCAAAGGAATAATAGAAAATCTTAGGCAGAAACACACACACCCCAAGTCTCTCTGCCCCAGGCAGAAACCAGCTCTGTAGAAATGCAGATTTGATAATCCTTTCAGAAAGACTGGCGCCAGGAAGCTTAGAGGTGATGGGATTAGAAAGACAAAGATCCCTAGAACCAACAACTCCTCACCCAAAAAATCTAACACAGGACATAGCCATCAGCCACAGCCCCAGGGAAGCAGGGCATGACCTTTAGGACATTAGGATTAACCCACCACCATTAGAATACTAGAAGGGCACACTGAACCTCAGGTCAAAGTTCAAACACAAAAGCCCAAGAAGGTATAAAAACCCACCACTCCCAGCTGCTAAAGAGCCACATGTCTTGTGGTTCTGTTCTTCAATAAACTACAACCTTCTTTCTAAAGCAGTCTCCATTTTGTTTATTCCCAGCTTGGACTGGACCTCGATGAAGATTTTTCCCTCAACACAACCAACCAACCAACTCACCTATTTCATTATCAGAGACCTGTTCTCATGTGAGCTCAACTTCCTTCTGTGATAAAAGCCCACTTAGAGGAAACAAAAGTTTTTCTTTCCCACATCAAATTTTTACCTATGTTTAGGAATGTCTGATCCAGACTGCAAAAATTTTGGCAGCCACTAGATAGCAACATGGAGTTCTGTTATGGAGTTCTGTATTTCATTGTTGCCACTAGATAGTCATATAGATGTTTGTAATCTAGATCTGGTAGGCTCAGTTATAGTTACATATTTTAAAAATCTCTAATTTGGTGTTATTGGGATATATCTCAACTAGAGAAGAGTAAAGCATATTATATATTGGCATTGTCACAATTTTACTAACTCCATCTTTAGAAATGAAATGATAAACTTTTTCCAAACCAGTTTGTTTAAGTGTCTCAAAGGTGCTTTTCAAGAGGCAACTGGACTTTCTTGGTTTTTTCCCCTGAAAACATTTTGCTTCTCATTCAATTCTTCAGAACTGAAGAAGCTTCTTAGATGAGAAGCTAAATGTTTTTAAGGAGGAAAACCAAGAAAGTTCAGTTGCCACTTGAAAAACATCTCTGGGACAACCATGATCTGGATGATTGAGAATATCCATAGGCATTCAGCTTGTGGATTTTTTTTAATGCAATTTCAATAATTTAAACTCAAATTAGTGCCTTTGGTTCTAAATTCTCTTATATGATACTAATAAAAATACTTTAGGCAACGTATCCCTCACCAAGATTATGCAAGCTTGTTTAAATGTTTGTATCTGTGGATCTTATGGAAATCAGGTCAAATTCAATTCAAATCAAGAATTCCATTTAGATTGCCATGTTTAGATAGTTCAAGTTGTACAAATGATTTAGAAATCTGATCTCAATAAGTTGGACCTGAGAAATAATTTGAACAGAATTGCCCCACTTTGGTTGATTTGACAAATCCAATTCAGATTCTGAAAAGACATGAGTATACAGTATATGGAAAAGGCATAAAAATCAGTCTGAAACAAATTGGTTTCAATATGTTCCATTTGATTCAATGGTTTGAGTCAAATGCTTACATCAGTTCTGAAGCCCACATTGATACAGAAATTCAGTCAAATTGTTTTTGAATCAAGGGATTTTTTTTTGAAGGATTCAGTTTTGATCAATTTGACATTTTTTACTAGAAATAATGGGCACTGAATGCCTCCATCTGATTCATATTGATATGTACGCCTGGAATTGCAGGAAATCATTGCTTCGCTCACTATAGGGTACAAGAGGTAATTTTAATTTATTTTTTTTCAAGCATTGTTAACACAAAATGTTAAAATACAGATTGCCGATACCCTGCAGCTAAGCAGGCAGGATAAATATTAAATCATTCCTGGTTTTAGAATCTAGGCTGAGCAGAATTAGAAACAATTGATTATTCAGGCTTGATTACTTTGGTAAGATACATCATTACTTTGCTAATTTTAGTGCACTGTACCTCATGGGAAACCATACAGAATTGTACTTTAATGCTAGAGAGCAGCAGAAGGAAAGAGAAGCAATGTCCTTTTAAACTTTATAGAGCTTTCTTCCATTTCCAGGCTATCCCTTTGGTGGCCCTTTTAATCAATAGGTAATAGAAGATGGTCTCATGCTGAAAGACCAGAGAACTAATAACACAGCCAAGCACAGAGTTTTATTAAGCTACTTAATGAGTACCTATTCATCTTGAAGTTGGTTTCCCTAAAGCATGTAGCTGAAAAACAAAGGGGGAAACCAAAGTTATCTTAAGGTGTTGCTTAATCAGAAGCTGGAAGATGCCCTTCAAGGTCTTCTAGTCCAACTCCATGAACAAACAGGAGAC
Source organism: Azemiops feae (assembly GCA_023970755.1). Taxonomy (NCBI): domain Eukaryota; kingdom Metazoa; phylum Chordata; class Lepidosauria; order Squamata; family Viperidae; genus Azemiops; species Azemiops feae. The sequence continues at coordinate 228,548 of JALGBA010004273.1, read as the reverse complement.
CTTATACCAGTGGTGGCAAACCTATGGCATGGGTGCCAGAGGCGGCACTCAGAGCCCTCTCTGTGGGCACGCGTACTGTCGCCCCAGTCCTAGGCCTTCAGCTGGGTTTTATAAAACCTTTTCGCTTTAGGCCTCCGCTGCTGTGTGCAAAAAAAAAAAGGTTCAATCAGTCAATTTCAACTTCTTGCGGGAAAAAAAAAGATCTTGCAAAGTTGGAATTGATTGATTGAACTTTTTAGTCCCACCCTGTCTGCCGTTACCACCGCAGCCATGCCCACCCAATTGGCCATGCCCACCCAATTGGCCATGCCCACTCAATTGGCCACACCCACCCGGCACTCAACGATGCATAAGTGGGTTTTGGGTTGCAGTTTGGGCACTCGGTCTCTAAAAGGTTCGCCATCACTGCCTTATACTATTTCAGACAAGTGACTGTCCAGCACCCACAACTTCTGACGGCAAGCTGTTCCAGTGGTTAATTCCACATTATTGGGAAAGCAAACACTGTTTTTGTAATTCCTGTAAATTCCTGGAAACCAGATCATGAGATGATTGCAGTATAAAAGCTGGCTGGATCACCAGAAGACTATGAGTTTTAGTCCCATCTTAAGCATGACATGTCTTTTTTTCCCCCATATATTTTATTGATTTTTTTAAACATAAATCACTTAATAGTTGGTAAACAGTGTGTTTGCTGGGTTTACATTTGTAAAGAAAAATCATTAACAATTGGTTTCTATAATCCATAATCCACATAGTACATTTAGTTGATTTCCTCTTTTCCCCAAAATGTCTTCTTTGCAAACCTTGAAATAATACAGTTCTTATTATTTTGATAAATAACAGTTACATATATGATTTTTCCCAATATTCCTAGAGATAATGATCACATCAATATAATATTTCTTTTCTATCTAATCATTCTGGTTGCCTCATCTTATATCCTGTTATAGTCCTTATTTAGATTTGTTTCTCCCATAAAGTTCAAAGTATTCTTGCTGGTTAAGATTTTCTCAACAGTTAATTACATTTAAAGATTTAAATTCATTTTCTCATATAAACCATCTCAACACTTACATTTCTTAAAGAATAGGTAAAAACAGTAAATAAAAGGAAAAGAGAGCAAGAGTAAAGAAACATAAAAAGTAAAATACCACTTAAAATATATATTCCTCCTAAGCTAATATATATTCATTCCCAAAATTTCTTATTCTTTTTAACCATAATTAAAAATATATTTAATCTTTAAATATTCCATTTAATGTGTCTAGTCATCTAATCCTTTAACTCTTTATTCAATTTTTTTTCTTTTTTATACATTATAATTTCCCTAAATTCAAACACATTTAATTATCTAAAACACTTCCTTCATCTAAGCCATTTCAACAGTATTATATTACTTATATCAAGAAATAAAATAAAAAAGGGGGAAAAACATACAGTATTATTTAAGGAATTCATCCCTCTTAGAATGACATATGTATTCAGAATCTTTTCCATTTCTTTAACCATATTCAAACAAATGTTTCTTTTTTCAATATTCTCTCTGGTAGATCCCATCATCTATTTTCTTAATTTTCACTTTGATCTTTTTCCTTTGACCAGTATCTTTCTTGTGTTTTGCTGAATCAAAAAGTTTTTCCATATATTCATGACTGTTGCTGTAGGTATAAGAAGTAAATCGAATAAAGTGTCTTTATATGAGGCTTTTGCCTTTACATGTTTCTTAAAAATCTTTTTCTTTTTCTCCTTCTTTGCTTCTCTTATCACTTTCTTTCTCTCTGATGTTTTCAACATCTCTACATTCCATTTTATCCAATCTGGTTTTTTTGTCCTCAGATTTATTTTGTACTCTTAAGGGATGAGTTGTTTTTTCCATTTCTTGTAATTTTTTCCCCACTAGGATTAAATCATGTTTTCTTGCTTTGTTAAGTTCCATCTTTGAGTCTCTATTTTCAATTTTATGTCCACTTATTTGTTTTGTCTGCTCCTTCTCTGTTGTTGTTTCCTGGAAGTTTTTTTGTTGTTGTAGAGTTAACTTAGAAATAGATTGATTTATATTTTCAAAGTTATTTTGAATTTCTTTGTGATTTGAACTCAGTGTTATTTGAATTAATTGCAGTATTCTATATATCTCCTCCTTAGAGGTATTTATGTTTTCTTGGTGTGTTCTGTCTACATGTCTCTGATCCATGATGGCCAAAAGTTGAAGTTTTCGTTCTTATCTGCAAATAGCTTTAGTGTCCTGGTTAAACAGATATTTGTAATCCAAAGAGTTCAAAAAAGATTTTTTTTCCTAAAGTTTATAATTCTCTCTTTGTCTGCAGCCCAGATTGTTGTCTTTTTTTCACAGCTGTTCTTTATTATTAAAGCTTTGAAGGTCACAAACACAGATTAGCTTTTCCCAGGTTTTGGCAAGTTCTCTATGGAAATCATAACTGTCATAATCTTCATCCACCACTAGGTGTCAGCATCTATTTAGTTTTCAATATGAACAATGGTCTTTAAAATGAGAGTCTTAGCCATTCAACAATTTTAAACTTGTCCAAAGTTAAATTTTAGCTTTCAAGTTTATAAATTTATTTCACTACCATATATTTTGATCCTCCATGGAAATTTTAATTCGCCGCTTCCGTTAGTATAAGGGTGGGGCAGAAGTCCCCCTCCTTCACTTTCGGAGGTATTTTGCTTTTTGGGGATCTTTTCCAGGAAATTAAATGTAAAATAGAAAAGGGAAAATCAGATTCCTCACCCAGTTTCAAGCATGCTGTTTACTGTTGTGCTGGTTAGTTCTTTTGGACTTTGGTTGCAAGTAGCTTAGGCTGATCGGTGAAATACAGCCTTTCTCCTGTCGCGTTAGAAGGCTTTCCCCAAGATGAACAGAGCGACCGCCGTCATTCCAGAGTTGCCGGGGCACCCTTCTTGCTTCGCTGCCTCTCCGGGCAGCTTGGACCCATTAGGGTCTCCAAGCAGGACAAAAAATAGCCGCGGGGATGTGGCAGTACACAAGCCCACGACCAGTCGCTACCGTGCAGGACCGGAAGTTTAAGCATGACATGTCTATGGAGATTCTCAGTCATCCAGGTATGGTTGTCCCAAAGCTGCTTTTTTTTTTTCCAGGAGGCAATTGGACTTTCTTGTGTTTCTTTTGAAGATGTTTTGCTTCTCATCCAAGAAGCTTCTTCAGCTCTGACTAGATGGTGGGGAGTGGAAGGATTTATATTGTTTGCAGGCAGCTGGTCATTTGCATTCCTGTAGAGAGTCATTGAAACCATTTGGAGGTTTACCTGTGTCCTCATCCTGCAGCCAAGAAGGCTCCACAAACATTTGCACTACTCAGGAAGCAATATAAATCCTTCCACTCCCCACCATCTAGTCAGAACTGAAGAAGCTTTTTGGATGAGAAGCGAAACATCTTCAAAAGAAACATAAGAAAGTCCAGTTACCTCCTGAAAAAAAAAAAAGCACCTTTGGGACTTAGGCATGAAAGCCAGCAGGGTGACTTTGGGCAAATCACCAGAAGACTGTGAGTTCTAATCCTGCCTTAGGGATTAAAGCCAGCAGGGTGACTTTGGGCAAATCACCAGAAGACTGTGAGTTCTAATCCCGCCTTAGGCATGAAAGCCAGCTGGGTGACTTTGGGCAAATCACCAGAAGACTGTGAGTTCTAATCCCACTTTAGGGATGAAAGCCAGCAGGGTGACTTTGGGCAAATCACCAGAAGATTGCGAGTTTTAATCCCGCCTTAGGGATGAAAGCCAGCTGGGTGACTTTGGGCAAGTCACCAGAAGACTGTGAGTTCTAATCCTGTCTTAGACATGAAAGCTGGCTGGGTGACTTTGGCCAATTAGATTGTGAGTTCTAGTCCTGCCTTAGGCAAGAAAACTGGCTGGTTTCTTTGGACCAGTCATTCTGTCTCTCAGCCCAACCCACCTCATAGGATTGTTTTGGGGAAAATAAGAGAGAATGAATTATGGTGTATATTTGCTGCCTTGAGTTTTTTAATCAAAAAATAAATGATGGGAAATAAACAAACAAATAAAGAAACAAATAATGGAGTAATTAAAATTAGCTGGATTTGGACTGACTTGAGCATTTTATATCTCAAGAAAAAGACAAGAGTATTTCCTCCTTGGATTGGACAACCTGGTCACAATTTATCTGGAGGACACATTTTCTGGCTAACTACAGATGTTCTTCCCCCAGTGCCCCTTCAGGTATGTTGTTTTCTGACTTTACAGATTTCTTCTCAGTTTCATATTCAGCAGGGATACAAAGATTCATCATCCCTGAGATATATTTTCAGCTGTTCCAGCTTTGGAATGTGTATCTCCTGGAGGCAAGCTGGAGGCTAATTTTATCATCCTTTCAGCTCCTGGGGGAGAACTTCCCTCTTTACTTTTGCACTTTGCCGCCTGACCATCTCTTATGTCCCTTAAGGGCCTCACTGTCGTTGTCATGTGTTCATCATAGTCCACTTTTGAACCAAAGATGCTTTTTCAAAAGGCAACTGGACTTTCTTTGTTTTTTTTTCTCTTGAAGACGTTTCACTTCTCATCCAAGAAGCATCTTCAGTTCTGAAGATTATTATTCAGCAGAACTGAAGATGTTTCTTGGATCAGAAACGAAATGCATTCCAGAGCAAAAGACAAAGAAAAGACAAAGACACTTGCCTTTTGCAAAAGCACTTTTGGGACAACCATGACCTGGGTGACTGACAATCTCTATAGACATTGCACCTTTGAATGTTCTACTTCAAATTTACTTATCTTTCTTTTCACTTGCTTGGATTGTTTTGTCTTGATTCTGCAGATTATATTCCCACCACTAATACCTCTGGATAGTGAGTTGCTGTAAATGTTTTAATCAGAATGCTCAGTGCTTTTTTTGTAAAAATAAAAGGTGCCGGAACTCACACACGTCATACAACCCGCCTTGCCTATCCTACAAGGTTCCATCCAAAAAAGGTGCCGGAACTCCGTTCTGGGCGTTCTATGAGAAAAAAAGCCCTGAGAATGCTTGTTGTTATTTGTAACTTCTAAGCATACTTTCTAATAGTTTAGACCAGGGGTGTCAAACTCAATTTCATTGAGGGCCACATCAGCATTGCGGTTGTCCTCAGGGGGCCAGGTAGGTGTGGCCAGGGTGAGTGCAGCCTACTGGGTGGACGTGGCTGGAGTGGGTGTGGCCTACTGGGTGGGCATGGCCAGCTCTACATCGTTCGCATCAAGGGTGCCTGTGGGGGCCTTGGCAGGAGTGGGACAGATCTGAGGGTCTCTGGCAGAAGGGGGTGGGACTGGGGCAAGCACCAAGGCATGGTCCACTGGAGGAGCCTCACTGTTCCTCTCAGGCCATGCGAGGGGGGGCTGGATGGTGACGTGGGCTTCCCAGAGCCCTGGGCAGCAGAGGTCAAATGCCCTGTTTCCAGACGGCCTTGTGGAGCTAAGACTGAATGCGTTCCAGCATAGATGGCCACCACAAAATTGTACATTGGCTCCCGGGTGGCCTGGGCCAGGGTCAAGGCAGCGGGGTCCGTTCCCTCACTGTTTCCAGGATGGCTTCACGGGCCACATGAAACCACGTCACGGGCCGCATCCGGCCCCCAGGCCTTGTGTTTGCCATGTCTGGTTTAGACTGATCAATTTTGAAACTATGGATAGGCTCTTATCAGTTATTTAATTTTAGAGGTCCACTGATGTGTGATACATTTTCTTTTATAATAGTGTATATATTCAGTTACTATAGGAGAGAAGGGAGAGAAAGCTGTCTTTTCCCACATATTCAGCACTTATTGCAAAGGTATGCTATCTCAGCAAGAGATTTCTAAAGAGCATAAATAGCTACACTATTAATCATTTTTGTAGATATGTCTAATTGATGTGTACTGCGTTTCAGATCTAAATGCCTTTAAAATATGCTTATTATCTTTACTTGTTTATTTTATTCAGTTAATATCCCCCCATTTAAGTTGTGGGCAGTTCACAGCATTAAAAACAATACACAGAGAGAGAGAGGCCTCAGACATGAACACAGAACCAGGCCATCAAAGCCTTATGGAAGGTCAAAGGGATTGGAGCCAACCTAATCTAAACTGTGAGAGGGACCTTGGAGTCCTAGTGGATGATCACTTGACTATGAGCCAGCAGTATGCAGCAGCAGCCAAAAAAGCTAATGCAGTCCTGGGTTGTATAAAGAGAGGAGTAGAATCAAGATCACGTGAAGTATTAGTATCGTTTTATAAAACCCTAGTGAGACCACACCTGGAATACTGTAACCAATTTTGGTCACCATACTACAAAAAAGATGTTGAGACCTTGGAAAAAGTTCAGAGAAGAGCAACTAAGATGATCAAAGGCCTGGAGACTAAAACATAAGAACGGCTGCAGGACTTGGGTTTGGTTAGTCTAAAGAAAAGAAGAAATAGGGGTGACATGATAGCAGTATTACAGTATTTGAGGGGCTGCCACAAAGAAGAGGGGAGCCAACATATTCACCAAAGCACCAGAGGGCAGGACAAGAAACAATGGTTGGAAACTGATCAAAGAGAGAAGCAACCTGGAATTAAGGAGAAAGTTCCTAACAGCGAGGACAATTAACCAGTGGAATAGCTTGCCTTTAGAAATCGTGGGCACTCCATCACTGGAGATTTTCAAGAAGAGGCTAGACAGTCACTTGTCTGAGATGGTATAGGTTCTCCTGCTTGAGAAGGGGACTGGACTAGAAGACCTCCAATGTCCCTTCCAGCTCTATTCTATTCTATTCTAATCTCAGGAAGCATGATGTTCCAGAGGATGGGCATCACAGCAGAAAAGACTGTCTAGGTCTCTGCCAAAGACAGGTAGAGACAATGTAGGGTGTTAAATTGACTACCTCAGCTCTTTGAACTGTACCCAGAAGCAAACTGGTAACTAACACAGATCGCAGATGCCATATGTCACATGTGCTGAACCACCAGTGTCATTAACTGCCCATGCCACATCATTCTGCACTAGCTGACTCTTCTAAATGATCTTCAAGGGCAGATCATATAGAGTGTTTTCCAGAAGTCCAAGTGGGAGTTCATGAGGATATGAATGATCATGAGGATGGTCCCCTGGTCTAGAAATAGGCACAACTCACACACAACACAAAGCTGTGCAAAGAGTCTCCTAGCATGACTGCCACTTGCGGTATGAGAACTATTTTATTTTTAAGAGGTCACTTAGTTTTGTTTGGAAACTCCATCCCTTACCCCTTGTCATCTTTCTACATAGCTTTTGTAAAATAACAGTGTTAGATGTTCTAGTCTCAGGAATCAAATGTCATAGGTAAGTTGAGCCTGAGTTAGTTATGCTTTAGGAATAAGAAGGAACACCAAATTGAAGATTCATTTTCTCACTGCATCAGTTTGCCAAAAATGAACCCTCTTTCTGTTCCCTTTTTCTGGGAGAATTTCATGTAACTTCAGGGCAACAGAAAACATGAGAAGCATGTAGTTATTAATTTCTAGCATATCTAGAAAGATTCTAGAAATATTAATCAACAGATTAATGCAACAGAGAGCTGCATTTTTCTATCATCATATCATAATATTGTAGGGTTACAGAACAATTACTTACATTGACTGTTTTATTCATTATAACCTATCACTTCTAAATGCCAAAAAACCCATACAAAGCTATTTTGTTCTCTATTTTACTCTGAGTTTAATTAGCTGGATGAGTAAGGAGAGAGCTGTCATAAGTATGGATGTCTGCAAATGCCTTTGCATAATGTCTTTTAATATGTATTATAGCTTTCAATTTTATTTCATATAGGGATTTTAAACTTCATTTATAATATTCCACAATGTGATCTATACTCAACTAGGGATTTTATGTTCCTTGAAATCAATGGAAATGAAAGCCTAATTTTATAAGATTAACAGCTTTTATCCTTGGAAATATTTGTGTACCTGTGTTTAAATATACTTTGAGCAATTTTAATCTGCATCATTAAGACATACACGTTTAGAACACGTTTCCAAATACAATAATACAGGGTAACAATGGTAGTATATGAGTAGTTCAATTTCTTGTTCCTGAGCCTCAGAAGCACCTGGTTGGCCAATAATAATTTAGGACTAAGAGAGAGCTTATCCTAATCCACAGAGTTATTAATATGTTCTTATATAGATCAAATTTATCTTTGACTTTCTACTTCTATTGGACAGAAGAATGCAGAGTTTTCCTAATTTGGTTAATCCTCTGGGTTTGCACTTCCCATTTGAAATGATTACGGAAGTTAGTTTCCAAAAACCTAGTTTTTTTTCCTTGGGGAAAAAAAGAGGAAGAGAAAGACTGGGAGTACCAGAGAGGGAGAGAGGGAGAAGGATGGGATGGAGATAGAGAGAGAGGATCACCTAAAATCATTCCAAAAATCTTTGTATTGGCAGACTGGTCTTTTCCTGGAATTCTAGGAGTTGAAGTCCTCAAGTCTTAAAGTTGCCAAAGGTGGAGAACCCTGCTCTAAAGCACCATCTTTCAGCCACAACAGGTTTATGGTTTGGTTTGATGTGTATGGACTTCAACTCCCAGAATTCCACACACTGAAGTCCATGCATGCTTAAGGTGCCAAGATTGAGAAACCCTGTTCTATAGGGAAGAGATTGAAGTACTCAGACTGAGATTTCTTGTGAATCTATTCTGGAAACAGACATTATCTTGGGGTGTGTCTGTCTGTAATTGAAATGCAAACAAAATGATGGCTAAAAGAAAAAACAAATGTTGCATTATTGCTAAAGTGGGTGCAATTTGAAGCAGCATATGTATATGAATCAGCCCAATCCATTCCTGGCATTTGATTGAACTTGGATTATTGATCCAGTCTCAATCAATTCAGAATGTTAAATATATTAAATGCAAAAACATCTAATTTGATGATTTGATTTGTCTTTCAAATTTAGTTTATAAAGGCAATTTGATTTGGAGATTTAGTCAGACTGATTCCTACTCATTTTAAATCTTAAGGTTTGTACAGCCCAGTTATATTGTTTCAAAGGATCAGCTTTCCCTGGTATATTTATAAACATTGGTGGAAGCTAAGGCCCCTGTTTAATATTTTTATAAAGGGATTGGAGACTGAAATAAGCAGAATAATTGTGCAAATTAAGGAACTTCACCGTTCACCTAGGTAAGAGTGCTAGACTTTTCTATTTCTTCTGACAGAGTTTCCTGTATGGTTTTAGATTGAGGAATATGTATTTCATCTCTGTGGGTGGTTGACTTTATCAGGGTTTGGAAACTAAACAAGATCAAGTCTGGTTAGTTCTTAGATGAAAGTCCCACAGGAAACTCCAGATTTGTAGAGTGGATTGGAAAGCTGAAAAATAATATCTCAGAAGAAATATGTGATAAGTATTTCTGCACTATTGATATGTCCATGAAATCATCAGTAATGCAGTTTGACCTGAGAGAGACCATCTATTGCTGCCTAGTTTTTGGCTCTGTTTCCAGCTTCAAAATAATGAAAAATATCCAACTTTTGCAGCAATCATAATCAAAGTGAACTCTGAAGTCTATCAAAGTTAGTAAGTGTGCTAGGCTAGAACCTGCTCTGTCCTATCATAACCCTGGCTATGCTATTGCTCATTATCCAATAACCATGTTGTATTTTTTTTTTAAAAAAAATACAAAATAATTTGCTAGATTGGACTGGAAAAACATTGGCAATATTCCAATGAATGAACTCAATTTGGTCTTTGTCAAGTAATAGTACTGCATTAAAGCCTAACTCTGCAATGCTATTATTCTATCAATGATAGTGTCATGGTTCTAATAGATAGAGCCAAGTAAATTAGAACTCTGAGGCTAGAAGTTTCCTGAAAGAACATGTTTATTGGATACAAAATATCGGCACGGTCAAAAGTGAAACCAAGTTTGAAATTCCCTCCAAAGAGTTACACTATTACAAAGTCAAACATCCCACCCCTGTGCTGTGCAATCATATATGTTCCTCAATAGAATAGTTTGGTGGGCTTTCTAACTAAATGCTCAATCCTCTAACATAACCAATAGAATGATCTTGGTTCCCACGGGACACAGAATTTTTTAGACTAGCAAAGGTACTGCTCATCTCCTCCCATTCAGGGGCAACCTAGAACAAGCAAGATGGCTGCAGCCAGGTTTGTTGTAGAGTTGACAGATAGGATATTATGATTCTATCAACAGAAATCTGACAAGGTAGTGAAGTGGTAAATAACTTCTGCTATTTAGGATCAGTAGTACTTAGCAGCCAAGAAATTTCATGGATAGCACTTGATAGAGAAGCATGAAGGCCTTGGAAAAGATATTCAGGTGTTGTGTTGCATACAAAGGTGAGAATCATATTGACAATGTGTTTCTATGAAAGTGAAAGTTGGATCTTGAAGAAGCAGATAGAAAGGTTATTGATGCTTTTGAACGTTGATGTTGGAAAAGGCCCTTTAGAATACCATGGATATCCAAGAAAATAAATGAATGGATCCTAGAACGAGGAGCAGGGGATCAAAAAGATAAAATGATATTTTTGCAGCCTTAAGTCAAAGTCCTTTTTTGTGTGTACAACAAAACACAACACTCTGCTTTGACCACCCTGTGGATACCATGTCTGTGGTCATTAGTTAAAAGAGGACATGATTGACCATCAGCTATGAATCAAATGTGGCATTAATCAATTTTTTAATCCCACATCCATTTTCCTTTCTTATCCACTTGGGTCATAAGTACTTCCAGGGAGGTCCGTCGTAACTTCAAACCAGTCACACGTCAAGGACTACCTGTTACCATGTTTTACCTAGTTCTTCCCACAGAAGAATAAAGGACCATTCATGAACTCAGTGTTATGGTTCCTGACATTAGCACTACTAAAGAGCAGAATAAATTTTCTGAGTAATGTTTCTGGCTAGTTGCTTCTTCTGTTATTTGTTTGAAAAAGTCAAGGCTGTGTGTGCATATGTTCAAATAAAAACAAAAGCTAAATACAATCTGTTATAAAAGAATCTTGTGTAAGAGTCCATGAATCTGTACAATGTCCCTTTCCCCCTGTTATTATAAGGTGATATTGGCATATGAAACCAGATAGTTAAATGAGCAAATAGCTTCTCTCTGCTGAAAAATGCTGAAAGCTGCATGAAACCCCTTGTGCGTAATAATATAAGGGGTTCACTTTAGTGAGGGGTACTGAGAAAGATCTTCAAGTCAATCTTTTCAGTGAATTTTGTGCAGTGAGCCTGTTAAAAGGTGGGAATTTTACTGATAAAGCACTTTAGTTGTTGGCGGAAGATAACTCTCTTCAAACTCACTGCAGCATGGCATTTTAACATGATTTATTAGGCTAATCTAATTAACAAAGCAAAGAATAAATGCGGCATTGGTATGAATGGAATAATGTCACTTCATTAATTAATCTAATAATGTAAACAAGGTAAGAAAGATCTACACTACAGCATGGCTTCTGATTATTTCCAGCCTCTTCATAATACGTGGAGTTCTTATTAGCAACCACAGCTGGGACTGCAAATTTGGCATTTACGAAGGGTTTGCTAAGTGAAACCACAACTGTGCTTATGATCGACTTCAACCATCCCTTTGCTTTATTGAATCTGTAAAGGTCGTAAATGCAGGGATTAGTCATAAATGACTTTCCCTGCCTTCAGAACTGAGAAATTCTAAATGAGTATCCACTAAATGAGCTACCTGTAGCAAATACTCTGGGTCACGTGATTGGGAAGAGGGGTGGACTCAAAACCCAGGTCAACTGCAATTCAAGCTATTTTTTCTCTCTAGTTCCTGGCCTAATCACCCCATTTCCAATTCAAACTTTCTTTTCCCAGCTTCTCTCAAACACAAATTTATATCACTCTGTTCAGTTTTTAGAACCAGTTGGTCCAGTGTTAAGGCACCAGACTACAAAGCAGGAGACCATGAGTTATAGTCCTGCCTTAGGCATGAAAGCTAGCTGGGTGACTGGGGGCCAATCATCAGGAGTCCATGAGTTCTAGACCCCGCCTTAAACATGAAAACTAGTGGGGTGGTATTGGCCAGTCACTCTCTCTCAGTCCAAGCTACCTGACAGGGTTTAGTTGTGAGGAAATAGGAGGAAGAAATATTAGACATGTTCCTTGCTTTGGGTCTTTAGAAAAATAATAGGTGAGATATAAATAACATAAATAATCATACATTTCAGAGAATTATTGTGCTGACAAGCAACCAGTCCCATTTGATTTATCAGGGGTCCCCAACCTCTGGTCTGTGACTGGCACCAGGCCGTGGCATGCCAGCAACTGGGCCATGAGACAAGTGAAGCCCAATCCGCGGGATGCAGGCAGCAAGTGAAACATGCCCCCTCTGCTCCATGAAATACCTTTCCCACTGGGTCCCTCGCCCAAAACTTGGAGGGCCCTGCTTTTATCATTTATTTCCAAGTGCCATTCAATCTGAAAGTACAAAAAGGAAGGAAAGATAAAAAAATAATAATCTGGAAAATAGTATTTTTTTAAAAAAAAGCCATGTACCATTTCTAGCACTTGAAGATTTGTATATGTTGATGAGACACAAGGCTGTGTGCAGAGCTCTTGTTTCAAAGGGGAAACCAGCAATCTGGAACACATAGAGGCAGACATCGTAGCACTCAGAATATTTTAAGCAAATGCTCCTTTCATTCCATATTCAGCTCAGAAGGGTATTCCATGCAAGCTCGAAAAGACACAGCTGCTTTAATGTGCTCCTGAAAGATGCTACAGGCATTCCCACAAATCACACGCTTGCCCTCTGACTGTCCTTACAGTCCCAGCAAGAAGAACATAACAGAGAACCAATTTTGCAGATGTTCTGTCCATTCACTGGAAGAATCACTGCTGCTTTCTTCAAGGAATAATCAACGACTGCAGAACCAGAAAAGGCAAGCAAGCTCTACTGCCTGCCCTCAATTACAATATTAAATTAAGTGTTAAAAGGTATAGCAGCATGGTTTTCTGCAAGAACCATCCTTGCATCCAGCCTGAATTAGCATATAGATGAGCAGAAAGTTTCTGAGGAAATGCAGCCCATATGAGTTTTAATAGTTCTTGTCTGGGAAGGAGGTGTGTCAACAGAACCAGTGCATGCGTCTATTTTGTATCCTTTGGTGCCTGAGGGAAGCATCCATGAGGGATTGAGCAATTAACAGCAAAGGAAGGACTAAGTCACACCATCATTTCAATTATCTGAGGAGAAAAGAAAAGGGACACATGTAAATGTGCTTGATATTGACAGCTAGTGAGGTTGAAAGACACCACGTGTTTTGCCGCATACTTAGGGAATGGGAAGACATGAGGATATTCAGCTGAGGGTTTGAACATGATGGTTAAGGCCTTTCAGTTAAGAAGGTCTACTCTCCAAGAGAAAATGAAGAGAGAGAGAGAGAGAGAGAGAGAGAGAGAGAGAGAGAGAGAGAGAGAGAGAGAGAGAGAAAGCTACAAGAAGAGGGTACAAGAAGTAAGGGATGGAAGCTTGTCAAAGACGAGATTCCACCTAGAATTAAAGAAATTTCCAGTCAGTGAGAATATTAATCCAGTGGAACAACTTTCCTCAAGTAGTTGTGAGTGCTCCATCACTGGAGGTTTGAAGGAAAGATTGGCAATCATTTGTCCAGATAGTATAGGGTCTCCTGCTTGAATAGGAGGTTAGACTAAAGAGCTACAAGTCCCTTCCAACTCTTATTCTCTGTGTGTGTGAGATAAAAAAAGTCGTTGCGCTGACTCCTTATAAAGCCCCTTAATCTTTTATTATCTTTCAACAAAGAGGCGCAGTGGCTCAGTGGCTTAATGATGCTGGAGATGGTATCTGCTTCAGCAGTTTCAAATCCTAGAGTGCATGTCAGGGTGAGCTGCTGTCACTCTCCTCAGCTTCTGTACATCTAACAGTTTGAAAGCATGTTCTATGCAAGTAGATAAATAGGTACCAGTTCAGCATGAAGCCGAGTTGGTGCTGGCAGTCAGATTCCTGCCCCACTCTGAACCTTCCTGGCTGCAGTCCCCATTTGTGAGGCAGCTCTGGGAAGGGAATGGGCCTTGGATGATGTTGCAGAAAGAGCTGCTCATCTTTCTTCCTCCTGTGGTGCACCTTGGGAAATACACAAGCGTTTCCAACAGCAGAGCTTGTTAAGTTGGCAACCAAACTATTCTCTGCAATAGCATGATGGTCTCCTGGCCTAATATAACAATGCCATAAGCTAACTAATAATAATCCTTCAATTGAAATCCCACAAGGTTTCAGTACTCTAAATCCTCCTCTAGTTGCATGGCATCTTCACCTGTGATTCATATAAGGGATGTTATTTCCAAACTTATACATGAGAAATACAAGGCTGGGTTGGGATAAAACTAAAATGTGATTTGGTTATTTTATCGCTGTTTTATTTTATAAAACTGTTGTTTGTGTTGGTTATGTTGTTGTTGTTGTTATTTTGCAGTGAGCTGTCAAGAGTCTGTGTAGAATTGTGACAGGGTAAAAAGTGATACATAGTTTATTTCCCATGTATTTATTATTTTTTCTCATATTAAGATTTAATTCAGTGCTAACTATGGAATAGGTCCTGATACCTAAACCAGTGGTTTCTCAACCTTTTCTTCACCACGGACCCCTTTAAATATCGTTTGTGGCATGGACCATGGCCATGGACTCCAAAATTTAACTCAGATTGAATCATAACATTCCTTCAAGCTTTTGCAGACCCCCTGTGATGACATCACCAGCCCCAGGATCCGCGGGCAACAGGTTGAGAACCACTGCTCTAGATTCAAGGATTTGGGGGTGCACAGATTCGACAGCCCCACTTTATCGATGCTTTTCCCACGTTATGTGTGAGAATTGCTCCTATTTAGTGGACCCATTTCTAGACTCCTTACACAATTGTGTTTAAATTGCGTGCATGCTACATGTGTGTTTGCATACATTCATGCTGAAATATGACTAAAACAAATAGTACAGGTAGTCCTTGACTCACTACTATCATTTATGACCACACTCAAAGTTACAACAGCAAATGTAATCACATTGCCTATTATCTTGTGAACCTCTTCTAATAGTTGAAATGGAAAGAAGCTGCTTCTAGTTTGAGCCATTTGACTAGAGAGAAGTCACACACACACACACATATTAAAGAGGAAAGCTAATTGAAAATTAGGTCTTATCCAAACTCCCAAAATTGATAAAAGCAAACTCATTTTAAATACTTCCTTCCTTGGAGACACTGGCAGCTTATTAAGATTCCTGGAAAGTTATAATTCTCTCCATTGCAATTATAAATTGCATGCATCCAAATCCTATTATTGAAATGCGAGCTAAATCAATTCTTTTGATCAATTAAATTCCCCCAAGATTGGCGTAAATAAACTCATCCGCCCACACACACTCACAGCCATGTAACACACAAAAGATGTTTCAAAGCTGGCACTAATTTAATGGAAATTAAAACCAAAGGCTTTACTTATTGGCTTCAGGCAGTGCCCGGGCAAACACTGGTGTGCTTAATCTTCTGACGTTGTTGAAACAGGGCATGAAATTTTACAGCATGAAAGTCCATGATCTGGTTTAAAAAAAAACATCAAGGTTGTTGCCAGCTCCACTATACAAGACCAGAGAATCACTCAGACCAGAAAAAGTCAAAGCTACTTTATTTGATTTGGTTATAATAACAGGACCTTGCAAGCCTGATTGTGCTATGTCTCCTCTTTCTCCCTCTTATACTTCTGTGAATTAGGGAGGGCATCTGCCTAAATCACTTCCCAATATATCTTGCTGTTTTGGGCTTTAAAATGTTTTGCCCCTTTCCCCTAGGCAACAGATCTTGCATGCTTTGTCAAGGTCTCTACCTTATTCCCTAGACCAGATTCTTTGAATCTTGGCAACTAGAGGTGCAGTTCCCCATGCTCCTGGGGAATTCTGGGAGTTGAGTCCACACATTTTAAAGTGGTTTTCAAGATTGAGAAACACTGCCCTGAATACACAGGAGGAATGCTCTTTCCAGAGGAAAGAGACAATGGGACTTGGAATATTTGGTAGCGGAAGAGGGTAAATGTGGGCCCTCCCTTCAGCAATTGATAGATTATATCTAATAGTTTATGCATATAGTTGCTTTAGGTTTGCAAGATTAAAGTCCAAAGATCAAGAACGACATGGAGTTTACTTCTGAGAAAGGTATTCCTCAACTTGAAACCTGTCACTTAATGACTGGTCAAAATTATGGCAGATCCCCGAAAAGTACTTACAACCTGGTTCCAAAATTAGAGCCACTGAAGCTTCCCCACAGTCACTTTGCTCTTATGAGCAACCGCAACGATGCTGCATTGCCCCCCCATCTCTCACCACCCACTCACCCCCATGGGTAGGCTCCATATTTAATGGGTAGAGTCCACTGTGGTCATGAAATCAAGGACTACCTGTAATTTTTCATTGAAGTTTGCCTATAGGCGGAATCTTGCCAGACTACAGCAATTATCTCCATAACTGTTAGATATACCGCCTTCGCCTCTTCCTGCCTACCAGATATCCAAATTCCACCATCTTTTTTTCACTATGGAAAAATCCTCTGCTTCTCCAAAGCACCTGAGGGAGAACAAGAAGCAATGGATGGAAACTAATCAAGCAGAGAAGCAACCTAGAACTAAGAAGAAATTTCCTGACAGTTAGAACAATTAATCGTGGAACAACCTGCCTCCAAAAAGTTGTGAATAATAATAATAATAAAAAAGTTGGAAGGGACCTTGGAGGTCATCGAGTCCAACCCCCTGCTCAGGCAGGAAACCCTATACCATTTCGGACAAATGGCTGTCCAGTCTCTTCTTAAAAACTTCCAGTGTTGGAGCATTCACCGCTTCTGGAGGCAGGTTGTTCCACTGGTTAATTGTTCTAACTGTCAGGAAGTTTCTCCTCAGTTCCAGGTTGCTTCTCTCCTTGACTAGTTTCCATCCATTACTCTTGTCCTGCCCTCAGGCGCCTTGGAGAATAGCTTGACTCCCTCTTCTTTGTGGCAACCCCTGAGATATTGGAATACTGCTATCATGTCACCCCTCGTCCTTCTCTTCATTAAACTAGACATACCCAATTCCAGCAACCGTTCCTTATATGTTTTAGCCTCCAGACCTCTAATCATCTTTGTTGCTCTTCTCTGTACTCTTTCTAGAGTCTCAATATCTTTTTTACATCGTTGTGACCAAAACTGGACGCAGTATTCCAAGTGTGGCCTCACCAAGGCATTGTAAAGTCTTATTAACACTTCACGTGATCTTGATTCTATCACTCTGTTAATGCAGCCTAACACTGTGTTGGCTTTTTTTGGCAGCTGCAGCACACTGCTGGCTCATATCTAAGTGATTGTCCACTAGGACTCCGAGATCCCTCTCACACTTATACTATTGAGCAAGGTACCACCATATACTATACCTGTACATTTGGTTTTTCTTGCCTAAATGTAGAACCTTACTTTTTTCACCATTGAATTTCATTTTGTTAGATAGCACCCAATGTTCAAGTCTGTCCAGGTCCTCCTGTATCCTAAGCCTGTCTTCTGGAGTGTTGGCTATTCCTGCCAGCTTGGTGTCATCTGTAAATTTGATGAGTTCCCCATCTATCCCCTCGTCCAAATCGTTGATGAAGATGTTGAAGAGCACTGGCCCCAGAACAGAGTCCTGGGGCACCCCACTGCACACTTCCCTCCATGTAGATGCGGTTCCATTGAGGACCACACGCTGAGTACGGCCGGTCAGCCAGCTACGAATCCATCTGGTGGTGATGCTGTCTAGCCCACATTTTTCTATCTTATCGAGTAGTAGGTTGTGATCTACTTTATCAAATGCCTTACTGAAGTCCAAGTAAATTATATCCACAGAATTCCTCTGATCCACTAATTTTGTCACTTGGTCAAAGAATGCAATAAGATTTGTCTGGCATGATCTGTTTTTGACAAACCCATGTTGGCTTTTAGTAGTGATTTTGTTTGCCTCTAGGTGTTCGCTGATTCGTTGTTTGATTATCTTTTCCAGAATCTTCCCAGGTATTGAGGTCAGGCTGATAGGTCTGTAATTTCCTGGATTCATTTTTTTTCCTTTTTTAAAGATGGGAACTGCTCCAACACTGCTCCAACACTGGAAATTTTTAAGAAAAAACAAGGCCAGCTTGCCCTCATAAGGGGCATGTTTCATTACCTGCAGCTCTTTTATGGGGAGAGACCCAAATAATGGGAATGTATAAAAAAGGTAACTGCCACTTCCTTTAAAAGCGCGGAAGAAATCAATGAGAAATGGAGTTCATTCACTTTTTTTGCTTAGCTTCAGCTCGTTGTGCAAATCACACCACAACTTCTGATGGCAAGCTGTTCGAAGTTGTGGGTGCTTCATAATTGGAGCTTTTTTAGAAGAGACTGCACAGTCACTTGTCTGAAATATTGTAGGGTTTCCTGCTTGCGCAGAAGGGGTTGGACTAGAAGACCTCGAAAGTCCCTTCCAGCTCTATTCTGATTGTATTGTAAAATATTGGGCATCCATTTGTCTGAAAGGGTATAGGGTTTCCTGCCTGAGCAGGGGGTTGGACTAGAAGACCTCTAAGGTTCCTTTCAACTCTGTTATCCTATCCTATTCTATTCTATTCTATTCTATTCTATTCTATTCTATTCTATTCTATTCTATTCTATTCTATTCTATTCTAGTCCTGCAACTCTAGATTACATTGCACCACAGTAAGGAGGGACAAGATATTGATGCATCCCCTTTAACTATCCGGTCACTAAATAAATATACAAACTCTTCACTCTCCCAAACACTTATTTTACTCACTCCTATTTTTTTAAAAAAGAATGTCAGTCTACAAGCCCTGTTTCGGATGGTTGAGGAATTACATGCTGTTCTTGCAGTCTCCTGTAGCCTTTAATTGGTTCTGGGAGGCTAAGTGAAGCCAAAAGCCATTTTCCAAGTAGATCAACCTATTCAAGCTGTGTACCAGCAATTAGCAAACTAAAGGTCTTTTATCACTATAGTTGCCACCATATTTCTTTTGTGATTCACAAAGGGCCTATAGTAATAGCAGAGACTGATGGATGACACAAACATCTCCCTTCAGGAGTGGCCAAAAATACCTTCTTTCCAAATCCTAAGTCAAAGAAAGAGTTTGAAATTAACACTTTTGTTTGTATTTAATTGCTAGATGTTTCTCCTCCATGCAGGGAAACAAAGAGACATTTGACCCTAGAACCACAGCTGTTAAAATGAAATTGCTTTTGAATAACAAAAAGAGAGCTCATTTAACTGTATGAAATGTTTGCTTGGCAATGTTAGCTTGTTTTTCTGACTAGGCCCTCTTGTCTTTGACATTCTCACAGCAGGCAAAAATTCAACAGGTCCACCTCTTTGGCATGGGGATCCCTAGCTGGAAAATGCCGTACTGAAATTCTACCCAACATTACATGTCTTATAGTCTTCTAAAACAACTAAAATGGCCCTTCTAGTTTTCTTTTACTTATTTACTTTCTTTTCTTTTTATACTTTCCTTCCCACGCAAAAGAAATTATTTAGAAAATAATTGGGAAAAAAATAGTGAATAATTTCTCCTCAACCTCTTTTTTAATGGCCTTGGTTAACAGAGCACTGCAATGTATCTACTTTAACTTCATCACTGCATTCATAATCATACCCTCATTACTGATCACAATTCCAGAATTGGTAAATTTCAGTAAAATAAAACTCAATAGTGAGAATTCTCTAGTGAAATTTCCGTGGCATTCTATTAGTCAGGTGGCTACCCTTGTACTTATTTATTTACAAACTAGGGTGACAGTATGCATGAACATCTTGTGCTATCATTTCTCCAATGACCTGCAACTGTATTCTCACACTTCTGTGATATCCAGTGCTTTTTTTGTAAAAAAAAAACAAGGTGCTGGAACTCACACATCTCATACAACCCACCTTGCCTACCCTACAAGGTTCCATCCAAAAAAGGTGCCGGAACTCCATTCTGAGCGTTCTATGAGAAAAAAAGCCCTGGTGATATCCCAAGGGAACACAATGAAGGAACTCTTCCAATAGTGTGGGCTTTTCCCCCCCATTTATCAAGTCCAATCCTTGAGAAATTGTTGAGTATTTCCTTCCTCTGAAGAAATTCAGAGATTATCTACCCAAAAATTTAGTCAAGAAATTAAAAAGGCTATTGCAACCAAGCTTTATTACTGATGTTTGCTTTCCTATTCTGAAACATTATATGTATATGCACTGTATGTATATCTAAAATATACTGCATATACTGAGAGAGAGCATGCCAGTTTGGTGTTGTGATTAAGGCATAAGCCTAGAAACGAGGAGACTGTAAGTTCTAGTTCCACCTTAGGTACAAAACCAACTTTGTTTTTTTTTTTAAAGTTTTTATTGATTTTTAATACAATTCAAAAGTACTTATTCAACAAACGTGTTGTCTGAGTTTATCATTCACTAATACAAATTGAATTCCTAATCCCTTATTGTTTTCTCCAGCCATTGATAAAATAAGTCCCAAGTATGAAAATATTCTGTTTCTTCTTTTTCTTTCAACCTCAGAGTAAGTCTGTCCATTTCCACACAATCTAGTATTTTTTAAATTATTTCTTCCTCTGGTGGTATTTCTTTATTTTTCCAATATTGTGTATAGCGTTACCCCCTCAGAGGCGGCCAAAGCCCAGGCCCTCCCAGCCCCGCTCCCCTCCATCGCACTCTGCAGCTGCGCTCTCAAGGTGTTAGTGAAGTGTCTTTTCTACTAGAAGCTCATGCGAAGTGAGGAGGTGGCAGACTCTCGTCATCAATGGGGGGGCTCTCAGGAACAAAGATGACCAGCCCCTAGCCCTGATAGTCAATGCGTGATGGTGTTTAACAGCCCCAGGCAGTCATAGCAGCAATAGTCAATGATTTCACAGCGACCATTTGGAAACAAGTGGGGTGGGGAAAACCCTGGCTCCAGGCAGCGATAGGAACACAAACGAAGGTAGTCAGCGTTCTGCAGTAACAGCTCGCCCTGCAAGGGCAAGTCCCCACAATGTCTATAACTTGCACAAGTAACAATAATCAAAGTTTGGATGGCCGCTAGTCTCCAAAGCAGTAACGACCAGCCTCTCCTTCTCTTCTGTCATCGCTCGCAGTCTCAGGTCTCGTCAGTGTCAAAACCCCTCCCCCCTTTCCTTTATTGTTAAAATCTGAATTTAGCAATCCCAGCAACTTTCTCTCTCCTCACTCTCTCTCTTGCCTCCGCTCGTGATATCCCCCCTACCAAAGAAAGCAGTACAATTCCACCTTCTCAGTCTCTCTCACTCTCTCCTTCCCTCTCCTTCACAGAAAGGGATCAGCTAAAACCTCAAATCCCTCTTTGACTTCACCTGGTCTCTCTCCGACAACAGCCACAGCAACCCCCCCACCCCCTTTCTTTCCTCCTTTTTCTTTCCTTCCAAAACCGGCAGCAACTGTACGAGCTTCCCTCTCCCCGGGCAGGCTCCTGCAAAGCCTTTCAGCCAGCCCCACTACATGTGCAAATATGATTCTTGCCACTTACAAAACCAACTTTGGGTGATCTTGGCTTTCTCTCACCATTAGGTGAAGGAGGTAATAGTGGACCATTTCTGGGGGGGGGGGGAACTGCCAAGAAAAATATAGGGATATGATCAGGCAGTCTCTGAGAATTAGACATGACTGAATGGAAGAAAAAGTGTATCTTTGCTAAGGCTTTAAGTTTTGTATTGTTTTGAAAATTATCATTCTATTGATTCCATTTTTATATCTTTACTTCCACATTTGAGTGACATGATACTGAGGGTTTCAGCTACTCAAGATCTACTGAGCCGTGGTGGCACAATGATTAGAATGAAGTATTGCAAGCTAATTCTGCCCACTGCCAGGGGTTCGATCCTGACCAGCTCAAGGTTGATTTAACCTTCCATCCTTCCAAGGTTGGTAAAATGAAGACCCAGATTGTTGGGGGCAATATGCTGATTCTGTAAACTGCTTAGAGAGTTTGTAAAGCATTAAGAAGCAGTATAGAAGTCTAAGTACTATTGCTATTGTTAGACTTCTCCTTTTTTCTTTTCTTTCTCCCTGACATTTTTTTGTTAATTGAAATGTATGGTGCTGTAGCTCTTATCATTATTAGGTTATTAAAATTATTATAAATATTTTTAGCAGAACTTTGAAACTGCTTCCTGTCTCCAATATGTTATTTACATTATCTCTCTATGTGTTATGATCTCTCTCTCTCTCTCTCTCTCTCTCTCTCTCTCTCTCTCTCTCTCTCTCTCTCTCTCTCTATCCCTCCCTCCCTTTGCCAACCCCGCATCTTTTCAATGATGTCCTTTGTCCAAATCCTTATTCTTTATCCAGGAATATGTATTTATTAGAATATTAATGTCCTTATGTTATAGCTTCCAGCATCAATAAAAACATAAAAATACAAGAGAACAAAGGAACAGAGAACCACTATAGCAATTATACAAATATACATGATCATATAAGGTATCTTGATTAGAAAAAGCAATAGAATTATATATTGAAAAGATAAATATGAGGCTTCTTCAAGGTGTTCTCTTGCTGACTTTGCGGGGTGAACCTAGTCATAGTTTTCTTGGCAGTGATAAAGTAAGCTGTCCTTGGTTTCTTCCAGGATATCTTTCCAACTTCCCAGTTTAACTTACAGCTTTGCCATTTTGTGATGGCCTCCTATGAAAGAACTAATGGTACTTGATCCTGCTCGTCTGTTTTAATATAGGTTAAGAAATGATTTACTATGTTCATGGATGATTATTTAGTACTGTTATACCATCAATATTCATGTCCTTTACAAAATAACATGGTAGTAATTTAGATCAGGAAAATGCCATACAGAAAGCTCAAGGACTCTTTTCACCATCCCTCCTTGATCTTATTTCACACACAGAGCTACTTTGCAGTTTTGCTTTCTTGAAGCTGCAGGATAACTGTCCGTTTGTCTGTCTCTTTGTTGGTCAACAGTGCATAGGAAAAGCTGGGTTTGGCACAAACCAAGAAATACTAGAAAAGGAGGGTTGGGCTCCAGACCGAAAAAAGGTGGAATATATGAACATTGCTATCATCATCATCATCATCATCATCATCATCATCATCATCATCATCATCATCATCACCATCACCATCATTATCATCACATACCCAACCCATACAGACATTCTGCTGGAAATAGGATACAATACTTCAAGATTTTTAAAAGATGATTGATTGATTGATTGATTGATTGATTGATTGATTGATTGATGACGATGATGATGATGACAATGGTGATGATAGCAATGTTCCTATATTCCCTCTTCTTTTCAGTCTGGAGTCCAACCTTAGAATTTCAATTTTTTTCTATGAAATTCTAGGGTTGGACTCCAGACTGAAAAGAAGAGGGAACATATGAACATTGTTATCATCATCATCATAATTGTCACCATCATCATCATCAACATCTATCATCTTTTAAAAATCTTGAAGTATTGTGTCCTATTTCCAGCAGAACATCTGTATGGGTGGGTTGTGTATGTGGAAGTATTCTGTTTTTAGGTCTGCTAATTAGAGCAAGATGAGATTTGTGCTTTCAAACTGAGGTCACAGGCAATTAGGTCAGCATGTGGTAACTATGCCATGGTGACAAACAGCTCTCCAAGGAATTTTTCATAGTTCCTCCAAGCTGGCAGTTCACAGGCATCACAGTCTTCCCAGACTGATGAAGTTCTTCTCAAGATTGCAGCTGCTAATGAAGCTTGACTAGAAAGCTAAGTACCTACTGAGGATAGATAAACATACCCATGAATGATACCTTGTAGCCACAGGAAGCTGTCAGCTTCCTATAACTTTCAACCAGTTCAGATATTCAGTGATGATTCCATGTCAGTAGTTTTCATAGACATCACTGCAAAATATTCAAAGAGGTAAAGGAAAATATTGTCCATGGTAAGTTCTACTTGCTCTTCGCCTCAGGAGATTTGGGGAAAGAAATAACAGAGTTTAAGCAGAGCTCAGAAAAATCCCACTTTAATTTTTAGTCCTTATATATTCAGGAGGAGGAAAAGCTTAGAGTGTTCTGGCTTTTTGATTTGTGTATTGTAATGTAACATGGAATTTTCTCCCTCTCAGCTCTCTTATACCCTGTTCCATCAAGGGATGTCAGTTGAAATCAACTCATTTTGTGCAACTCCGGCAATGATGCAGAACGAGAAAAAAAAAATTCTTTCAACTTTGAAACATCTTTAAATGTAGCTGGTTCTACTTGACGATCTCTAGATGCATATTCCACCTAGCAAAAATATTGATATTGGAATTTTCCTCATCAAAACGGTGATGGCTTTTGGAGCACTCCAACCCGGTTTTTTAAGTCTGCCCCCCGTTGGAAGAAAATTGCACACCCATGCCGAGGAAGATGTACAGTTTCTTTGTGATAGTGAACTAAAGTTCATAAAAACAAGGTGTAAAATATCTCAGTCCTGACAGGTGGAGATAAAGTCAGCTCCCTGTCCCATCTTGTAACAGCCCCTTACCTGCCTGCTGGCCTTAGATTTACAACTTCTTGCTGGCTTCCACACTGACTTTCTTTCTGCAAGCTGCCCACAATCAAAGTAAATGAAGAAGCTGGCAGGTATTCTATGGAGGGAGAGGAGAAAAGGAACAGTAAGAAAAAAAGAAAATGAAGGGTCAGAGGGAGGGAGAGAAGGAAAAAAAAGGAGGAATATTTCTGATATTTTTTGCCAGCTTCCCACAAGGTAACTCAATGGGGACGCCAGCAGGAAGTTAAAAGTTGCTCCCAGACTCATTGCTTTTTTTGCCCACCCATTGTCATTTTGTTTCTCTGCATAAGTAAGGAAACATCTCTGAAATGATGAAGCAATGACCCACGGGACACAGGTTGTCTAGTGCAGAACTATTTCTATATGAATAGAAATACTGTAAGCTGCATGAGTAACAAAAAATGTAATTCTGATTCATTTATCATCTGAACTAACTTGATAAACTTCCTCTGAAACACTTCAATAATGGTTCATCCAACAACTTCCTTCCTTTGACTATTAGATGTCTTTGCTTCATTGGCATCTTCTGCATCCAGCCTATTGATTTTTCAGAATGCAATAAAATTGTAGCTTCTTTGAAGAGGCTTGAGAGTAAGCTGGAGAGCAGGGGATTCTCCTGATACCATGGCTGTTCCTTCAGGTGCACTTATTCGGTTTTTGCTTATTATATTTTTCATTCTAATGTTGTTTTTGTAAGCTGTTTCCACAGTAGCATATAAACCATACTAAATAGAGGATTACTTTCTTGCAAAAAACATAAAAAGACCTCTGTTATGAGGTGGTTTCCATTGATCTTGATGGGGTCTTTCATGCCTCAAAGGGAATTGGTGCACCTCACTGAGATGAAGGGGTGACAGGATCAACCTTGGCAAAGCATTTCAGGTTTCCTTGCAGGCTTTTTTTTTTTGGCACTTAAAAGCCCAAGTAGACTTTTGCTCTACTTTAGGGAGTTGTCAGATGCACAATGCATACATAATAACTTTGGTCCGACTGCGGCCATTATCGGTGCAGAGAACCTGGACAGGGGAACTGATGCAATGGGACCACTTCACACTTACAAGCACAGGAGAAAAGCAATTTTGAAAGAACACTTGGTCAAACCCAAGCATCACACAGAGACCTGCCAGGTCTTAAAGAAGATTGAAAACAGACCATCTTCCTTCAAAACAATTGCCTGTTTCTCTGTAGTGTCTTTAAGGGCCTTGTACATGCTTTAGAACTATAGACAAGCATTTTCAGTCATTGAGAACCCCATTTTTTAAAAATAAGTAAATGGAGAAGGTCAGAGTACTCAAGGAAATGTTTGTAATCTAAACGTATTGGACAAAAAGGGGTTAAAAGCAAGTAAAATTTATGTATTGGCTTTCTCATAATTATACCATAGTTAAAATTGCCCAATGACAAAATCACTGCAGGAAAAG
Organism: Azemiops feae; assembly: GCA_023970755.1. Lineage (NCBI taxonomy): Eukaryota > Metazoa > Chordata > Lepidosauria > Squamata > Viperidae > Azemiops > Azemiops feae. Next base: position 202,566 of record JALGBA010004273.1, on the reverse strand, counting down.
ATTCAGGAAATAAAGCTAAACCAGCTAACTTCTGACTTTGAAGAATGTTTCCAATTTGGAGAGTTAAAGTAAAGTCATCTTCGAATTAAAGTGAACTTCTAGTAATTCACATGGACATATGTTTGCTTAGTATGGAAATCATTTGCTGCTGTCTTTTTCTAAGATGTTGTTTTGACTTCTGATTTCCCAATAGTGCTTCTTCCAAGTGTTAACTATGTACCAACTTGCTTAGCCTTTTTGATCAGCCAAGTTCAGCAAGGTATTGCTAATTAATGATCCTGCACTGAGCAGGGTGTTGGATTAGTTGGCTTCTAAGATGCCTTCCAACCCCATTATTCTGGAAAGACAAAAACACAAATGGCTGTCAGGTCTGCCAGAGTTGGTAAAGGAACACAAAGAAAGAGAAAGGGGGAGAGACAGCATTCACATAGAGCACCAATAGCTGCACAGCTTGCTAGGTTTGATTAGTGTTAACCTTGGTTGGTTCTTATTATTTTTGCTCAACATGTTCTGTGAATCCAGAATCCAGAAAATGCAAACTAAATGCAAGAAATGAATTAATTCAGAAGTTGGATTGAATGCAAAGATGCAAATGCACTTCGACATTTTGAAAACTCTTGACATATCATGATCAGTTTTGAACTCTCTAAAAGTCAAGGATTTCTTAGTGCTGAAAAGTTTGAAAGGAGCCAATTCCTTTTTAAAACAAATGAACTGACCTTAAAACGTCAGGTACTCCTGATAATTGCTGGCATTAAAAGAAAAAAGTAAATTGGACTACAGCGATTTGGGTGGACACCTGTAAGATTGTGCAAGGCAAACATCTCGTTTTGATCCGACAACTGCTGAATTATTTAATGTCTCCCTTCAAAGATTTGCCCTGGTGATTATGCAAAGATAATTGTGCTTGGTAAGCTAACAGGAGTAAAAAAAAAAAAAAAAAAGCTCTAGGATGAATGTTTGTATTCAACTGACCAATCTCTAATCTTCTCCATGAACTTTGTTTCATAACTCTGAATCTGCAAGTCAACTTTGTGAACATGGAATTCTAGAACATTATACAACCCAGTGTATTTCTAGCTTGAAAGAAGAATATTTGAAATGGTGTATGTTTGTGTGATATAAATGCTCGGGTTAATGATTCTGTTGTTGAATTGTTCAGCAAAACTCAATGCTCTTTATTTTGTCAGTCCAGCCAGAATGGGAAGGAAAGTCCAAAGTGAGCCAGACAGATATCAGGTGTTGCATACCGGCAAAGCCCAAGCCCTAAGAGAACCATTTCTAGTCAGTGAGCTGGTCCAGGAGAACAGGGTGATATGTGAGCTTATATACTAGCCTTAACTATATTGAAAAGCACCTAATGAAGAGCTATGGTGGTGCAGTGGGTAGAATGCAGTATTGCAGGCTGACTCTGCCAACAGCCAGGAGTTTGATCCTAACCAGCTCAAGGTTGACTAAGCCTTCCATCCTTCCAAGGTCAGTAAAATGAGGACCCAGATTTTGGGGGGCAATATATTGACATTTTAAACTGCTCAGAGAGTGTTGTAAAGCATTGTGGGGTAGTATCTAAGCCTAAGTACTAGTGCTATTGCTATTGTTTCTAAGGATTATTTTTAATAGAATAATAATTGTGATTCATGAATCAAAGGGATTTGTGGAGTTTTGTTCAGATAACTTGGCTTTAATTCACTCTGCATTGGATGACAGGCAAGTCTAGATAAATGAAATGATGCTTATGTCAGGTGGGATGCTTCTGAACTTGTGTAATCTGAGAAAGTAGATATGGTGTTCAGTAATATGTCACCTATGTGCTGAATCCATGTTCATCTTTGGGCAGGAAGAAGAAGAATGGTTGGCTGGATTCAGGAGATGAAAAAAGGACTTAAAGGAGACAGTTATGTACCCTTTGTTGAGGAGGATGTTTCTCTAGCTTGTCATACTTAAGAACCTCCACAAAATCTTCAGCTTCCTTTTTTGTGGATCTCTGGATATGATAGGAGTAATGGTAGTGATAATAATGGCTATGCATCTTTCCATTATTTTGAGCCCTTCCTGGTTGCCCAGAGTTCCCAGTCTGAAAAAGAACAGAACTTCCTTTATGATCTTTTCTCAACCTGTGTGAACATTTAATTCTCCAAATTGATTTAGAAGCATGAGATCTGTTTGATTGGCCTAACTGGCCTATATCCCAAGCAAATTCATTTAATTCAATTGAATATATCAAATTGATTTGAACCAATTCAGTCGTTTTCTTTCTTTCTTTCTTTCTTTCTTTCTTTCTTTCTTTCTTTCTTTCTTTCTTTCTTTCTTTCTTTCTTTCTTTCTTCATTTATTCATTTATTTATTCATTTATTTATTCATTTATTTATTTATTTACCACCGTTTTATTTTTACAAATCCATATCAATTCAGTGGAATTTTTCAAATTAATTCAGAAGATCAGATCAGATTGATATTTTTAGCTGTATGTTCAGATTGAATCTGAACCAATTCGTATACCCCTAATATTTTATTTGGAATTTGAGTGAAGCATGCAAAAAGAGGAAAGCTGCAATCCAATGGAATGAGATTGTATAAAAAAAAGTCTGGGACATTGAGATACGTCCCTTGACCATCTAATACTAAACAATTGCAAGAATATCATACTGCGTCAATGAGTATTTGACTGAATTTCTTCTCGTTTGAAACAAAATTCAAAAGCAGTTTTTCTTTCATGAGATTGAATAAAAATTGATGGGAAAAAGTAATCCAACACAGTGCTGGGCTGCATTAACAGAGGGATAGAATCAAGATCACGTGAAGTATTAATACCACTTTACAATGCCTTGGTAAGGCCACACTTGGAATACTGCATCCAGTTTTGGTCACCACGATGTAAAAAAGATGTTGAGACTCTAGAAAGAGTGCAGAGAAGGGCAACAAAGATGATTAGGGGACTGGAGGCTAAAGCATATCAAGAACGTTTGCTGGAATTGGGTATGTCTAGTTTAATGAAAAGAAGGACTAGGGGTGACATGATAGCAGTATTCCATATCTCAGGGGCTGCCACAAAGAAGAGGAGTCAAGCTATTCTCCAAGGCGCCTGAGGGCAGGACAAGAAGTAATGGATGGAACTAGTCAAGGAAGAAGCAACCTGGAACTGAGGAGAAACTTCCTGACAGTTAGAACAATTAACCAGTGGAACAACCTGCCTCCAGAAGCGGTGAATGCTCCAACACTGGAAGTTTTTAAGAAGAGACTGGACAGCCATTTGTCTGAAATGGTATAGGGTTTCCTGCCTGAGCAGGGGGTTGGACTCGATGACCTCCAAGGTCCCTTCCAACTTTATTATTATTATTATTATTAATCCTAATTAATTTTTCTGAATGGAAAGAAATAAATGAAAAAAAAAATCCTTACAGAGTCAAAAGTCCTTCCCTCGCCTTGCCTTTATATAACACTTCTGCACACTCATTTTATTTTCTAACCTGGCCTTTCATAATCAGTGGCATCATCTGGGCTCCTATCAGGTGCAAGACTCAACCATGAATAACTTTAGCCAGCAACTTTATTGACTTCTACCTATGTTACAAGAATCTGCCAAGACTACTTGCTTTCTCCTGGCAACAGATGAAGTTTCATGTATCTTGGGGGAGGTCAGACTTAATGTCTCTTGCAGCTGTGCAAGGACACCAAGGTAAGTCCCTGCTTGACCCCTTCTTCCAGCCTGGCTGGCAGTTCCCAACATCTCCTCATATTATTGGAGTTAATAATTCTCTGTATCCCACTGAGAACAAACTCCCAGGTCTGCAAACCAAGAAGATGCCTTGTTGGCCTTTGACATTCAGTTTAAATAGGGATTTTATAAGCAGATACAGATGCTCATTTAAATCTGGAAGAGTAAAAGATTAACATTTTGAAGAGGGGCATAATAAACTTCCTGATTACAAAAGTTGTTTTGGCCCTCCAGCATTGCTGTAATTTTTATGTGCTCCTGGACTGGCAATGAGAAAGCTTTTGAGAAACATTATTATTGGGCAGTAATTGATCCATTCCTGCATTGAGGATGATTGCTTGAGCCACTGCCTTGCTTTTTTGCAAAGCACAATTTATCTCCCACTGTAATTCATAACTGTTGCTTTCATTTCATAAGCATCAGCAGATTGCTTAACCTTGAGGTTAGCTTCTGTGGGTTATGTTGGTGTCTAATGTATAAATGCAGGATTTTATAATGCAGAGACTGTACTTGCAGCAGACTATCTTCCAGGTTATATTTCTGAAGAGATAAAGCCAAGCGCTCCGAGCAATTTGCAGGACATATTATATTCCTAAAAGGATGGTGCAAATCAGATTCTGATAAATGCAGACCATGTGGCATATCATAGAACATAGAATAACAGAGCTGAAAGGGACCTTGGAATTTCTCCAAGATTGCTTCAGAAAATAGTTTGACCCCTTCATCTTTGTAGGAGCCTCTCAAATATTGGAACATTGATATCATATCTCCCCTAGTCCTTCTTTTCACTAGATTAGACATACCCAGTTCCTGCAACCATTCTTCACATGTTTTAGCCTCCAGTCCTTTAATCATCCTTATTGCTCTTCTCTACACTCTTTACAGAGTCTCAACAAAACATTTTTTTTTTCATGAATGTAGCCTACCTGCATCTTTGGGTGAACAGAGAATTTGAGACGGTCAGGCAAATGTCTCTTGAGGAGAGTGATAGCTTAGAAAGAGTTGGTGACCTCTTTAAAACAGAGGCAGATACCCATTTGTGGAAAGTGATACTCTTTTGTTTCAAATTATTATCTATTTTTTGGGGAAGCTGATCCTAGGACCACATTTCTACTGTTGCTGTTAAAAAAGCAAACCACTAATATATAAACAGAGAGCAACTCTCACTCCCTTCTAGTGCTGAAGATCTTACCCAGTTGGGTAATGAAACATCTCCAAGAAAACAATCAAGCTCAGAGAGTACCAAAGACTCAGCAGTTCAACCCTGAACTACAAGTATTTTCTTCTATTGGTATAAACAACCCAGTTATTCATGATGTGGGCCATTGTTTTAATTCTTCAGAGCCAACAGCCCACCCTTGCTCCTTTTCCTGGAAAAGGCAATGTTCAGATCCTTTGTTGCTGCCATGCTTGTATTTTGATTTAGCACTGCTGTTTGTCCAAATAACCTTCAGATCAATGGGGCTTGGATAATTACTGACCTTAAGAAAAAAAGTTACTATAACAAAAAATGTACTAGTTTAGTATACCTGCTAATTTTAACAGAATAACAGTTGGAAGGGACCTTGGAGTTCTTCTAATCCAATATCCTGCTCAGGCAGGAAACCCTATACCATTTAGACAAATGTCCAATCCAATCTTGTCCAATCTCTTCTTAAAAACTTCCTGTGTTGGAGCATTCACAACTTCTGGAGGCAAGTTGTTCCACTGATTGTTCTAACTGTCAGGAAATTTCTCCTTACTTCTAGGTTGCTTCTCTCCTTGATTAGTTTCCATCTATTCCTTCTTGTTCTGCCTTCAGGTGCTTTGGAGAATAGCTTGGCTCCCTCTTATTTGTAGCAACCCTTTAGATATTGGAACACTGATATCATGTCATCCCTAGACATACCCAATTCCAATAACCGTTCCTTATATGTTTTAGCCTCCAGTCCCCTAATCATCTTTGTTGCTCTTCTCTGTACTCTTTCTAGAGTCTCAACATCTTTTTTATATCATGGCGACCAAAACTGGATGCAGTATTCCAAGTGCAACCAATACTGCAACCAATTTTGGTCACCATACTACAAAAAAAGATGTTGAGACCTTGGAAAAAGTTCAGAGAAGAGCAACTAAGATGATCAAAGGCCTGGAGACTAGAACATATGAAGAATGGCTGCAGGACTTGGGTTTGGCTAGTCTAAAGAAAAGAAGAAATAGGGGTGATATGATAACAGTATTCCAGTATTTGAAGGGTTGCCACAAAGAAGAGGGGGTCAAATTATTCTCCAAAGCACTAGAGGGCAGGACAAGAAACAATGGTTGTAAACTGATCAAAGAGAGAAGCAATCTGGAATTAAGGAGAAACACTGGAGGTTTTTAAGAAGAGACTGGACAGTCACTTGTCTGAGATGGTATAGGTTCTCCTGCTTGAGTTGGGACTGGACTAGAGTTCAAGGTCCCTTCCACCTCTATTCTATTCTATTCTAAATTCTAAAGTGTAGCCTTACCAAGGCATTATAAAGTGGTATTAACACTTCACATGATCTTGATTCTATCCCTCTGTTAATGCAGTCTAGAACTGTGTTGGCTTTTTTGGCAGCTGCAGCACATTGCTGGCTCATATTTAAGTGATTGTCCACTAGAACTCCAAGCTCCTTCTCACAGTTAGTACTATTGAGCCAGGTGCCACCTATACTATACCTATGCATTTGGTTTTTCTTGCCTAAGAAAACCTTACTTTTTTCACCATTGAATTTCATTTTGTTAGATAGCACCCAATGTTCAAGTCTGTCAAGATCCTTCTGTATCTTAAGCTTCTGTTATTCTGAATAGAGAATAATTCTGTTTTTTCTACAAATCCATAAATTTACTTACTTATTTATTTATTTATTTATTGTATTTATATGCCACCCATTTCCCCGATAAGGTGAGTCTGAGTGATATAAAAAAATAAACAAGATAAATATAAAAACAATTACAAGTTGAAAAGTTGTATAAAAACTAGTGCCAAGGAAACAGATCGTACAGGGATGAGGTCTTGTTATTCTGTCAATCACCTCCATTGGTGGGTTTACCCAAAGCCAACTGGCAAAACCAAGCTTTGACACCCTTCCAAAAGATCAAAAGGGTGGGAACAGTTGTCACATCCAGTGGTAGAGTGTTCCACTGGACTGGGGCCACAGGGGAAAATATAAAAGGGGAAGATATAAAATACATACATATACATAAAAATTAAATCCATAAAACTTTATGCTTCCTTCATTATGGAAGAAATCATGCTTAAAAATGAATTGCAGAAAACCCATTTCAAGTCAAGAAAAACACAGACTATTCCTTTTTTATCCAATTTCTCAGAAACAATCCCCAAAGTGGCTGAAATTTGCACTCAGCGTTGCATCTATTTGATATAAATTTTTCTGTTATATATATGTTTCTCCAAAAGTAGTCCAGCAGTTCATTTTTCTTGTAAAACTGCTTCAATACTATGTTTTACAGCTTTCATTGATCCTCTTCTGCTATAAGTATTAGCCTTAAATATTTCTTTCATGCAAGTTTTTCAAAGTTCACATCTCTCAATGGCTGTGCTTATCTGGCCTCAAATACCAATAATACCTTCAGTCTTATGTCTAGGTTAGAAACACATTTCAAGTTCATACAGTATATATTTCAGAATAACAGAGTTGGAAGGGACCTTGGAGGTCTTCTAGTCCAATCCCTGCTCAGGCAGGAAACCCTATACAATTTTAGACGAATGGCTGTGCAATCTCTTCTTAAAATATCTCCAATGTTAGAACACCCACAACTTCTGGAAACATGTTTGGCTGACTCAGTAGCAGATTCCATTCAGAGAGGCAGAAAGAGAGAAAAAAGACAATTCAAAAACAAAGTCAGGTTTCTGGAAAAAGAGTTTTGGTAACCAGTAGTTTTAAAGAAGGAATTAAAGCTTTAAAGAAGGAATTAAGAAGGAATTAAGAAAACTATTTTATAGTGCTGATTTTCCATCAACCACACTGAATCTGGTTGCTCCCTTAATACCAAAAGCCTCTAGTTGCACTAGAGCACAGCTCATATCTTGCTTTAGATTATAAGCAGCAAAGAAGGCACCACTGTGTGATCCAAAAAGCTGATAGAAGAGAATATTTGCAGCTCAGGATTGAACTATGGAGTCCTTGGTGCTCTTGGAGCTTGGTTGTTTTCTTGCAAATGTTTCATTACCAAACTAGGTAACATCATCAGTGATAGAACAGAGTAGGGTTTGTTCTCTTTATATATTAGTGATTTGCCCTGTTCGTATTGATGGGAGTATTCTTGGTGATTCCTTGATTAGACTATTGTTTACTGTTTGTCTGATTGGAGTATTGTTTACATCTTGATTGTTGGTCTAGTGTTATTCTTGGTGTTAATCTCAGTTTATCTGGATGTTGATCGCTGGTAAAGACATATTTTGGTCTTTTTGTTTCCTTTTTGGCTTTTTGATTGTCTCCTTGGAATGGTATGTAGATGTTACTTATGACTACATGCCTGTTGATGATTGAAGATGCTTCTTGGATGAGAAGCAAAACGTCTTCAAAGAAACTATGTTCATCCCAGTTGAAACTATGGTTAAGTCTGTCCATAACTTCTGAAATTAAGGAGTTTTTTATCATGTCTTCTGATTGTTAGTTAATGGTCATAGTTACACTCTGCTAGTCTTCTGCCTGTTAGTCCTACATAGTGTCTACCTATTGGCACAGCCTAAGATGTCCATCCTTCTCTGTCTTTTGCTTCTCTCTCCTCAAATACTAGCAGTCTTGAAGGCTGGGGTGGAGAGGTTTCGAGCCTAGTCTGGATCAGAGCCTGCTGAATCTTAAATAGAAATAATGTTTACTACTTCAGTATTGTTACAATTGCTTCATCTATTTCAAGGAAGGCTCTTGAGATTAGGCTGTGATATCCAAATGTAAGCTGTCTTTTCTTTTTCTTTCCCAAACAGATGCTGATTTCTGTAAACAAAAAGAGTAAAAATGGACTTCAATCATTGCACCTATCTTTTTGATTGGATTTCCCTTCCAGCACTGATGATGCTACCTAGTTAGGTAATGAAACGTCTGCAAGAAAAGAACCAATCTCAGAGAGCACCAAAGATCCTACAATTGGATTTCTTCTAGATTTTTACCTTAAGTCCTCTTCACACTGTACGTTGCCATGTTACTGAACAATCTTCTTCATCTGCTGTAATGTGATGAGTTCCTGGATTTCACAACAGCCTGTCCTATGTTGGCTTCTGAAGCAGGAAGTGTTAGAAAAACTGATGATGACAGTTTTCCTTTTTTAGAAAGAAAGTGTAAGAATGTTTAACAGGATATTTTAAGTGTCTGAAAGAGTTGGCTGTATAAAATATCTCCACTGAAAATTGGTGATGGGGAAGACATTTGTTTATTTAATTTCTCGTGCTGAATCAGTAAATAAACCAAATTAAAACTTTTCAAAATGTCACCGTGCTACTAACCCATTATATGTACACTCGCACACATAAAGTTCTATATATATACACAAACCAGCAAAAACTCCAAAAATTCATATTGATAAGGAGAATATTTGTAGTTCAGGGTTGAAATGAGAGTTCCTTGGTGCTCTCTGAGCTTGGCTGTTTTGTGGCAGATGTTTCATTACCCAATCATCAGTGCTTCTAGGGCAGGGGTGTCAAACTGCATCATGCAGAGGCTGCACCCATCCCAGCTCCGGCAATGCGAAAAAAGTCATGATACGTTGTGACACGTCATGTGACGTGGCGAGTTTGACACCCGTGTTCTAGGGTAATGAAACGTCTGCAAGAAAACAACCAAGCTCAGAGAGCACCAAGAACTCCTCAAAAGTTCACATATTCATGAAATAATGTTCCAAGTACATTGTATAACGAAATACTGTAAAAACTGTATGCAAGCCCATTGAAAAATGGAAACGTTTGGGGGGGGGGGGAAGTGCAGTAGAACACAAATACATTTTAAAATGAATTTAAAAGAAGTTAACAAGTTCGTCAAAACAGACTTCTCTGGGACAGGACTTCTTCAACCAAGCCAGAGTATACCATATACTCAAATCAGTTCTGAACAACTCTTTATCACCACAGCAGAAATAGTGCAATAGTTGGGCTCTTTAGCATAGAAAAGGTTGAAAACCTGTGTAAACATTTGTTCTAATTACCGTTTTTAATCTTCCTAACGGATATACCTTTTTATTGATTTCCCAGACACCTGCGGTAGAAGGATGTCACTTCACTTCTACGTAGACTGTAAAATTGAGGATTAGATTGAGAGTGACCAGAACAATTTTCATAAAGAACTGTAAAATTAGTTTAATAACTGATTTGGAATTCTGGATTTTTTTGTAGTTTGTTAATATTTTAATTAAGTGTTCTTTTTCCAATATAGAAAAAACTTTCTGTTTATGATATAATAAATGTGAGATGCTTACATTTCAAGAACCTTACATGAAATTCTTGACACAGTTATATTTATATGTGTTTTGTTAATTAATAGAATGAAATTAAGTGAACTTAAATTTAGGTGAAACAAAAAATAACTTGCCAATGAGAGATCCAACATAGAACTAAGAAGAGATTTCCTTCCACAATTAATCAGTGGAAGAGGTTGCCTTCAGAAGTTGTGGTTGCTCCAACACTGGAGGTTGGAAGGGTCTCCTTCTTGAATAGGGGGCTGGACTAGAAGACCTCCAAGGTCCCTTCCAACTGTGTTATTCTGTTACTCTGAAATATATAGAGTAGAAGTAAAAATGTAATTATATTTTTAAAACAAACGAATTGGAAGAAAAACTGTTACATTCTATATCTCACACACACACACACACATATACAGACACAGGGAGAAAGATCGCATTATCTCCCCTTAATTTGTTTTCAAGGACAGTTTGACATTCTCTCCAATATCAAAATAAGCAAGAAACTCATTTACAGATTGAAGTGAGCCTTACCTTATTCATCTGATATGTTCATTTTCGATTGTTTTTGTAGCCTTAGGTGTATTTTTTATCAATATTTCAAAAAATCCCATGCAACCTAAGACTCTGTTGCTCATAATAATCAGCTGATAGAAAAAGCCTTAATCTCTGATTAAAGTTTATCAGAAAAATAAACGTAAAACAAGTAATGGGTACAGAACAGGCAATGATTTTTTTTTTTTTAAAAAAATAAGGTGACATGATATGCAAATACTTCATTTCGTTTTCAACTATTTCCATTTTCAGCCTTAGGTGCTAATTGCTAGTGTCTTTCTTGTCCTGAACTTTAATAATTAGACTGAATGTAATTAAAAATTAAGTAAAAGAGAATGTAGTTTTGTTTGAATGAAACAGAGGCGTTAGTATCTCTTATTTACTCTGCAGAAAATGGATATAACTTGTTTTTTCTTTATGTTAATCCAGTAGCACTGATTTCCATTCCAAAGCCGAGAAAGATCTATGACCTTAAAAGTTAATTCTTCATTTCCTGTTTATTCAGTTATCATACAGAAAAACACATTTGTGGGAAATGAAATATTTATTCTTGAGTATGTTTATATACACGTTATTAGCCAACGTCGAATACTAATGGTCTGCTCATCTATTGATATGCAACCCTATTCTCAGCTCTGATATAAATCAGGGCTCTGAATGGAAACAATTGACTGAGAGCAATTGCACGTTGTTCATGACAATTATTTTTGCCTTGGGCACCATGGTGGTTTCATTGGGCATCTGCTGAAACAATTTCCTCCTACTGATTTATTTCTTTCCTGTCCAAATCTTCTATCTCATCAAGACCACAATTTTAATTAAACCTGCAAATCAAAACTGGAGGTGACTTAAAGAAAGTTTTTCTCTGTACATGCTATCATCACTTGTTTCCAGCTAAAATGGAAAAGGGAAGAGGCGTATTAATCATTGGTTAAATATAAACTTGGGGCATACTGTCTTGTAGTGAAATACTTCAGACTAATCTCTGAGTTACTTTTTTACGTGTCTTGCATGTGTGTAGGTTTTTATGCGTGTGTATGTTGTATGTGTGTAATTTAAAAAATAAAATAAAAAGGAAAATAATAGCTGATACAAAATAATATAAAGTCAGAAAAAGGAGGAAAAAAAGAAAGAAACATGAAAGCTAAAAGTACAAGAAATTAAAAAAAAAGTAAAAGAAAAAAGATATAAAGTAGTGGCTTCTGATTTCACTAGATAACAAAGATTTTGATTCCTCAAGACTTATGGGTGCATGTTGTAGATTTTTGGCTGCAAATCATGAAAATCTGTCATTTAACCTATCATGCACTGTTTTATAGAAATCTTCTGTTTTTACACAACGGCAATGTGTACTCCTCAGTACTTGTTCGCTATGCTGCACACCTGAAATAAACATATGAAAACATGGAAATAATAATAATAATAATAATAATAATAATAATAATAATAATAATAATAATAATAATAATAATAATAATAATAATAATAATAATAATAATAATAATAATAATAATAATAATAATAATAATAATAATAATAATGATGATGATGATGATGGTGTTGGAAGGGACCTTGGAGGTCATCTAGTCCAACTCCCTGCTCAAGCAGGAAACCCTATACCATTTCAGACAAATGGCTGTCCAGTGTCTTCTTAAAAACTTCCAGTGTTGGAGCATTCACCGCTTCTGGAGGCAGGTTGTTCCACTGGTTAATTGTTCTGTCAGGAAGTTTCTCCTTAGTTCTAGGTTGCTTCTCTCCTTGGTTAGTTTCCATCCGTTGCTTCTTGTCCTGCCTTCAGGTGCTTTGGAGAATAGCTTGACTCCCTCTTCTTTGTGGCAACCCCTGAGATATTGGAATGCTGCTATCATGTCACCCCTCGTCCTTCTCTTCATTAAACTGTTGTTTGAACTGTTGTTGAAGCACATCCAGTGTACCAAGTACAACTAGAATATCTGTAGAAATATAAAAATAGTGTCTCTGGTGCTTGGAATGAAGCTTGCATACACCACGTACTGTTGTTACATATGTGAATGGGATAGCCATGTGAGAAAGTCGCATTATGTTAGAAAGCAATGGCCACTCTGAAAGAATTTTGTTCCAGGACAGAAAAAAAATGGCACATGAACCACTGACAAAGATATTTTTGCATCCCCTTCACATAAAACTCGGACTGATGAAAAAATGTGTGAAGTGATGAACAAAGAAGATGAATGTCACACCTGAGATAAGACTTCCTTATCCCATGCTATGTCTACATAATTTACTGGTAAGCTTTTAAATTAAGGATCTCTCACTTTCAAAATAATTAGTACTTCCTATTCCAGAAATATATTAATTTGAAAAGGCCTCCGATCAGTGGTCAATAATAATGATGTCAATTCATATTTGTCTTCCATCTGTCCTTCAGTGAGCTCATTCTAAACAGATAAATATTCTGAGCAAAACAGAAGTGAGGTAGATTAAAGTAGAGAAAGGGAGGTAGATTAAATACAGAGAATGAAACTGACCTCTTCTCATTCACTTATGCATAATGATGATTTGAACTCTTATGTCTTGGGCCTCAGTCCGGCATCTTAACTATTACACTGTACCGGCTCATTCCATGCAAAACAAAATGAAGCGGAAATAAAATAGCACCAGTTAATGGCAGGCAGCTCTTCTTATATGCTAAACATTGGCTCTTGAGAAAAAGGATGGATATTCTAAGTACTTTAAACGTACTGATTATTCTTCACCCTCCTCCAGAGGTTAATGATATCGCCAGCTTTAATGGTGAAACATCACTTGATAAGCAGGGACCAGGCTGGGGGCTGGGGGGGGGGGCAGGGAGGTGGCTAGAAAATTTGATTATTAGTCTAATCAAGGTAAAAATCCAGTTTCACAGGATGAGCTTGATTACCGAAGTGATGAAAGAACGACATTGGTGTCCAAGTAGCAATTGTCTCTGTGCTAGGATTAATTATGTGTTATGATGTAGCTGAGGCTTTCCCCCCTCTATGTTAGGATTGAACTGCAACTATGCGGGAGATTGGAATTTCTCTCTCCTCATAGTTCAAGGATCACTGTTCTCTAGTTGGGTGGGATTTTTTGAAGCATAATAAGAAACAACTGTTTCACTCCTTCGGAGTATGTGAAGAAAGTGAAGAGAGTGAGCTTCTGTTTGGACTGGATTTAGTGACACAAGATAGAACCCCTAACTTGACTGTGTGATTCAGACATGTCCAACTTGTAGCATGCAGGTCTCATGCAGCTATTAATGCAGCCCCACAAGATTGTTAAAAAAATAATAATAAAAAATAAAGGCAGTTTGTTGTTTATATACATTTATTATTTATATATTTTATATGTAGCCCAAGACAATTCCGCTTCACTCAGTGAGACCCAAGGAAACCAAAAGGTTGGACATCTGTAGTGTGATTCCTGATTAGCTGAGAAGAATGCTTTACTAACCTAAATTTAATGTGTTGTGTACTTTGATTTGCATCGAATTATTAGCCAAAAATCTTATTCGTGGAATCTCTTGCAATAAGGAATAAAGGAAAATTATTGGGACATAGGATTTTCCACTCAGCCTTCAATGGTTCAGTGAACCAAACTATTAATTTAAAGATGATCTGCAGAAAGCTAAGCTAGATGAAACTCCTGGATATTGCATCAGACCACATTTGTAAGACACCAACATGCAAACATATATGGGAACTAAAACTATAGCAATCTAGAACTGAGATTTCCTGTACCTTCCCACTCCTTTCAGTGCTTTCAAATGTTCTCAGATTGTCTAAACCTATTCAGAAAAAGCTAAATAAAAGAACTTCCTTCCTTTCTTCCTTCCTCCTCCCCTCCCTCCCTCCCTCCCTCCCTCCCTCCCTCCCTCCCTTCCTTCCTTCCTTCCTTCCTTCCTTCCTTCCTTCCTTCCTTCCTTCCTTCCTTCCTTCATTTCTTCTTCCCAGAAAGATAAATTAATAAAATATTGTGATGATGTATTTAAAAGGGTAAGTAATCCTCAAGTTGTAGTATCCCCAAATTCACAACAAAAAGTTCTCCTGAATAAACCTGGTGTCATGTTGGAAGAGAGTAAAGGGGATTATAGTTTAATGTGTGGAGGTTACTCCTGAACATCTAGTTCTGTAAAAGAGCAAATAAAAGAGTCAGTCTAGAGAACATCAGGAAGCTACTTCTACCATCATTTTCCCCACTTTTAATAAGTTTACTTGGAATAGGGAGTACCTCTGTGTGTGAGGAACAAATGCTGACAAGACCTGAGGCCAAATTTCATTATGAAGTTCAGATCACAATGAAGCAAAATGTTCTGAACTAGTGCCATTTAAATTCCCCCAGTTCTGAGTCAAACTCATAACTAAATGAAAAAGATGGAAAGGTTGAGCCTGTTGTGTCTCACTGTCTCTCTCCCACAAACTTCAGTCCAGATTCCACATAGTGGTCTGGAAGAATTCAGCCATAAGTCCACAACTTGAATCTGAGGCCATACATGGCTCACCGAGGAGTTAAATGTTCCACTAATCATTGGCAAAAGCTACCATACCATAACACCTCCATGCAGTGGCGGGATTCAACTGGTTCGCACCACTTCAGCAGAACCGGTAGTAATTTTTTGTTGCCCAGGCCCAGAATGGACTTCCAGAAGTGGCATCCACACAGAGAACCGGTTGTTCACATATTTGAATCCCACCACTGCCTCCATGTCTCATCTTGTCACCGCTCCTGTGTTCATCTGGGTGCACCTCTGCAGCTCTAGGTCTTTACACTGTGTACCCTAAGATAAGAAGATAAGTAGACAAATGCATAAGATACCCAGATTCCATAGTAAAACCTCCTTGGACAAGGTTACTGGCAATGAAATAGTTTTTGGTGCATCCATGGAGCAGTTGAGACATGTATTCTCAGGGTATAATTGGAACGAAAGCAGGCTGCACATTTTGACTTAAACTCTGTGCAGCAGGAATCCTTCTGTTAAAATACACTGAAATTTCTTCTAACAGTATTCCAGTATTCATTGTTTTGCCAAAGCAAGCCTCTTTTTTTAAAAAAAAAAAAATCTCTGAGACAGCATGGGAGTTTTTGCACGTGCAATTTTTATTTGACTGCCATTAAGCACCAGCAAAAGGAATTTAGAGACAGTAGTTACTTTATCTGCCTTATCCCATTGGTGTGCATTTTGCAGCATATTACAGTCATAAAAGATATGGTCCATTCTGGGGTATTTTGTTGTAGTCTCATTATCTTATCTATTCCTGATAGTACATTTCATAAAGCATTTGCCAGCAGACTCCGAGTTGATCAAATCATGAAATTTATCACTTTTTTTGTTTCATAATGATTCAATTTCCCATCTTCCTCTCCCCTTAATGATTAAAAAAAATTGCAACCAACAGCTGGGTATAATGCCCATTATCATATTCTCCCCTTTTCTTGGCTGCCAAAATGGCCTTGATTTCCATAGCAGTGGAGCATTTGAAATGCCTCTGTGTGTGTGTGTGTGTATGCCTACATTTAATTCTTACAGTCCCCAATTTTTACAGGAAAGAATGGTTGCTTCCACTATTCAAATGAGCTGAATCCCTCAGTTTGGTACATTTAATTAATGTAGAAAATAGAAGCATACAGGTAGTTCTCAACTTACAACCGGTTATTTAGTGGACTATTCAGAGTTAAGATGGACCTATCTGGGGAGTGCTTAAAACCCAGATTTGATGGGGTTCCCATCAATGGTGGCTCCCCCCCGCAGTCATGTGACCATACTTCAGGTGCTTGGCAACTGGCTGCATATATAGTACCCTGTAGTCATGCAAGGACGACACAGATTTCCTAAACAAACTGAATACATTTTTTGGTAGATTTGAGGCATCAAATAGCACTCCTGCTAGGAAAGCTATGCCCCATTCTGACAAGCAAGTGCTAAGCTTTGATGTCACCTCTGTCCAGAAAACACTGCAGAAAGTTAACATTTGGAAAGCAACAGGCACAGATAACATCCCTGGATGTGTCCTTAGGTAATGCGCAGATGAGCTGGCTTGTGTTCTCACAGATATTTTCAATCTCTCATTGCAGCAGGCAGTGGTCCCATCGTGTTTTAAGATGGCTATCATCTTGCCAGTGCCAAAATAGTCCACAATTACAGACCTCAATGATTACCGTCCGGTTGCACTGACATCCACCATTATGAAATGCTTTGAGAAGCTGATAAAGGACATTATTGTATCTAGCCTCCCGCCAGCATTTGACCTGCTTCAGTTTGCCTACCGACCAAATCGCTCTACGGAGGATGCTATTTCTTCCGTTCTCCATCTGAGCTTGAAGCACTTAGAGGAAAGAAATACTCATGTGCATTTGTTGTTTGTTGACTTCAGTTCGGTGTTTAATACAATCATTCCCCAGCATCTAGTAGACAAACTGGGCCTTTTAGACTTAAACACTCCTTTGTGCAACTGGATTATTGATTTTCTTACCAAGAGGCCCCAATATGTGCGAGTTGGAACAAATACCTCTAATACCATTTTCTTGAGCACAGGTTCTCCTCAGGGCTGCGTCCTAACTCCACTGCTGTTCACCCTGTTGACCCATGACTGTTGTGCTAGGTTTGCCACCAACCATATTGTGAAGTTCGCAGATGATACAACAGTAGTGGGCCTTATTCATGATGACAATGTGGATGCTTACCGCAAGGAGATTGAGGGGTTGATGAACTGGAAAAACCAAAGAGATCATTGTCAATTTCGGAAAAGGCAGGAACAGCCACACTTCTCTGTGCATTAATGATTTACCTGTGGAGATGGTTACCAGCATCAAATTCCTGGGTGTGCAGCTAACGAGTAGGCTGGCTTGGTCGCTCAACAGCGAGACACTGGTGAAGCGGGCACAGCAGCACCTGCATTTTCTGCGTCACATGAGAAAAGCACATCTTCCTTCTCTTATCCTTACCACTTTCTACAGGGGGATGATCGAGAGCATCCTGTCATACAGCATCACAGTCTGGTTTGGAAGAATCACTGCTTCAGACAGGAAGGCGGTGCAGAGAGTGGTGAGGATGGCCGAAAAGATCATTGGCAGTTCCCTCCCTCCCATCCAGGACATAGCACAGAAGCATTGCTTGAGCAGGGTCCGTAAAATTATCTGGGACACTACACATCCTCTTCACGACCTGTTTTCCTTGTTACCTTCTGGGAGGAGGCTTCGTGGTATCTGTAGCAGAACATCCAGATTCAGCCATAGTTTCATTCCATACAGCATTAACCTTGTGAACTCTCAAGCTTCCTCCTTCCATTATATATTCAAGACAGACAGTATTTAATACTTATTTGTCATGTATATGTAGGGGTGTGGGTCTATACATATGTTGTATATACTATGTTTAGGTGTGTGTCATGTATGTGTTTCACTTTGAGAGCGGGCACATAAAGTTCATTTTTGATGTGTGCTGTTGTGCCCACAGTAAAAAAAATGACAATAAAGGTTATCTTAATAATAATAATAATAATAATAATAATAATAATAATAATAATAATAATAATAATAATAATAATAATAATAATAATAATAATAATAATAATAAAGTTGGAAGGGACCTTGGAGGTCATCTAGTCCAACCCCCTGCTCAGGCAGGAAACCCTATACCATTTCAGACAAATGGTTGTCCAGTCTCTTCTTAAAAACTACCAATGTTGGAGCAATCACAACTTCTAGGGCAGATTGTTCCACTGATTGATTGTTTTAACTGTCATTGATTGTTCTAACTTAGTTCTAGGTTGCTTCTCTCTTTGATTAGTTTCCATCCATTGCTTCCTGTCCTGCCTTCAGGTGCTTTGGAGAATAGCTTGACTCCCTCTTCTTTGTGGCAACCCCTGAGATATTGGAACACTGCTATCCTGTCACCCCTCGTCCTTCTCTTCATTAAACTAGATATACCCAAATCCAGCAACTGTTCTTTATATGTTTTAGCCTCCAGTCCCCTAAGTATCTTTGTTGCTCTTCTCTGTACTATTTGTAGAGACTCAACATCTTTTTTACATCGTGATTATAAAGTGGTATTAACACTTCATGTGATTGTGATTCTATCCCTCTGTTAATGCAGCCTAGAACTATGTTGGCTTTTTTGGCAGCTGCAACACACTGCTGGCTCATATTTAAGTGATTGTCTAGTAGGACTCCAAGAAGCCTGTCACAATTACTACTATTGAGCAAGGTACCACCTATACTGTACCTGTGCATTTGATTTTTCTTGCCTAAATAAATTTCATTTTGTTAGATAGCACCCAATGTCCAAGTCTGTCAAGATCGTTCTGTGTCTTAAGCTATAGAATAGAATAGAATAGAATAGAATAGAATAGAATAGAATAGAATAGAATAGAATAGAACTGGAAGGGATCTTGGAGGTCATCTAGTCCAACCCCCTATTTAAGCAGGAGACCCTATAACATTTCTGACAGATGGCTGTCCAGTCTCTTCTTGAAAGCTTCCAGTGATCAAGCACCCAGAACATTTGAAGGCAAACTGTTCCATTGGTTGATTGTTCTCACTGTCAGAAAATTTCTCCTTATTTCTAGGATGAATCTCTCTTTGATTAGTTTCCATCCATTGTTCCTTGTCCTGCCTTCAGGTGCTTTGGAAAATAGGTTGATCTCCTCTTCCTTGTGGCAGCCCCTCAAATATTGGAACACTGCTATTATGTCACCCCAGTCCTTCTGTTCACTAGACTAGCCATGCTCAGTTCCTGCAACCGTTCTTCATATATTTTAGCCTCCAGTCCCCTAATCATCTTTGTTGCTCTTCTCTTTTATGATCATTGGGGTTGCCTAACAACTGCTGCAAAAAAGGGCAGGCTCCATTATGGCCATAACTACCTGTACAAATGTTGAAACAATGCAGTATTGAGATAAGCCAATGACTAATGAAATGACAATGACTATAGAGCAACACAAAATGTCTAAATACTGGGGGCGGGGAGGAATCTAAAGAAGTATTTTTCTTATACAAACACACAGTTTCCCTCCCCCCCCTCTCCCTTGTTCCCTCTTTCTCTCTCTCTCTTTCGCACACAAATTCAGTCATTTGAAATTCATGAAATGAATTGCTTGATATTATCCCGTCCAAGAGGAAAATTCCACAACATAGAAAACTCCCTGCTTCTTGTTACCATCTATTTGCAATTCACAATCAAGTGCCCTCATTATTGCCATCGAATTGTATAACTTTAAAAAAGGATTCAGCTTTTGGGAAAATTTTTTTACTAATCTAGTGCAGATTTTGGCCTGATTAAGCAAGACTTTTCTTATCTTCCTATGTTGTCAGATCTTAGTGATCAGCACAGCTAATTAGGCTATCAACCCCACATCCCTTGCTCACTTGAGAAACCCAAATTAAATTATCCATGTCAACTATTGTTTGAACACATCTGCCAAAATGGAACCCGCCACTTCCTTTAGTAATTGATCCCACTATCAAGCCAGTCTGTTAGGAAATCTCCTTCAACATTTATCCAGAATCTGCTTTCTGTAAGTTAAGACCATTAATCCATGCTCTGTGGACTGGTAGACAGCAAAGAAGAGGTACTAATATTCTTTTCTGTATCATCCTTTCAATTATCTGAAAAAATGCTGGTATATTTATCTTTGATATAATTTCTCAAGTATAAACACATCCAGTTCCCAAAGTCTCTCCTTGTAAGCCCTTTTACAGTTCTCTGATAATCCTTGTTATCCTTCTCTTGCTGTAGTTTCTCTTAAAATGTGCTCTCTGGAATTGGGCCCAGGATTCAAGATTGGATGTGATCAATTCAAAATAAGTGCTCTTTCCTGCGATGGGAAACAGTGCTACTCCTGATGCAGCCTCAAATTCCATTGGCCCTTTTAATATCATGAAACACTGCAGTCTTGTATTCAACTTGTAACAACTAATATACCAATTCTTTTTCACAGGTAAGCTATGCCTGCCAAGTACTTTTCACTCTACATGTTGTTGTTTTTTATTTGTCTTTGATGCATTTCTTTGCAAATGGCTAGCTGTAGATTTTAGGGTTCCATCCCTAAAGAACTTGGTATCTTCCATTGTTGACTCTGAGTAAGGTAATATTTTTCCAGGCAGAGTTGGAGAACTGTCTGGGAATTTTCCTGGACAGGTGATATCTGCCTGGAGAGCAGGTGGCATTTCTGGCCAGGAGGGTCTTTGCAGAATTGTATTGTGTGCACCATCCCTGGTGAACAAAGTTACTCCTGCCATCAATAGGCACATAGACATAATATACCATGCAAAAGAGACAATCAACAAGCCAAAAAGGAAACAAAAAGATCAAGGTGCCTCCTCACCAGCAAACAACACTCAGATGACCTAGAGCAGGGGTGTCAAACTCAATTTCATTGAGGGCCGCATCAGCATTGAGATTGCCCTCAGGGGGCTGGGTGGGTGTGGCCAGGGTGGGTGCGGCCTACTGGCTGGGTGTGGATGGAGTGGGTGTGGCCTACTGGGTGGGCATGGCCAGCTCTATATCTTCGCATCAAGAGGGCTTGTGGGGGCCTGGGCAGGAGTCGGACAGATCTGAGGGTCTCTGGCAGCAGGGGCTGGTTCCTCGCTGTTTCCAGACGGCCTTGTGGAGCTAAGACTGAATGCGTTTCAGCATAGATGGCCATCACAAAATTGTACATTGGCTCCCAGCCGGCCTGGGCCAGGGCCAAGGCAGAAGGGGCCGTTCCCTCACTGTTTCCAGGATGGCTTCACGGGCCACATGAAACCACTTCACGGGCCGCATCCGGCCCCCGGGCCTTGTGTTTGACATGTCTGACCTAGAGTAACACCAAGATTAACATCAGACCAATAACGAAGGTAAACAATACCCCAAACATGGAACTGCCAGATCAGGTAACAGTAAACAGTCCAACAAAGAATCACCAAGCCCATCCCCACCAACATTGACAGAGCAAGCCACTAGAATATAAACTGGGAACAAATCCCACTTCTTACTAGCACTAATGATGTTTCCTAGTTTGGTAATGAAAAGTCTGCAAGAAAACAACCAAGCTCAGAGACCAAGGGCCCTTGCAAACGTTCTCCTCTGTCAGTTATCTCTTCACCATCTAGAGTGCCTATGGTAGATAGGTGGCCATGTAAATGTATTAAATGACATAAATACCTTGAATAAATCTATGCTCAGTTTCTGGTTTATTTTTTTTCTAACTTATTAAAATGGTTTGGGATTTTATTTCTGTCTTTGCAATATCCCAACCAGTTCTACAAATCTGATAACCATTCCCTCCATGTTTTTAAGTGGGGCATTTATGATGACAGGGCCCAGGATTAAATCTTGAAGTGCCCTGCTTGTCTATGAAGATTCTCAGTCATCCAGGTCATAGTTGTCTCAAGGGTGCTTTTTTGAAGGCAACTGGACTGTTTTTTCCTTGAGGAAGAAGATGTTTTGCTTCCTATCCAGGAAGCTTCATCAGTTGTACTGGATTGTACTGGTTGTACTGGTTGATAGGTACCACCTATCAACGTCTCCTACTATATCTCCAATGTACAACATATTCCTTTTGGAAGTTCCAAGAAGATTCCACAACCTTTTACATTCTGATTCAGGTGATCTTGAGGGCATGGATAAACTTCAAGTAGCCTCAACGACACTCAGGGACTGCTAACAACTTGTGCAAAGAAACTCAATTCTTCCATTCCCTTGCCACCATCCTATCAGAACCTATCCTTCCATCTGTCCATCATCTAGTCTCAACTGTCAGTAACTGTCCTTCTATCCCCCCCCCCCGTTCAACTGATGAAATTCTCTGGATGGGAAGAGAAATGTCTTCTTCCTCAAGGAAAAAAACAGTCCAGTTGCCTTTTTTAAAAAAGCACCTTTGAGACAAATGCCCACCGTCCTTGTTACTGATTACCCTTTAGCAGCGGGGTCTTCAAACTTGGCTGCTTTAAGACTTGTGGACTTCAATTCCATGCTGGCTGAGGAATCCTGGGAGTTGAAGTCCACAAGTCTTAAAGCGGCCAAGTTTGGAGATCCCTGCTTTAGCATGATAATCCTTTATGCATACAACCTTAAAGGACACAAAATGATTCTCTGATACTTCTTTGTTTATCTATTACATCATGTGACATTTATTGACTCCATATTAATGTGAACATACTACTCTGAATTAGACGTATTCCTTGCCAAAAATGTGCACACATGCCAAAATAGGACAATGCTTTTATAAAATTAGCATGTGCTACTCTAAGTAGGGAGAGAGGGACATTTAGAAATAAGTATTCTAATTTTACTATTAACATGGTACAATTCACCATACCATACCAGCATTTTAGCAATGAAAATACTTTAAAAGAATGCCCTTAGGATGTGCAAAATAAAATAACAGAGCAAATATGTAACATTGGGATCCAAAACAGTTTTGAAAAGGAAAAGGGAAATGGCTAGCCAAAAATACACCAAAGGGATTTAAAACAGACTGCAACAACATCTGAAAGATGTAGAATTCATTTTTAAAAAATGAGGTTTGACATAACCAGGCAAAACTTTAAATTAGCACAGACTTTTTAAAGTCTATCCATTTATGCCTAATATAAATTGCACTCAAGCAAAGTCTATTCTGTGGAATTATTAGCCTGTTCTCATATATCTTGATACTTAACTCAAGAGTTCTTCATATGACTAGTCTTACTGAAAACTTTCTCCTTTAGGAACTGAAAGGATTTATTTATTTTATTTCAGTAAAATAAATCAGTAGATACATATTGTGCCATTCTTCCGTCTTCTTTGCCGGTGATTGGCCCAAAGTCACCCAATGAATTTCCATGCTGATGGTGAACCTGAACTGAAAGTAATCAAGGAGAGAAGCAACCTGGAATTAAGGAGAAACCTCTGGACAGTGAGAACAATTAACCAGTGGAACAGCTTGCCTTCAGAAGTTATGGGTGCTGCATCACGGAGGTTTTTAAGAAAAGACTGGACAGCCACTTGTCTGAAATGGTATAGGGTCTTTTAGGGGTTGGCCTAGAAGACCTTCAAGGTCCCTTCCAGCTCTATTCTGACCTGCAGAACATGGTCCTCATTCAACATTTGCATTAAACTGACACTGTACAAGGAAGCAGTGTTAACAAAGTAGACAAAGTAGAAGCTGAAGGAAAATCATGACCATGCCATGATGGATTTCTGGACTTTAAAGAAGCTAGATATGTGAGTAGTCAAACAAGTATCTTGGAGTTTAAAAAAAAACAAATTAAAAAAGAGAATACTGATAAACAGAAGTCCATAGCAGTGGAAGATAAGAAAGAAAAATCGTAACTATTCAGTTCCTAGATTGATGCTGCAATGTTTTTTCACTAAGGAAAATGTAGAACTACATTTCCTATGCAATTTTTATATGTGAGACTACACTTGGTTTTCATACATTTACATATTGTGATTTTTTTGAATATGAGGGTAATTCCTGTCAGACCTACCCCCAGTTGGCCCCCTCAGGAAAGTAAGACTCTTGAATCCATTGACTTGAATCAAAATAACTTTTACTAAGAGAAACTGGATGCAGTAAAGTCAGGTCCCGTGCAAATTGTAAAGCAATTCTTTGGGTTTCCCAATCCCAGCCCCACTGATCAGTCCAATTGCAGAAGATGTTTTGAGAATGTTGAGGTGCTAGGCAGGTAACAGTTCACATTCAGGATGCGATGGCCTTGGAATCTTGTGAAAACCAGTTGGAAAGGAGTCCGTCCCATCTTTGAAGACATTCCCCCTCCCTAATTCACAAGCTAACAGCAGAAGCGAAAAAATCTCAACCATATCATCCCCCTTCCCCCCTTAGCATGATGTCAGGACATCAGAGTACAATGGTGGATCTGACAATTCCATTAAGAAAGAAAAAACATATTGAGAACGTATACAAGTAGTCCTCAATTTACAACTATTCATTTAGCAACTGTTTGAAGTTACAACAGCACTGAAAAAAGTGCTTAAAACTGGTCCTCATACTTACAACCAATATAGCATCTCCATAGTCATGTGATCAAAATTTCAGCGCTTGGTAACCAGCATATATTTACAATGGTTGCAGCATCCCAGGTGTCAACACTGCTAACATTGGATGTTCTTGCTTTGACAAGAGATGGAAATGTAGCCATCTTTTCTCTTTCGCTTTTAGAGTAAGATGATGCTGGGAGGGGGGATGTGGATGAGAGTCCAGTTAGTCATAACAACAATAACTCAGCCATGGGAATCAAGGTTATTGAGCCCAGAGCTGATAGGGATTTGGCAGGCTGGAGAGCTGGGAAGAAAGCCCGTGCTTCAAGCTAATTGGGGAATGTGATTTATGACTGTTAATTGGAAGAGGGAATTGTGCTTTGCTACTTTGTGCGGGGGGGGGGGAATTCAGTTTTTGGCTTTAACTATGTAGTGCCGATGTTTTGTTTCTCGAATAAAAGATTCTTTAAGGTAAATAATGCCTCGAAGTTCTTTTAAAGAGTTTCATCTGTCGGAACCATGATACCAGGATCATGTGATCAACATTTGTGACCTTCCCAGCTGGCTTCCAACAAGCAAAGTCAATAGAGGAAGCTGGATTCTCTTACTAACTGCATGATTCACTTAACAACTACAGTGATTCACTTAACAACCATGGCAAAATAGGTTATAAATTGGACATGATTCACTTAGCAACTGCCTTGCTTAGCAATGGAAACCCTGAATCTAATTGTGTTTGTAAATTGAGGTCTACCTGTAGAACAAAAAGAGAACTAATTCTATGTTTGTTTGTTTGTTTGTTTGTTTTTAAAAAACTATCACCTTTCTTCATTTAATTACTTATAAGAATTGCATAATATTCTCATTAGGATTGCATAGATCTGGCTTAAAACAGTTCTTTTTAAATGGCTGCAAATTAGGAAAACACTGTGACTCTATCAAAACAACAGATATTGTGTTGTTCCATAAGACAATTGCGAACAGAAGGATATAGAAGTAGAAGTGATGTTTATGACTGATAGAAATATATCAGGGAATATCTATTTATTTTTAATCTCTAGAACCAAATAAAATTCATCCTAGAATATTGAAGAAGTATATTTATGGTATGACCATAATATTTGTGTGCTGTCTCTGAGAAATCCTAAAGAAGAAATGAACCGGAAAAGACAAATTTTGTCTCTATCTTCAAAAAAAAGGGAGAAAAGGAGGAGGTGGTGAATTATAGGCCAGTTACTCTGACAGTGATGTATGAGAATATAATAAAGTTATTGATTTAGAATCACTTTGAAAACAAGGTCATTATTACCGCATGGATTTGGCAAGAATAAATATTTCCAGAGTAAACTCATCCATTTTTTCCCATTAGATAAGTTTCTTAATGGTTTGTACAAATGCTATGGACCTGATATCTTAATTTCAGCCGCTCATCTGTTAAGTGCACATTTTGTAAGCAAGTCCACTATAGATTAGATGAATGGGAAATACGTCAGGCTTAAAAATCATACTCAGAGATGCTCATCAAGAGTTCCTCATCAAACTGGAGTGTTTTCAATTTTTTAAAAAGTAGAGAAACAGGAACAGAAGCAGAAAAGGGCAACAACTTGGTGCCATATATTTATTTTGCATTATTTTAATTGTATTGTTTTAATTGTTTCCATGACGTATGCTGTCCAGAATCGCTTGTTGAAATGGGCTTCTATAGAAATCAAATAAATAAACAAGGAAGAACTAGAAATTAAGTCCCATAAAGAAAGACTGAAGGAAATGGGAAAACGTATCTTTCAGGGGGGGAAAATGTCAGAGAGAAAGCATATAGAAACACTGTATGTCAAAAATCAGTTCTTTTTCTTTTTAGAGTGCAGGATGCTTTTTTCTTCTTCATTTCACCTCTGTCTTATCAACACTTACCAACAGTTGCAGGATTTTGATAATTGTAGATCTGCAAATTATGAAGTCATGGAGCTGATTTCTCATTTTTCATTTTAGCCCTTCTGAAATAGTTTGATATTTCAGACAAGAAGGAACAAATGAGGGGTTGGCTCTATTTTAGCAAGGAAGGGAAGGGAAGGGAAGAATAACAGCTTCCTTCGGTCCCCCTCCCCGCAAACTATCATCCCCATTTATTGCCCACCCCACTTTTCTCCCTCAACCCACTGATCTAGGAAAATTGTGGATCTTCTCAGACTTATATGAAATATTGTTCTCTTATTTCAAATAAAGAGATAAAAAGAAGACCTTGGTGCCTTTTATACATAGAGAGAAACACATACACACAAACAGACACACACACACAAACATGTATATGCATATATGTACATTTACATATACATGCACATACAAAAACATTTACCTACATACACATATTGTATTTATATTGCCTTTTAATTTCTGCCAGTCACCCAGAGTCACATTAGTGAGATGGGTGGCTGTATAAATAAATAACATACGGAGACTTGGCAGTTTTTCTATGGTGGGGAGAAATGATTGGTCTGGAAGCATTTGCGCCGGGACTGGCAAAGCAGAGGCTGATATCTTACACAAAGGAGTATTTAGTTTCTTATTTTAGTGTTTTATTGCTTTTTGATGTGGTCGGACAAGCCATCAATAAAAATTTATGGCTGTGGCTGTTAATGGTGTTCTAAAAAAAGGATAAGATTTATTTATTTATTTTTACAGAAGGGTTATGGTTGAAAGACTTTAAAAGTGCCCTAGAGACTATTGATGAGTATTTCTCTTGTTACAATGGATTGGAGAACTTTTCAGGAAAAACAAAATACAAAACAAACTACACCTGCACACAACATAGCTTATAATAAGGATGCATCAGTTAAATGTCTATGGAGATTCTCAGTCATCCAGGTCATGGTTGTCCCAAAAGTGCTTTCCCCCCCCCCCCAAAAGGCAACTGGACTTCCTTTGTTTTTTTCCTTCTCATCCAAGAAGCTTCAGTCAGAACTGAAGAAGCTTCTTGGATGAAAAGTGAAACATCTTCAAGGGAAAAAAAACAAAGATAGTCCAGTTGCCTTTTGGGGGGAAAAAAGCACCTTTGGGACAAGGATGCATCAGGTTTGCCAACAAGGAAAAAAAACCACAGCTATTTGGGGAAGTAAAATTGAATACAGATAGTTCTCAACTTATGACTACAACTGAGCCCAAAATCGCTGTTCCTAAGCAAGGCAATTATTAAGTGAATAGAATAGAATAGAGCTGGAGGGGACCTTGGAGGTCTTCTAGTCCAGCCCCCCGCTCAAGCAGGAGAACCTATGCCCTCTCAGACAGGTGGTTGTCTAGTCTCTTCTTAAAAATCTCCAGTGATGGAGCGCCCACAATTTCTGGGGGTAAGCTATTCCACTGGTTGATTGTCCTCAGGAAGTTTCTCCTTAATTCCAGGTTGCTTCTTTCCTTGATCAGTTTCCAGCCATTGTTTCTCGTCCTTCCCTCTGGTGCTCTGGTGAACAACCTGTCCCCCTCTACCTTGTGACAGCCCCTTAAATACTGGAACACTGCTATCATGTCTCCCCTATTTCTTCTTTTCTTTAGACTAGCCAAACCCAAGTCCCGCAGCCGTTCTTCGTATGTTTTAGCCTCCAGGCCTTTGATCATCTTAGTTGTTCTTCTCTGAATTTTTTCCAAACTCTCAACATCTTTTTTGTGGTATGGTGACCAAAATTGGCTGCAGTATTCCAGGTGTGGTCTTACTAGGGTTTTATAAAGCGGTACTAATACTTCATGTGATCTTGATTCTATGCCTCTGTTTTTACAACCCAGGATTGTATTAGCTTTTTTGGCTGCTGCTGCACACTGCTGGCTCATAGTCAAGTGATCGTCCACTAGGACGCCAAGGTCCCTCTCACAGTTACCGTTTTTAAGCCCGGTCTCGCCCAGTCTGTAGCCAGGTCTCGAGTTGTGTAACATTTTAGAAACATTTTTGCCATGGTTGTTAAGCAAATCACTACAGTTATTAAGTGAATCATGTGGTTGTTCATTGAATGTGGCTTTCCCCATTGACCTTGTTTGTCAGAAACTCCCTAGGAAGCTTGCAAATGACAATAATGTGGCAATGGTCATGGGTGTCCCATCTTTTCGCTTGCCTGGGCCATATTGAGTGAAGAGAAATTGTCTTGGGCCAGATATAAAATAAATAATATAGCTAATGTATATAAATAACAAGTTTCCTTTATTTCTGAAATATTTTTAATTATATCTTGTGGGGGCCTCATTACTAACTGTCCAAAGCCACATGTAGCCTGTGGATTGGACATGCCTGCTTTAGAGCTTCTCTGTTGGCCTCATTTCCTAAACTTTGTCTGATTCTCTCCTAGCTTCTGCCATTGTTGAAAGTCTTTCTCCAACTATCTCAAGAACCTCTTGGATTGGTGGTGCCCTAAAAGTTAGCAAACATATTAATATTGTAAGCTGCCAGAGTTGCCTTGTGGTGACATGGGCAGTAAACAAGTTTAATACATACATTACATACATACATGCATGGATACATACATACATATGTATGTATCCTCAAAACATGTATATTGGGTCTTGCGCACTTACTCTAAGACTAAATAAGCAATGCACTAATGCACTAGTGCTTCTAAAATTAACCTTACAACAGTCTGGCTTGCATTTACAACATGCTACCATGGCAATGAGCATGATATAGAGGTTGTCACAGTAAGTACAGATTTTTCTATTAATCAGGATGGTGAATAGACTTGTAACAGAAAAGCAACTGTTCAGTAAATGAATTGCAAATGAGAAGTGTCTCCATTTGACCTTGATAAATAGAACTATTTTTTCATAAAAGAACTTGAAATCAACTCCTAAAATATCAAACAATGTTTTTTAAAAAGAAAAAAAAACATGAGGGCTGTTTAGTATATTGAAATGTAGACTTTTTAATGTTTTCTTAAGTTTAGATGACAGTCTGAAGAAAAATGTAAGTCAAGAACAGAATAGAATAGAATAGAATAGAATAGAATAGAATAGAATAGAGCTGGAAGGGCCCTTGGAGGTCTTCTAGTCTAGCCCCCTGCTCAAGCAGGAGAACCTATACCAGGGGTCTGCAATCTTGACAACTTTAAGACTTGTGGACTTCAGCTCCCAGAATTCCTCAGCCAGCATAGCTAAATGAGTAAGATAAATATTTCTAGCACCTGTTGCAGCTCATAGCTGGCTGAGGAATTCTGGGAGCTGAAGTCCACAAGTCTTAAAGTTGTCAAGGTTGCAGACCCCTGACTTATACCAACCTATACCATAATTACCGTGTTTCCCCGAAAATAAGACCAGGTCTTATATTTATTTATTTTTTTGCCTCCAAATGAGGCACCAGGTCTTATTTTTTTTTTGGGGGGGGGGTATCTTTTATACTCACCTCTGGCACTGACAGCCCAGCCCAGCTGGTCCACTTCTTCTGGGGCTGAAGAAGCAGCTGCATTCTGCAGCTGCATTCCAGTCTGCATTTTGCAGTCAGGCCTTTCCGGAAGGCCTATGCAGCCCAGTACTGAGCTATGGAGGTCTTGCAGAATACAGCTATGGATTGAATCCATAGCTCGGTTCTTGGCTGCAATGGCCTTCCGGAAAGGCCTATGACTGTGAAATACAGGCATAGCTGCAGAAGATGCCGCAGAAGAAATGGGCTGGTGAGGCCTGGATCCAAGGTAAGCGGGTGCAGGGTGCAGGGGGCAAATCCACCCCTCCATCCCTGTCCTAACTTGATTTTTAAGTGTGTGCCTCACCCCAAAATTAGGGCTTATTTTGGGGGTAGGGCTTATATTATGCTCTTCCCCAAAATCAAGCTAGGGCTTATTTTCGGGGTAGGCCTTACTTTCAGGGAAACACGGTATGTAGACTTGGCTATTCTGACTACATCTTTGGTGGAGTCAGATCTCAGATATTGAACAGGATGTCTACATTAATGTAAATGTATACTAGATAGCCACTTTAGTCTAGTGATTAAGACACCAGGCTAGAAAGTGGGAGACTGTGAGTTCAAGTCTCACCTTAGCCATGAAAGCTAGCTGGGTGACTTCAGACCAGTCACTCTCTCGCAGCCCAAGTGATCTCACAGGGTTGTTGTTGTGGGGAAAACAGGAGGAAGAAGGTGTGTGCTGGATAATGTTCACTTCCTTGGGTTATTTGAAAAAATAATAAAGGTGGTAAATAATAAATAAACAAATAAAATGTAAGTCTACATTATTGTATTTTATTATGTCAGGGTTTTCCCAGAAAGTTTTAAAATTTTACTTTCTGTACTTTCTTAAAAATTGTACCAGTGGAACCACAGAGTGAGTATACAGAATGCCACTTCAATATATGCAATCATATGCAATCATGTGCACAGACACCTTCATGGCATAATTGTGGAATTGGTGATTGGTAATATGTTACCTTTGAATTTGTGTCTTGTAATACAATGAATTCTTGACCTTTGCCTTAAAGTGGGAGTGGGCAATTTACAGCCATGTTTGTAATGCCCAGATTCCCAGGAACTATGTATCAAACTTTGGTGGCAAAATAATTATCTTTCAAGAGGTATTTCACCCTCCCATGGACTAAACCCGAAAATAGGTGCATTGACTCTATTTTATCTTTTAAAAGATCCCTCCTGGATCTTTTAAAACATGTAACCACAATCAATTAATCAACCAACCAATCGGTGGCAATAGCAATAGCACTTAGATTTATATACTGCCCCATAGTGCTTTCAGCACTCTCTGAGTGGTTTAAAATGTCAGCATATTGCCCCCATCAATGTGGGTGCTTATTTTACCAACCTCAGAAGGATGGATGGCTGAGTCAACCTTGAGCTGGTTAGGATCGAACTGCTGGCTGTCGGCAAAGTTTTCCTACAATACTACATTCTAACCACTGTGCCACAAGGGGTCTTAGTAATATAGCTGATTTGAATGCTGAACTTTACGGTTTGGTTCTTTTTACATTTTTATTTCAGTCATATGATTGGTTACAAAAGACAAATTATACTCTGGATAAACTTGACCAAGTTGATGACTGGTGAACCTCGGAAACAGATTAACAGAGCTTCACAATTATCTAAGACCACGTGCCTGGAAAGAACCTATACAAGTTAGTTACAAATTCTGGTTAAGAAGACAATGAAATGATGGTGTATGCAGGATGTTAATCCATGACAGAGATTTTTCATGTCATGTGAAGATAAATCTACCTCTTGTCTTTTGGGGACCTCCTAATAAATTCTCAAGAAATCCAAGGATTTCAGTCTCAAAGTGTTGGAGTATCTTGATCATTCATTATGTTTGCTAGAATAGGTTAGATGCCTTCAGTCAAAATATGCCCAGTATAAAATCTCATCACAGATGATCCATCTTCAGAAATGTGCTAAATACAATTTCAGAAATCTCTCATGATTATGGGTTGAAGAAAGCTGTGCTAAGATTTGAAAAATATTTCAAGACACTAAAGAGTAATTGTAAATCAATCCTATAAATATTTAATGAGAAATCAAGTCCATGTTTATGATCAACTCTAGGTCAAGGTTATCCCAGATAGGTCTATGTAGGACTGCAGTCAGAAAATAATTGGCAAAAATCTGCCCTTTTTTGTATTTTGCTTTATATATATATAAGCATACAAACCTGGAGACTTAATAGTTGTTTCCTTTAGAGTAGTTTTTCACTTATTTTCCTCCCAAAGGAATAGCTCACAGCCTTCTTGATTGGATTGTCACCATGCCTGCTGTTTAACATAACTGAATGAAATGTAATTTTTACTGAATTCATTCAGGTTATCTGCATTCTGTAGATCAAGACAATTGCTTGCTTTGCAATTAAGGTTCATTACATTGGTTTTCTCAAGGCATTTATATAGAGGGTTTATTTTTAAAATTCAGGTTGAATTAAATAGTGAATTTATAAATGACAGCTGTTTCACAAATGAGTTGCAACAGGTGCTAGAAATATTCATCTTGCTCATTTAGCCATCTTCAGTTCTGCAGACATTTGCTTTGGAGAAATTAATAAGATTGCTTCCTACAATCTCTGACATATCCAATGACATTCATTCATTTATTTATTTCTACGTTGGAACCAAATTCAAAGTGAATTTTCTAGGAAAAACTCAAATTAATAAAGCCCCTGAAGGAACATGCAGTAGTAAATATGAGTTAAATATATGATATAGCTGTTGTTAAAACAACCATTGCCGAATAAATATACTGTGATTTCTAAAACCGACAGATTTCAAGGAAAACTCTTTCAGTGCTGTATGTCTCCCTAGTTGTTCATTAAATAGTGTAACATTTTATATGCTACAAATAGACACGCTGCACTGTATATTAAAACACCACACTAATTGAGAAGGATCCAAATTTAGAGCAAATCTCCAAACTTATATCTTCAAACTTAATATATGTGCATTTTTATCTACACACACACACAAATCTGAGTGATTGCTGTGACAGGAAACTTTACCCTGCTGCTTTTAAAAGCTTATGGTGGGATGGAATGATAGCATGATGATATTTTTGCAGCCAGGCACTTTCTCCTAACCATGTCTACACACTGATATCGTGGCTAGGGGGGAAAGGGGAAAAGAAATAGTTTAGAATATTTACAGAAAAGCATGGAGAGCAAGGAACTGATGCTCAATGTAGACACAGGAGAGAAAACAGCAGTAGCCTGAAATTCAGGAACTAGGAGATGGAGTGTGAAAAGAATTCCAGTAACATGGGAAAGACCCATCTACAACTTTTGCATAACATCATTGGAAAAAAAGATTGAATTTATGTAGAGGATTCTCTTAATATGAACTATGATAAAGATTAATGAGTCAATAGAGGTACATATTATTACCCACAGCAATGAGAAGCAGAGATGGTCAAACTGATTCTTTTATCCAAAGATGAGAATGTACTTAATCTTGCTTCTGTTTTGAAATTGCTTTCAGATTTTGTGTTTGCAGTGAAAAAGAAAATGATTTTTTGATTTTGTTTTTGTTAATTAGATAGGTTTATTGTTATAGAAATGGTTTGTACAGATTGTGGAAAAGCAAAAAGTGGTGATTGTAATGTTATCTTCTACTGTGCTAAAGAGAGTCAGATGTTGGTGCCTTTTTCTTTTCTTTTCTCTTCTTTTCTCACACTATCTTTTTTCTTTTCCCTCCCCCTTTTTCTAATTTTCTATTACATTTTAAATTTTTCTTCGTATTTTATATTTATATTGACAAACCAATAAAATTATTAAATGGCAGAATGTCCTTTAATTTTGAAAATTGGCTCTGGCAACTCCACGTCTTCTCAATTTTGAATAAACTCAAGTTCCCGTGCTAAAAAGAAAAGAAAAAGAAAAAGAAAAAGAAATGAAGTTTGCCATTCCTGCAATTCTAGATACAATATATGAATATATTGTATAGTGTATCTCTGTACATAAGTAATATACATATCAGCATGTATATAAGCAATCTATATAACCATCTTCACCCCATTACTTCAGCCTATCTCACCTGGTCAGGCAGGAAAGGCATGTTGTGGACCTCGTCAGTTAAAGAATTTTGATTTATGGGGTCCAGGAAGAGAGCCTTCTCTGCCATTGCCCCCACCCTGTGGAACATTCTTCCCCCAGAGCTGAGATGGACCCCCAATTCTTGGTGCTTCAAAAATGTCTGAACACCTGGCTCTGCCAATTTGATCAAAGAGAGAAGCAACCTGGAATTAAGGAGAAACTTCCTGACAGTGAGGACAATTAACCAGTGGAACAGCTTGCCTCCAGAAATCATGGGCGCTCCATCACTGGAGATTTTTAAGAAGAGGCTAGACAGTCACTTGTCTGAGATGGTATAGGCTCTCCTGCTTGAGTGGGAGGCTGGACTAGAAGACCTCCAAGGTCCCTTGCAGCTCTATTCTATTCTATTCATCAAAGTTAAGACCTAGCAATCACATAGGGTTATAGAAAATATTAGCACCTCACATATTATTCAACCTTTCCCTACAATTATTAATTCTGGTTCTGAACTAGTCTCTGTTTTACTCAGAAGTGTAAACCTTGTTTCAAGTGGCCATGGTGTAAATAAACGGTCAACGGTGCTTCTCATTTTTCTACCTTTTCCTCCAAAAGAACAGGAGTCTGAGAATTTTTTGCAGACCATCTGTACAAAGCAGTAAACATAAATCAATATGGATCTCAGCAAGCTACTTATCTTGTTCAAGTACTCCATCCAGAAACCATCTCTCCTGGAACTGTCAATGCAACAGATGGATAAAGCAGCCCCATCTGGCAGTTTGAAGACTTTTCCATACAAGAGCAAATCAACGCTCTTTGATTTTCTTTGCAAAGAGCACTTCGGAAAGGATTTACAAATGTTAAGGCAAAGTTTATATGACTTCTAAACATCGAATCTCACAGGTTGATGACTGCAAAACCTGCAAGTAGAATTAATCCGGTATACTTTAATGGGGGAAAGTTCTTGATTCTGATATAGATTGCTGAGAAAAAACAGAAGACCTTTAAATTTAACACGATTGATTAACATTTGGTGCCATTCTGCCTGCAGACATTTTGGCTTCTCCCATTTTTTCTGCCTAGGAACCTAAATATAGCATATCCGGAAGTCTTCTGTCTTCTAAAACAGTAGATAACTACCCTTTGGGGGAATAGATTGCAGAAGTAAGTAAATTGTGAAATTAAGAAAGCAGTACAAAAAATAAAAGCTGGGTTGTCTTCACTAGCATAATGATCCAAATGATTGTGATGATGTGTAATGTGATGATGTTACTGAAGGAAGAGAATATTGTAGCTCAGAATTAAGATAAGATAACCTTTATTGTCATTTTTTACTGTGGGCACACTAGCACACATTAAAAATGAAATTCTGTTGAATGCTCTCAAAAGTGTACACATACATAACATATATAAACATGCTATATACAGTACAACATATGTACCTACATTCTTACATATAATACATATAAATATTAATCACTGTCCATCTTGAATACATAGCAGAAAGAGGAAGCTTGAGAGTTCACAAGGTTAATACTGTACAGAACAGAATTGAACTGTGGGGTCTGTTTGGGATAGCTCTCTATCAGACAGATTTCTCATCCATTGGTCAGTTTTGTCACTGTCCTCTCTCATCTGGGTTGGTTCTTCTGTATTGTGTGTTAAAGGTGGGCAGGACTTAGATCTCTTGTGGGTGAGAAGGGACTTGAGACTCAAGACTAATGACATGCTTGATTCTGCCTTCGAGCTCAGCCTTTCCTACAGAAAGAGGGTATTGAAGTCAATTCAAAATGAGATGCTGAACAGCTAAGCTTTTCGGCTTGCTTTAAATATCATAGCATTCCTGAAAACAGCAATTCAGTTGTTGTTCAGTCTGTTTCCCCGAAATAGGTCATGAAAGGTATATATGTATCCAATTACTTACTTACAGTCTTACTTTTAGTGCAAAATATATAAGCTGGAGCACACACATAAAAAACAGATTTCTTCTCATCCATACAAGGAAGCATTTAATTAATGCTTGGGGTAATGGTTTTTGCTAATTGAAAAATAACTGAGCATAGCTGAAGTCTGTTTAAATAATCCTGTTTATGAGAAAGCGAAGAAGCAGGCATGATGTTAGATGGTTAGTAATAAAAAATGACAACATTGCAGTGGACTGCTATTCAAGCTGTCAAAGGGAATAAATTGTTCTGCAATAAAAAATCTATGTGCGCTTTTGGATAGGTTATATTATGTTGTGGATGTGTCCTAATCTCACACAGGGCCACAGTAGCTCTTTTCCAAGCAGAATCTTCCAAGTTCATTTTTTGTCACTGTATTATAGCATGACATCTCACATCTCTTTAAACCATAACAGATAAGCGTGACAAGCATCATATTTGTTTTTGCCTGCTTGCCCATTATTTTAAAGCTTGTTTTTCATTGTTATTCCCCATGTCTACAGTAAGGAAAATTTCTCTGGTAGAGATTAATTAAAAAGATTATCTAACAACACTAGATAAAGAAAATTGTCATTCCTGAATCTGTCAAGGAAATTCATTCTGGCAACACATAAAATGACTACGTGTTGCAGTATCATTTTTCAACATTTGCTGAAGTACCAGCATGGAAAGCAGAATCTAAATATGTGTATTATCCTTTTAAAAATATCTTATGTTAGCCATGGGGAAGAGAGGAAAGGAAGAGGAATTGTATCTGAAACCTGTTTCTCATTTTACCAACAGCAAATTCTTTTCAGTCATGCTTCAGCCCTGATTTACAAATTTGATGCCTTCATTAACATTTTTCCTAATTTGTTGTCGATCAATTCTAAAGATAATGTAGTGGAATTGTATGAAGGAGATCTGTAATTTGGCCTTTCTAAGAATATTCCCTGGGGCTTCTTCCAAGGAAATCAAAGTTCAGTTGAATGGATCTGGGTATTGTCAATAAAACTGCCGAGTTTGCATCTTTTTTGGGGAAAATAATAGGAGATATTTTATTTTCTAATCTAGACAATTCATATTCTGAACATTATTTTTTGTCCAGCCCCAAACAAAGAGTAACGATAATTCTCCCAAGTTGAGTTCTTTATTGTTTCACACCTATAGACAAAATATTGCCAGATTGAAGACTCTACTATCTGCATGTACAATATACTCTGTGAACTATTCAGGAGGGAATGTCTTCACCCTCTTTCTCTCATACATGATATCTGGGCTGACTTGCCCCTTACTTCTCTGGAATGCAATCCCTCCCTTCTGGGGATCCACTCCTCACTACATTCCGCCATACTTTAAAAAAAAATACTGTATAGATTACCAGGATTCTGTTGGTTAATTGTTCTTAGTGTTCAGAAACTTCTCCCTAGTTCCAGGTTGGAACTCTCTTTAATGAGCTTTCACCCATTGCTTCTTGTCCTGCCCTCAGATGTTCTCACCAGATGGACAATTCAATTTTGGCAAACTAGTTTTGACATCATGTAATTATTATTTATTTTGTCAGCCAGATATACAGTAGCTAGAGATTGGACAGGCACTAGCTGAAAATGGAACCAAATACAACATCAGTCTAAGATCTGACAGACCTCAAATCAGTCTCTTTGTTGGAAAGTTTTTAAAAGTTGATGCTTTTTAGTCAAATTTGGCATGTAGATTTTCATTCCAGAATGCTCATATGCATAAATAAATCACACTATTTCACTGTTGCTGTGATAAATATTCCATGTGGAATGATCAAATGCCTGAGGCTTCCATAATAGGAAAACATAATTCACAATTCTATGCAATTGTCCAATCCACTTTCTTTTCAAATGGCTGATAGGCAGAATTATTAAGGCTTGTGTGAGATTCAGTGCTGTGTTTATATGAAATATTTAACCAGGTAACAATCTCATGCATACATTTTTGCAAATGTTAAACTTGATAAGTGTAAACTTTGATTAGTTGTCATGGTTATTTTGTTTGTGGGGTCTTTGGGGGAAGGGTTGGTGTTTGGGGGTGTTTTTGCTTGGATAGATTATGGTTTCAAGTACTGTATGAACCTAGTGTCAAGTTTCAAAGCCCAGTCTTGCTGGTGCGACAGACATTGCTTCTCAGCTTGCCAACGAACTCAGGAGGAGGGGAGAGGTTTGGAATGAAGACTTCAAAGATTAAGAAAGCAGACTGTGGGAACCAAGGACAGTGGCCAGGTGTCTGGCTAGACCCAGAGATGCTCTCTCATAACAATATTTTCCATCTTGATTGGGCAATGTGACATGACCCAGAGGGAGAAGGGAGAAGTCAATGCTTTTACTATGTGGGTTTGAGAGGGGTCCTGCCAGAGCTGGTTTTACTTTCATATGTGCCAAAATGGTGTTCTCAATAAAGCTTTGCATTAAGAGATTGGAAGGTGTCAAAGGTGTTTGCTTAGTTGGATTCATTAGTCAGAACCCTGACACCTAGAACATTGTTTAATTTAATAACCAGATTTAGTGTGCTATGTGGATGCAGTCTAATATGCTTCAATTCTGTCTCTTTTTCAAACTTTGAGGAACTTCAGTTTACCTTCTATCCGTGGTGGTGCAAGATAGTTCACCCTATACACATGTGAGCTGCATTCACTATCAAACTTATGAGAAGCCTCCCATACTTGTGAACTGTTTACAGCATCCTTGTAAGAAAACAATTCACAGCAAGTTGAATTGATTCTAAATGGTGACAGGGGAAAGAATCTGTTAGCATCAGTGGTCCAGCAAATAAAAATATTTGTATTCACTGACCATATCAAAAAAGCACTATATGTAGCATACCTACTTAGTAGGAAGGGATAAATGATGTTGTCATTCAGATGGATTGATCAAAAACATGCCATCACAATGCAATTTGTGTCCGTCTTTTTCTTGACCTTATTTTGGAAATGTAGTAAGCCAAAGATATATCAGTGGTGATTCTGCTTTTGCTCAGGGCTGCTCAACAAGTGTCCACTGTATCCGTATGCAGGCTGATACATGTATGTTGTACTTTGAGAGTGATTTGGTTGCTTCAGGTGAGCCAGGTGTTGGCCACAACACAACCTTTTGGTGCTGGTATAACCAGAAATGGTAACCCATTTAGAAAATATATGCCTTGAGGAAGGAGGGAAGTTTAAGATTGTGCCAAAGTTTAGAACATGCATTTTGGAGTTTTATTACATTTTTACTTTAGATTCAATGGTATACCCCATAGTTATATGTTAGATAGATAGATAGATAGACAGACAGACAGACAGACAGACAGACAGACAGACAGACAGACAGACAGACAGACAGACAGACAGACAGAGATAGATAGATAGATAGATAGATAGATAGATAGATAGATAGATAGATAGATAGATAGATAGATAGATAGATAGATAGATAGATAGATAGATAGATAGATAGATAGATAGATAGATAGATAGATAGATAGATAGATAGATAGTTGAGAGGGGGGGAGGGAGAGAGAGAGAGAGAGAATATTTACTTATGTGATATGAAATACACTCAAACAATCTTTTTCTCCCCCTTGGGAAGATCAAAACTAATTTGATTAGATTTGGACTATAGATCCAGAGAAAAGACATTGTGATCAAATAGTTATTTAAGGGAGCTAAACAGGTAGACAGTGTCTCCATAAAAAAAAGCTTTGCACTAGCATGAATGAATGGGATGTTTAGTTTTGACTAAGAATTTGACTTGTATAATAAATAGAAGATTCATCTCTGCATGCAGAAAATAAATTCTTTGGCATGTTTTTAAAGATGGCTTCAAATGTTTATCCGATTTCAATTCTCCTGGCTAATGATGCTGCTCTAAATCCATTATAAATAAAACACTTTAATTCATTCTCAGCAAAATGTGGAACTTACCCTTTTAAAACCCTTATGCAGTGTGGTTAGGAAGTATATCCAGTCCCATATCCAAAGTGACACTCATTATGTCCTCACATACATGTCATTAACATTTTTGTTCACCTTGGTTTAATAGACTTTCTTCAGACCTTGTCAAGCATGCAGATCAGAGAAGCAGCTAAGTGGAAGGATTCTCACAACCATGGATGTGGTGTATCTTTTTATTCCATTGTAACAAAAAATGTTAACATCTGTTCATAGGTTATAAATTTGGGAACAAATATTCAAATTAGTCCATGAAAAAATTACAGAGAAGAGGACCTTCTTTCCGGCTTACTCTACTCAAACATTTCTTTAATATTTCAGAATGTCCTTCCAGGAGACTGGTCATTGATAAATAAAGTTCTAGGGATAAGGATCTGTCCTTCCCTTTATTATTTTATCCAGCATCTTTTCTAAAGGACAAAGGGAAATGGGTTCCTGTCCTGCTGTGGATGACAAAAACTCAGAATAGTGGTATGTTAGCCCAGAGCACAGTCCTTTTTCCGAGCTATGAAATGTCATTTCCTAGGTATCCTGCTGGGCATAGCTCAGAGTCATGATGCCAAGACTGCTAATAAAAAAGAATAAAGGTTAATGAAGGCATTGGGTTATTTATTAGCAGGAATAAAATTACCTCTTTTTTTTATCTGTATTGTTTGTTCAAGCAGAAGGTTTCACCTTTGGATTTTCACAGGACTTTCACTTTCTGGAGTGAGCAGAGCTGAATGTCTTAGCTAAGTCATAACATCCTTTCTATACTTTGTTTCTGTCTCTTCTTCCCCAGAAGATGCAGAAATTGATTCTAGCAGGTCACCCTGAGTAAAGCTGAACTAGAAAACCGTCTTATTTCCATTAAGCAGA
This sequence comes from Azemiops feae, assembly GCA_023970755.1. Classification (NCBI taxonomy): domain Eukaryota; kingdom Metazoa; phylum Chordata; class Lepidosauria; order Squamata; family Viperidae; genus Azemiops; species Azemiops feae. The sequence continues at coordinate 161,714 of JALGBA010004273.1, read as the reverse complement.
CAGCCAGATTGCCTGACTCAAGGTTCGTTTCTCCCATTCAATTTTCTTTAAATGTGAGCGTAATTAATTAGTGCAATCAAGTCAGGTCTGACTCTGGTGACTTCATGGACAAATATCCTCCATCTCCACCTACATCTGGTATTTCAATATATACCCCTTCCAAGGACATCTGAATGAAATCTACTGACAGAATTCCTCAGTGAATTATCCTTATAGTAGAGTTTATTTATGTTTAGTGGCTATCCACTATTGGTAAATAGGATTCTACTCTGCACTTTTTTTAAAAGTGGAATATAGCCTATCCTTTTTCAATCTCATCACCACTATATTCCTATGTGGTCCCATAGCTTAAATTCTGTTTTCTATGATCTCCTGATTTAAAGTGACCCATTTTATTTCATCTAAGTCCACTTATTACTAAAACGCTGAATCCAGGATGCTTTATTCCTATGTTAGCATTTCCCATCATTCATGCATAATACATTGAATGCTCCAACTGCATGTCCCTTTGTAAAATGAGGAATATTTCTCTGCATTAGAAGCACCCATTAGGGATCATCAGTGATTCTTTGCGCCTCCATATCATTGCCATGATCTACTCTTGAAAGTGAAATACTCTTCCTTAGTACTGACAGAAGGGAACATTTGTAGCTCAGAGTTGAACTGAGGGTCCTTGATGCCCTCTGAGGATGGTTGTTTTCTTGCAGACATTTCATTACCAAATTAGGTAACATCATGAAACATCTGCAAGAAAACAACCAAGCTCAGAGAGCATCAAAATCTTCCCTAGTACCGGTAGTTAGAGGAAATCAGAATTTAATTTAATCCTGGTTACTTGACATCAAAGTGTTTACTAGGTTTAACTCTGCTTAGTACAGTTGTGTAAATCAATCCGGATTCCATTAGCGACTCGAAGAGGACATGATTTGTTTGAAGTTTGTGATTTTCAGGTTCCATTCAAGGCTTTTCAAGTTTTGGCACATATAAACAAGTATCTAAAGCAGGCATGTCAAACTGCCGGCCCGCGGGCCGGATGCGTCACGCCGAAACCGCACCCACCCCATTGCCGGCAATGGGGGAAAAGTCCCGACACGTCGCGAGTTTGACATGCCTGATCGAAAGGCTCTAATGAAGAAACTTCAAAATGCCTGAAACTGCTTCATTTTTAGGGAGAATGCCATGAAATTAACAGGGACAGTCAACTCTTTTGCCTTGCCAAGTTTCAGGGGATACCTTTAAAGGTTTTCCTGCAGTGGAACAGCTTGCCTTCAGAAATCGTGGGCGCTCCATCACTGGAGGTTTTTAAGAAGAGACTCGACAGTCGCTTGTCTGAGATCGTATAGGTTCTCCTGCTTGAGCGGGGGGTTGGACGAGAAGACCTCCAAGGTCCCTTCCAGCTCCTATTCTATTCTATTCTATTCTATTCTATTCTATTCTATTCTATTCTATTCTATTCTATTTGTAGTATAGAAAGTATAAAGTATAAAAACAAGTATAAAAAGTGGAAAGAGGGACACATAACTAAGTCAGAATATCAGCAAATAGCCCGAGCCTGCAAAGATGAAGTGAGGAAAGCTAAGGCTCAAAATGAACTAAGGCTTGCGACCAAAGTCAAAAATAACAAAAAAAGCTTCTTTCAACATATAAAAAACAAGAAAAAAGTGAAGGAAATGATTGGTCCATTAGAGGATGACAGTGGCAAGAAGGTGACAAACAACAGGGAGAAAGCAGAACTATTTAACTCGTTTTTCGCATCTGTCTTTACACAAAGGGAAAAAACAGACCAACCTATCAAAAATAATGCCATAAAAAACAGAATAGAAACACAAGTTAAGATAGGCAAGAAAATGGTAAGTGAGCACCTGTCCAGCCTAGACGAGTTCAAATCACGAGGACCAGATGGATTACACCCCAAGGTTCTCAAGGAACTGGCAGATGTGATCTCAGAACCACTGAACTATATTTTTCAAAGATCCTGGAGCACTGGGGAACTACCAGAGGACTGGAAAAGAGCTGATGTAGTTCCCACCTTCAAAAAAGGAAACAAAAACGGATCCAGGAAATTACAGACCTATCAGCCTGACCTCAATACCTGGGAAAATTCTGGAAAAGATAATCAAACAACGAATCAGCGAACACCTACAGACAAACAAAGTCATTACTAAAAGTCAACATGGGTTTGTCAAAAACAGATCATGCCAGACAAATCTTATTGCATTCTTTGACCAAGTGACAAAATTAGTGGACCAGAGGAATGCTGTGGATATAATTTACGTGGACTTCAGTAAGGCATTTGACAAAGTAGATCACAACCTACTGCTTGATAAGATAGAAAAAAGTGGGTTAGACAGCATCACCACCAGATGGATCCGTAGCTGGCTGACCGGCCGTACTCAGCGTGTGGTCCTCAATGGAACCGCATCTACATGGAGGGAAGTGTGTAGTGGGGTGCCCCAGGGCTCTGTTCTGGGCCCAGTGCTCTTCAACATTTTCATCAACAATTTGGACGAGGGGATCGATGGGGAACTCATCAAATTTGCAGGCGAAACCAAGCTGGCAGGAATAGCCAACACTCCATAAGACAGGCTTAGGATACAGGAGGATCTGGACAGACTTGAACACTGGGCGCTATCTAACAAAATGAAATTCAATGGTGAAAAAGGTAAGGTTCTACATTTAGGCAAGAAAAACCAAATGTACAGGTATAGTATAAGGGGTACCTTGCTCAATAGTAGTAACTGTGAAAGGGATCTTGGAGTCCTAGTGGACAATCATTTAAATATGAGCCAGCAGTGTGCTGCAGCTGCCAAAAAAGCCAACACAGTGCTAGGCTGCATTAACAGAGGGATAGAATCAAGATCACAGGAAGTATTAATACCACTTTACAATGCCTTGTAAGGCCACACTTGGAATACTGCATCCAGTTTTGGTCACCACGATGTAAAAAAGATGTTGAGACCCTAGAAAGAGTACAGAGAAGAGCAACAAAGATGATTAGGGGACTGGAGGCTAAAACATATAAGGAACGGTTCTAGAATTGGGTATGTCTAGTTTAATAAAGAGAAGGATGAGGGGGGACATGATAGCAGTGTTCCAATATCTCAGGGGCTGCCACAAAGAAGAGGGAGTCAAGCTATTCTCAAAGCACCTGAAGGCAGGACAATCAAGGAGAGAAGCAACCTAGAACTAAGGAGAAACTTCCTGACAGAACAATTAACCAGTGGAACAGGGGCGGTGAGTGCTCCAACACTGGAAGTTTTTAAGAAGAGACTGGACAGCCATTTGTCCGAAATGGTATAGAGTTTCCTGCCTGAGCAGGGGGTTGGACTTGATGACCTCCAAGGTCCCTTCCAACTTTATTATTATTATTATTATTATTATTATTATTATTATTATTATTATTATTATTATTATTATTATTATTATTATTATTATTATTATTATTATTGTTATTATTGTTGTTGTTGTTGTTGTTGTTATTGTTATTGTTATTGTTGTTATTATTATTATTATTGTTATTGTTATTATTATTATTATTATTATTATTATTATTATTATTATTATTATTATTATTATTATATATGGAGAAAAATGGGCTGAATCAATAAAGGAGTAGACTGAAAAAGAACAAGAGCTTATCATTTCTTTGCTGCATGCCTTTTGGTGATTATGATCACTGCTTTATGGGATGCCAGGCTAACAACTTGCACTGTGGCAAGAAAGGTCATAAAATGGAGCAAAATTCACTTAACAACTGTGTCACTTAACGACACAAATTTTGGACTCAATTATGGTCGTAAGTTGAGGACTACCTGTATATCTCCTTTACCAGCTGCTCCTGACAATGTCAGAAAGCCCATCACAGTACTCAGCCCCCACCCCAGCATTCCTCATTTATGCAAAAAAAGAAAAAATACCCTTGGTATTCTTATACTATCTGTAAAAATCCCCAAAACTATAGTAAAGCTATCAAATCTCCAAAATGCCTGAGAGCCACTTGATCTGAGTCATTACTTCCACGCAAGTCCCTGCTTTCATTTATGTTTCTGCTTTGATGAAGTGATCTAATCAAAGCTTCACTGAATCAAATGACCCATTAAAAGTTGAGTCTCAGATGGCTGGACGCTGCCAGCTTTTGAGCAAATGGTGCATGGAAATATGATGGGAGTGGTAGTGGAAATAAAGTTTGGTAGTGAAAATGAAATGAAATATTTATTTGATTTGCTAAAATCTCTAAATTATTGAGATTTCTAAAATCTGAATTTGGAATTTGCCAAAAAAAAAAAAAAATTGTATTCTCAGGAAAACTTGATTTTCTTGTCCCAAATTTTTGATTCCATACAATGATCTTTGCAGTAAGAATAGCATTCTCTGGCTCTTTGAAATTAGGTAATTAGGTAATGAATTAAACGTCACTGGTACTGAAGATACTCAGTTTAACACTTAAAACTGACTGTTTCTTTTTTCAAGTAATTCTCCTGATAAAGTTTGAGTTTCCTATTGAAATCAATGGCATTAAAGCTTGCTGACCTCTGCCTATGCTAAATTTTATATATGCAAATAAAACCCTTTTTGAACAGCATTATAATTTATTTATTTGAATATATATGTATAGGTATATGTGTATATGTGTGTGTTCCAAATCACAATAGGGGGCAATTGATCTTTCCAAAACCACTTTGAATAAAAACCAGCAACAGCTCTCTCACTAAGTACCAATTTTATTGGGCTCATGTCCTTTTGCCCACCACCTCTAAAATTCTACCTTTGCCCATAATTTTTCTCTACAACTTGGTATTTGTTTCCAAAATAGCAGGCGGGGTGTCATTTGTCATTGTCTTTTACTTTAATTGAAAGAAAGGGTTACAGGTTATTTACATATTGCTACTAAAAGAGTATACAGAAAATTGTGCATTTTTCCAGTGGAATGATTACAGTTTTTGACAAAGTTTTAAGGATCATTATATTGGATGATTCTTTGCAATCAGACAAACAATGGGGACATTTTGCAGAGGCAGAGGAAGATTGTGCCATTTTGTTAAAATTAGTTTCCGGCTGTATAGTATAATTCAAATATAGTTAGTGGAGCTTTTCTTTTACAAAAGGAGACTTTTGTTTTGCTAGGAAATAAAAGAGAACCATGCAGATTTTTTTTAAAAAATTAAGTCTAGCCTTGCATAGTCTAACTTGGCATAAGTTGACATCTTTCACATGTGTTGGGAATCTTCTCCACACTTTCCAGTCAGTGCTGAGGAACAATTTGGAATTACAGCATCAGCCTGGAAGGCATAGGCCAGGGATCCCCAACCCCCGGTCGGTGGACCGGCACATGCCAGAAACCGGTCTGTGCAAACAAGCAAAGCCCCATCCGCGGGATGTAGGCAATACATGAAACCACGCCCCCTCCGGTCCATGGAAAAACCTCTCTCCACAGAACCGGTCCCTGGTGCCCAAAAGGTTGGGGATCTCTGGCATAGGCTGTTTTCTGTCTAGTCTACCTGGGAAGGTTGACAAAACAGGGAAGAAGGAATGGTTTGTCACAGACAAACCATTACATGCTTTCTACATTTTAGTCAACAGCCATTACCATAAAACTAGTACAGATCTACATAACTTTAGTTTCTTAGTCTTGTCTACCTCGTCAAGCTGGCAGTATCACAGGTGTCTTTCTTTGTGTTGAAGGATACTTTACACACAATCCATTGTTTGACAGAGAAACCGTATTTTTTCCCTCAGCCACTAAGCAAAAAGAAATCATGAAGTGAAATTAAAAAAAAATAGACATTGATAAAGACAGTCAACCATCTTCATTGCCTTCCTCTAAATTTGCAGCCTTTCAAAATCATGTTGATCACAATCTATTTGTTGTATTCAGGGGCAGAAAATATACGTCACAAATGAGCAAGCTATGGATTACATGCATGCATTGTGTTCCTGCAATTGGGATCACCAAAATAAGCAATGTGATTTGCTATTAAACCATGAGGTGCTTCTGTTTGCAGCTCACATGGACATGATGGCAGTTTTCTAAGAATAAACCCTAAATTAATTTTAATATTGTACAGGTTTTTGGGTAATAATGGGAAAACCCTGAGTCTACAGAGTCTACACACACACACACACACACACACAGAGAGAGAGAGAGAGAGAGAGAGAGAGAGAGAGAGAGAGAGAGAGAGAGAGAGAGAGATCTGTTTGTCTTCTGTCAGGATACAGAAATCTGCCCTTTGTGTAAGGCTCTTGATCCACTGCACAAACATGAAATGTGTCCATCATTATGAAAATGCTGCTGTTCTGGTACATTTATTTCTTTGTGTGCCTGCTTGTTGTTGTTTTTTATTGGGTTTATAAGACAGCCAACTCTGTTACAGAGAGTATAACATCTTAACAATATAACATAAAATATAAAAACAATATCAAAGCAAAATAAAAAAGCAGATATCTAAAAGAAAAATAACATTGCTTGCTATAAATCAATCATATCTAAGCTCTGGCTGAACAGGACCTTTTTAAGGGATCACTAAAATAAGGGCAAGATAGAGCCATACAAACCTTAAAGGTACGATGTAGAGATATAATTTCAGAAGAATGTATCTGTACATGTAATGGTATGTGGAAATGACCTTGGAAGTGGGGTGGGGAAGAGATACTGTCTAGATAAGGTGAGATAAGAAAAGCAATGGCCCACAGCTGCATAATAGATAGAGGACAAGACCCGAAAAATGCCTAACTTCTCAAGCTGTAAAAGGGACAGAGGGAATATCAAAGAATTGGGTTTAAATATATGGGTTCTTCAGTTCCTTCCTGAGATAGTACTATACCCTCAGAAATCAAAGACACAATGATATCTCCTGATACAACTTTATGAAATGTGACTTAATTTGAAAGAAGCAGAATTTAAGACCGTAGGCTTATACTTGCAGAATATTACATGAAGTATTTTCCCATAAATAGATCCAGATCCAGGTATAGTGGCAAACGAGTTGCAATTTTACCCATAGCTATAAATGGAATGCAGGTTCCTTTTCTATCACTGCTCTAAGCAATCAGATAAATGGAATGTCCACTTTTGTTCTTGCTGTTGTAACTTTAAAATTTGTCACTGGAGACATCTGGCTGAGCATTTGTGGACATCAAGTGCCTGTCTAGATTGGAGACAGGCCAACTTGATTGACTGAGTGAAGTAGACACTTTGAGCACTTCATTCCACCCTGGAGAGGGCTGTGGTTGAAACACATAATCTGTTGAGTGATTTAGTTTTTTCAGAGTAACTTGGTGCAAAATGACATGGGATTCTAAACTTGGACTGATTCTTAGAATACAACTGTTTGTTTCTATCAGACTAATATACATTAAGCAGCTGACTTGTAAAGACTATTGCACACTGTTATAAATATAATGTACTACATAAATTCCTTGCTCATAACAACCAAGAAGAAAAACTTAGGGTCACTTTTATAAGGAACAGCACCGAATGCAATTCACAATTCCTTTTCTAAACAACAAAGAAATACATTCTTAAATATATACAGTACGTTCAGAAAGAATATTATTAGGATGGCTTTGTTATACTTTAAGAAAAGACATTTCAGATTAATACTGTGAGAAAATGTCTGGAATTCCAAACAAAAGGATATCTATATGCTTTTTAACTGCTAGGCAGATCTTTCAACCATAGACAGAAGGTGCTTTTATCATCTGAATACAAAAATATTAACATTTACAGATGCTCTGGCACAGTCTCTCAAGAAACAATTTTCCTTATGGAGTCGTCAACTTTTTATATATATTATGTTTTAGTTCATTTTATTTTAAAGGAAAAGTAATTGAGCTCATGTGCCCAAGGTAGAACCGAGAAATAAAAATGACCAGGTAAACTCATATTTCTGAATGCAGAATAAATGCTGTGAAAGTTTTGGGGTGGATTTCCCCCCCCCCCCTCTTTTCTTCCCAATAACTTTCCTTGTAGATTTTGCTTTTCTCATTTTATAATGGCTTTCTTAAAAAAGGACTGCGCCATCATTTTTTTTTTTGTACAGGTTGCATTATTCATGTGAACTAGATTCAAAGCAAATGACAGTAAAAGTGAACCAAAAATCTGGGCTGTTGAGATGGAAACCAGAAACCTCATCATCTCAGTTAGCCTAAATACATGAGCAAGTAATTGGCCTTAAATGCCTAATCCATAAAGCCTTGACAGACCCTGTGGCTGTTGCAGGGCCCTGCCTCACCAGTGCAACTGTCTGGACATCTGTAGCGAAGACCTGGGTACTACTGATATGAATATGTTCCGTATAATCAGTTCTGTTAATGATAGCTATGCAACAGAGGCAGGAAGTACAAGTAGTCCTTGGCTTACAACAGTTCATTTAGTGACCATTCGAAGTTAAAATGGCACTGAAAGAAGTGACTTGTGACCATTTTTCACACTTACTGTCAAGAATGAAACTTTGGCAGCTACTTGCCTCTTCGTTTCAACTTGCCATTAGAGTAGGGGAGGGGGCAGGTGATGTCTTAGAATTTGATTAGATGGAGAAACAAAACCTCTACGATTCCACTCAAGACCGTGAGAGCCTGAAACCTTTCCAAGGACACCGCAGCAGGTGTGAAGAGGAAGCTGACGGTTCCCATAACAAAGTGAAATTATTTACATGGACTACGTGAGAGAGGGGGGGTTTGGCAGAGAAATTATTGTTTAATTCTATGAACTGGTGTCTGGGAACCTCAGAGTTAGTTTTGCTTTGACATTACCATGCCATGTAGTCAATAAACAGTAAGAATTTTGGAAATGGAATGAACCTGGAGTTTTATTTGGATTCTTGAGCTGGATGTTGACATTTACGAGCTTTGCCGCATCCCCATAGTCACATGATCAAAATTGGGATGTTTGGCAATTGGTTCATATTTATGACAGTTGCAGTGTCCCAGGGTCATGCAATCCCTTTTGTGACCTTCTGACAAACAGAGTCAATGGGGAAGCCAGATTCACTTAACAGCCATGTTGCTAACTTAACAACTGCAGTGATTCACTTAACAACTGTGGTGAGAAAATTTGTAAAATGGGGCAAAACACACTTAATAAATGTCTTACTTAGGAACAGAAATTTTGGGCTCAGTTGTGGTCGTAAAATGAGGATTACCTGTAATGGTCTTCACCATCCTGATGGTGTCAAAACTGATGACAGCAGTCACATGTTAAAAATGTTAAAAAAATTAATTCTAGCTAGTGTTTGTCCCATTATAGATCTGTTGTAAGCAGAGTTTTCCTCCCAACATGATTTATAGTTAAATTCTTGTCCTCCCCATCTCATTGACTGCAGTCTCAAGTTGTAGGTTGGTTATTCTTGATTTAATCCACTGGTTTGGCATTTATATCCTGAGACAGCAAAAAGTTGTGGGGGACAAGGTGTTCGTGCCAGTCAAATGCAATGCCAGACCTCTGATTTATTTCTGGCTCATCTGGGTTGTTATCCAGATTACAAAAAAAGAGCATTTGGGGCATTTTAACCTCTGTGAAGAGAATTCTTGCTTCATTCCTCCTCCATAAGTTTCTACCAGTAGATTTTTGAAGAACAAAGGTGGCTTATTTTGTGTTGTCAAATTCCCTTTGATATTTATTTGTTTGGATTTATTATTCTGAATGTTAAGCCTCTGAGGATATAAAAGGCTTCTGAGACAACAAGCCAAGCACATTTCCTCATCCACATCAGTCTTAAAAGATAGCTTATCCTATATGAGAAATATGCTTCTAAAATAAATATTAATCCTGTATCAGCTTTCCCCAAAGTAGCGCTCTGAAGACATATTGAACTATAATCCTCATTCCCAAGACCATGTCTACTATCCATACTGGACAGAGATGATGTGGTTCTAGCACATCTTCAGGACACTAGCTGGGAAAAAGAGATGAATAGTTCACAGATAATAATGCCTATTCTCTTAACAATGCAGTTGTGGACATAGCAATATTCTTATCAATTTTCTTCTTCTTTTATAATTCCCAAAGAATGTATACTTCATGAGCAAAGAGGTAAACTGATATGCTCCTTTTCCTATTTTTTAATTAATAGGATGGTCTATGGAGGTACACGGAGATTCTCAGTCTTTCAGGTCATGGTTGTCCCAAAGGACAACCTATTATCCTAAAGGTGCTTTTTCAAAAGACAACTGGACTTCCTTTGTTTTGCTTGAAGATGTTTTGCTTCTCATACAAGAAGCTTCTTCAGTTCCGACTGAAGAACTGAAGAAGCTTCTTGGATGAGAAGCAAAACATCTTCAAGCAAAACAAAGAAAGTCCAGTTGTCTTTTGAAAAAGCACCTTTAGATAATAGGATGAAAGGACATTTATCAAGTGTTCATGGTAGCCATCCTGGGAGTAAGCATCATTTTTGAATACTGTACCTCTTCTTAGAAATGTTTGGAGATATTTAATGGGAAAAGTAATAGAAGAGATATTATCAGACTGCATGTCTTGAGATCTACCCTCTATTGATAATCCAACAAATCTGATAAACCAGAAGTCAGCTACTTTTGGAATGAAATGATTAAACCTGAACTGTATCTCAGAAAGGAACTCTTAATTTCCTTCTAATAGAAGGTGTGCCACATTTTCTTTTATGAAAATGTGAGTATTCGGTCGGGTAAGTATGCTGATGAATTGCTGTCTGCTAAAGATACAAGATTTTGTTCCCTTTCATTTTTGAGATTTAAGTTTTGAGAATAGAGAAAAGATACAGAACCTTGGAGTCATTATATTTATGAAATAAGTCCAGGGAGTCATGCTGGTCTGCTGATGAATAGGGATGTGTAGATTACGTAAAATCTGCTTCATTTAACTGCTCGCTTTTGGGGGCTGATTACCAGTTGGATTTTTTTTATACAGGTTTTTAGTACAAAACTTCACTGGAAAAATAGATAAATGGCCTGAACTAAACATGCATAAAATACTGACTAACAGAGGTTGCTGCAGTGGAAACTTCTATCTTTCTCTCTCTTTTTTTAATATTTAGGTGGCCTATAGACCTACACCCTTACATATAAGTAACATATAAACATTAATCACTGTCCATCTTGAATACATAGCGGAAGGAGGAAGCTTGAGCGTTCACAAGGTTAATGCTGTATGGAACAAAACTGTGACTGAATCTGGATGTTCAGCATTGCAAGAAAAGCTTGAGCTCATTAAGAACATGTTAAGTGTTAAGAAAAAAAACCTAGACACTGAAAATACCCCACATATCTCATGCAAAGAAAGCACACATTTTCTGAATATGAGCTGTTTTGTATCTGCTAGGAGTGAAATGGCCAGGTTCTTCTGACGTTCTCTTCCTTTGAAACAGGAACTGAAAGTTCTTATAATAAGATGGATGTTAATCTGTGAAAATAGGCTATTGTAAGGTGAGAGCCTTCAAACATCAGGTAATTAGACATTCATTTGAACAGAATAGAGCTGGAAGGGACCTTGGAAGGTCTTGGAAGGGACCTTGGAAGGACCCTTGGTCTTCTAGTCCAGCCCCCTGCTCAAGCAGGAGAACCTATACCATTTCAGACAAGTGACTGTCTAGTCTCTTCTTAAAAATCTCCAGTGATGAAACCCCCCATGATTTCTGAAGTCAAACTGTTCCACTGGTTAATTGACCTCACTGTTAGGAAGTTTCTCCTTAATTCCAGGTTGCTTCTCTGTTTGGTCAGTTTCCAACCATTGTTTCTTGTCCTGCCCTCTGGTGCTTTGGAGAATAATTTATAAATAAATGCATTCAAAATAAATGACTGTTTTTCATTCAACTGTGTGTGGGGGGGGATTTTCTGGGAAACCATTCAGTCAAAGGTGGCTGAAAATGCCATACATTGATTGCATATTTTCTAACCCACAGTAAAACTGAACAGGCGTATTTCTATTATTTCCTAGAATTTCCTAGTCTTCTGAATCTGAATCACCAAATTAATCTTCATCAGCACTTATTATGCCCAGCGTTTGCTTTATTTCTGCCCTTTATTTTGCAGAAATATGGGCTTTCTCTTCTGAATTGTTTATTTGGTTTTGCTGGTTTGACTCATTTCCTATTTATCTTATTTCCATTTCTTATGACTGGCAATTCAGGCGTTCTCCCCCACTACCTCTTTGTCTTAGCAGTACATTCAGGTTATCCCAATCTTAAATTCCTCTATTTTAGTCATACATCAACCTTCTTTGAGAGGAAGTAGGAAGGGATAAATCAGATCCCCTTGAAAATAATTGGCTCCATGGTTTACCCTTTTATCACGAAAAGGGATTGTTTTGCCAAGTGTCAAGCAGTGGCCAAAGGCCAGACAATTGGTTCTTTGAGGTTCCAGAGACAATGAACATAACACTAGTTAAGGAGATTTTAAGCTTTATTGTTAAAAGAGAAAAATAGTAGCTCAGGGTTGAACTGATCCTTGGTGCTCTCTGAGCCTGGTGATTTTCTTGTAGACCAAACTAGGTAACATCATCAGTGAGTGGGGTTTGCTTTTATTTTTATAGTGGCTTGCCCTGTTAGTGTTGGTGGGAGTGTTCTTGGAGATTCTTTGATTAGGCTGTTGTTTACTGTTAGCTTGTTAGTCTGCCATGGTAGTTCCTTGATTGGTGTATTGTTGGTATAGTGTTAATCTTGGTGTTAACGGTCTTCTACATTGCAACTACAGGATAAAAGGGAAGTGTCATTGCATCTCTAATGCTGCCTTCAAATAATCTCTCCTCCCATTTGGAAACCAAATCAGTAAAACTGGCAAAGCCACCAGGCCAAAACTACAAAGATGTAACTGTCCACACAAATAAAGTGGTTTGGCAGTTCCCTTGTGCATCCATCTTTTCTTCCTGAGGTCTAATGTTTACTTTAAGATGTAGTTCAAAGAGAACTCTGCTTAGGTACTCTGCCATCTTTCCCAAAAGCAACCATGGGAAAAAAAATCTGAAAAAAGTGATTCAGAATCTAGATTTCAGCCACTTTTAAGGGGTATCCATTCATTCATTAATGTATGGGTCCAATTTTAGTGCAGTGATCATCCTAGCACAGTACATTAACAACAACAACAACAACAACAACAACAACAACAACAACAACAACAACAACAACAACAACAACAACAACAACAATAATAATAATAATAATAATAATAATAATAATAATAATAATAATAATAATAATAATAATAATAATAATAATAATAATAGTTGGGAGGGACCTTGGAGGGCATCTAGTCCAACCCCCTGCTCAGGCAGGAAAACCTATACCATTTCAGACAAATGGCTGTCCAGTCTCTTCTTAAAAACTCCCAGTGTTGGAGCATTCACCACTTCTGGAGGCAGGTTGTTCCACTGGTTAATTGTTCTAACTGTCAGGAAGTTTCTCCTTAGTTCTAGGTTGCTTCTCTCCTTGATTAGTTTCCATCTGTTGCTTCTTGTCCTGCCTTCAGGCACTTTGGAGAATAGCTTGACTCCCTCTTCTTTGTGGCAATCCCTGAGATATTGGAACACTGCTATCATGTCACTCCTAGTCCTTCTTTTCATTAAACTAGACATACCCAATTCCAGCAGCCATTCCTTATATGTTTTAGCCTCCAGTCCCCTGATCATCTTTGTTGCGCTTCTCTGTACTCTTTCTAGACTCTCAACATCTTTTTTACATGGTGGTGACCAAAACTGGATGCAGTATTCCAAGTGTGGCCTTACCAAGGCATTGTAAAGTGGTATTCATACTTCACATGATCTTGATTCTATCCCTCTGTTAATGCAGCCTAGCACATTAGATTTACTGTATAGCCAGCTGTGCTCCAGGAATTTTAAATAGAGTAGATAACATTTCTTATATGGTAAGGTAGATTGGGCTGAGAGATAGTGACTGGTCCAAAGGCATGCAGTGAGTTGCCACAAATAAGGATAGATATTGATTTGGCTCGAGATATTGGCTTCTATACTTCAAAGACTATAGTCAAAAAGAAGAAACATAGCAATCAAGGAAGCAGTGGGTAATTGGCTAAAGCAATCTTTCCCAACAACTTACTTTCCAGTTGCCTCAGAACTACAGCTTCAATAGTTCCTAGTTGGTGATGCCAAGGGAGAGGATGTGTGAATTCAAGGGCAAAGGCTTGAAGATCGCCAGGTTGTACAAAGCAGCAGGTATATGACATGGAATGAGAAGACCATATTTAAAGCTCGATTCACGTTGATCAAATTGATCCCCTCCAGGGGGGAAAAAAATTGCCCTCAGCCAATAGCCAATACTATACCAAAATCACTCTTCTGTTTTCTGAAATTTCTTCTTCCTTGAGGAGGAAAACAGCTTCTCTTTTCTCCTAACTCGGCCCTGTGATTTTGAATGTCTTTTACGACAATTGATTGAGCCTGCGCTGTTTGGGTGAGGTGGCAGATGCTTTCACTATCTTGCTATAGCATGCCTGCTTGCCCATTTGCTGAGCCCAGAAAGCTTCACAAGAAGAATATGGAGTGCCCGCAGGCAAATAAAAAGTATCAAGAGGGCGGCTGCAACCACACGATCAATGCTTTGCCTTTTTCTTTCACGCATCTGTGATGCTCTTTTCTTTCATGCATCGCAGATATCCCTGGGGGATGATTTCTTATCCTTCAAACCTAATTTAAGGACAAAAAGGCAGGGACACAACAGAAGAAACATACTCATCCTTGGCTTTCCTTTCTTAACCAAATGAAAGAATCTTAGAGCCTTTCACTGAGAATTGCACCAAACTTTGTACTCATAAAAACAAAATGACTTTTAAAAAAACTAAAAAAAAAAAAAAAAACGGTTAAAAAGAGAACATTGGAGTTCTTGGTGCTTTTTGGGCTTGGTTGTTTCCTTGCAGACATTTTTTTTACCTAACTAATTAAAACAATTAATCAGTGGAACAACCTGCCTCCAGAAGCTGTGAATGCTCCAACACTGGAAGTTTTTAAGAAGAGATTGGACAACCATTTGTCTGAAATGGTATAGGGTTTCCTGCCTGAGCAAGGGGTTGGACTATATGACCAACAAGGTCCCTTCCAACTCTATTATTGTTGTTGTTGTTGTTGTTGTTGTTGTTGTTAGGTATCTTCATCAGTGCTAATAATTGAGGGGTATATTATATACAGTAGCTTGTTCTGCAAGTTTTGGGGTGAGTGTGTTTTCCTCCTTGGTAGTGCCTTGATTAGGGTTCTGTTTTTACTTGATTGTTTGTCTGTTATTAATCCCTGCTTATCTGGGTATTGGCTGCTGGAGAGGATGTGTTCTGGTCTTTTTCTTTCTTTCTTAGCTTTTTTATTGTCTCGGTGTGTAATGGTGTGTAAATGTGGTTTATCTGAGAAAGAGAATATTCTCAGCACAGCATGATCACTTTCTCTCATGTAGCCTAATCTGGTTGACATTCATGTTTTAAAATAAAGTCAAGCCTATACACACACACACACACACACACACTATCATGACTCTTGAATAAGAACAAGATACAGTGAAATAAAGAAGTGAAAATAATACAAAGGAATAATATAATCTGCATCAAAAGAAATACTGAAGGCCAGATGCTTTCTTTTCAGTGCAGACATTTCTTGAAAGCTCCGTTCCAGGCAGCAAAATGATGCCAAGAAAAAGTCTATAACCAACATGAAAAGCAAGTGACCTAGCTCCCATGGATAAATAATAAATGATGAAAAGAGCAGCTCTCCAAGTTACACCTGATTTGCATTTAAAGTATGTAAGGAAGTCCTGGCAGGTGATTCAGTCTAAACTATACTTCAGGTGATATCATTGGAGACAGAATTTGATATAAATTAGACTCAATCTCTAAAACAAATAACTCATTTTAGGAAAATATCCAGCTTACACCCAGTGAAGGTGTCAGATGTCAAAGCAAACACATCAATAAATTCAATCCCACATTCAGTCGTGAGCTAGCCACAGAAGCTTCACAGACAATTTAGAGAAATTGTTTTATTGTAGATAGACAAAAATGCAGTGCCCAGTGTAGAACATAGAATCAAGTTCGCTTTATGTGTCTATCCCAGGATTTAAATCTTCAGTCTTTTCCTCCTGCCCTTTGGAGTCACCAGACTTCTGCTTTTATTTTTCCAGGCTTGAAACTGAGAAGCAATTGCTTAGCATTTACGTAACAGTTCTGTCTGGCCTGAGGACTCCTGCTTCCTACCACAGCAACTTCAGTCCTTATATTAGGATGGGTTTCACACAGTCTACCTATGCCATTTTACACCATGAACTTAATGATCTAAAATGGATGCCATCAGATTTCAGCCAGTAAAACCAAAACAGATATTGTGGCATATGAATCTGGTCTGTCTGTCTGTCTGTCTGTCTGTCTGTCTGTCTATCTATCAAACTGGATATATCAAGAGAGATGAAGTAGCTGGATATATCTTCAAATTACTGAAATCATATATAGAATAATATTAAAACCTGTTCCCTCTCATTCCAGAGTATAGGATATACCATGATACAACTCTAAAATGTGTTCTATTTCCAGAATAGTGTTCTTCTCAACTAAGTTTTGCAGGAAAACTCATTCAGAGGCTGCTTATGTTTGGAGTCATGTTTCTGTGGCATTGTGCTGGTTGAATTCTTATACTCTCAAATATTACTTGATTATTTGGGAACTCTTAAACTGAAGGCCTAGAACCATTCTATTTTGCATTCTATTTCTCCCTATGTTTAATTGTAAATGGATTACTTGAAAATACAAAAACTGAATGCAACTGTTTCTCTCCCTCTCTCTCTTCATAGCTTAGTTCATGAATACACATTTAGTCTACTGCAGTTTCAGCTCAACTGCTAATATCTTTAGATTTAAAAGGCCTATAGTAAGAGATGCTGGGACAGGTACAATTCTGTGAACTATCTACTTCCTGATGCCACCTCATTCTAGACTGCATGACTCAAATTAATTAGTACCACATTGTTATTTTTGGAGGGCAGACAGATGTTGAGGTTATATATGTATGAACTCTGAATGCTACTGCTTTGCAGATCAAGAGTCATTGCTATATAAGGTCCAAGACTACTGGTGGCAAAATGGTTTTGTAATTATCTTAGTAAGACACAACTATCATTATTGACTGAGAGCCTGCTGATGGGTCATGGCCAACCACTGGGATCCATATATGGTCCAATTTTAATTTCTCCCCTTTAAATGGCTTGCCATCTGTGAGTCATTTAGACTGACCTACTGCCTTTCCAATAAATTAACCAGACATTTGTAAATTTACCTTCTAAAGAACAGCTCTTTGGACATTATGTGGGACTAGGCAAAAAATTTCTCATTCAAAGCACTAGCCAATGATTTAATTTATTATGTGTCTAGAAAAATATTTGCATGAATATATCCATATTTGCTCAGAAAGCAAAACTTTCTGCATCTCCCCTGAAAGAGATCAGTTTTCTGGACAAGTGGGTTGAATTTCCTTCAGAACCAAAAAAAGGAAGGAAGGAAGGAAGGAAGGAAGGAAGGAAGGAAGGAAGGAAGGAAGGAAGGAAGGAAGGAAGGAAGGAAGGAAGGAAGGAAGGAAGGAAATCCAGTATCTGTTTTAAAAATTGTCTCCTAATTATGCAAATTACCTGGATGACTAAATTTGCAGAGATCAAATTTTTAGTAGGTAATTTGAATAGAAATGTGAGGATATGAATGAAGAAGTGTGATGGTTTAGGTAAAAAAACCAAGCAGCAGAGCTAAGTCTGATGACTGATTCACATAAAATAAAAACCATTCAATATGAAAACTTGGATAAATTGCTTTGTGATGGGACGAAATCAATCACAGCAGAAGAGAATCCACCAACAGTAAAGGTAGTTTTAGTGCTGGAAACTGCCAAAGAGCACTTTGCATCAGGAATTTCTTCCAGTTGTCCCGTGAAAACATGCTTTCTTGTCATTTGAAGTCACTGTCTTCTCTTCTGGAATGAGACAAAACAGGTTTTCCACATCTTCTATATGGCAACCCTTCAGACATATATGCTAATAATGATCAAATTTAGTTTTGATTCACATGACATCTGAACAATGAAGAGTCACGTTTGCAGACTATAGCAAAAATCTCAAATAGTGTACTGTAGCATCTTGTTTCTAACCATAATTGGAAAGAGGCTTCTGACTATTCCAAAGCAGTGACAATCTGAAGAGAGATTATCTGCACCCAATCATCTGAAATGCTTTGCTTGTTTTCCTCCCACCTGTGGGCTGAGGGGGCCCAAGTTGTGTGTGGGTTCCAAACTGGGTTGGTCACTGGGACCAGAAGCTTAGTCTTCCAAGCTTTCAAGTGCTGGAGCCCATTGTCAGGGAACTTCTCTCTCACTAGAAGTTCTGGTGAGAGAGAAGTTCCCTGAGGATGACCTTAGATTGATAGATAGATCCTGCAGCATTATCCTGAGACACGTACATTTGCCTTCATTCATACGCTGTGTGTCTTCGTCCTGTCTCCCAAGGTCATTCCCACATACAATTACACCAATAAATTTATTAGATAATTTCAACAAGTGTTTCCAGGTTATTTCTATGGTACCTGTTTAGCAAGTGGTTATACACCAGAAAAATAAAGCTAGGTTGTAGATATAGGCCGATTTTGATCTGAGAATGTCTGGCAATGTCTAGATATATCATTTGTTCAGCTAATTACTGGCTATGGGAGCAGTTTTGTTACTGGAATCAGTATGAAAACAAGAACATCTCCCCAATGTTTACTCTTCTATTATCTACCCCAATTTTCATTTAGAATTCTGAATATGTGTTTGGGGGTACCATGAGTTAAAAACTAATGGCTGTACTCTTTACAAACCTGTCCAGTCTCATGTCTGCATCATTGATTATGATGCTATCTTTAAACTGGGGAACCTTCATCCTGCTGCCTTTAACACTGATATGAAAATAGTGAGGCCATAGAACAGACATGTCAAACTTGCGATGTCATGTGACGTCGTGCAACGTATCAGGACGGTTTTGCCATTGCCAGCAATGGGGTGGGCGCGGCTTCTGCATGATGTGTCTGGCCCATGGGCCGGCAGTTTGACACCCCTGCCATAAAGCTCACTAGCAAATCTGAAAGCAGGCATTCAGCAATATCCTACTCTACCATAGTTACCATTCACTGTAGCAATATAACAGGCTTTGTCAGTTCTATTTGTATGAGAATTGTATGGCAATGAAATGACTAGCAAGTGTGGTATAATTTACTAATTCACACAAATGCTTCACCAACTAATGTCATTTTGGTAGCTAGAAAAATGGAATAAGAAATGTAGGGTTCTTCCTTTCTCTCAATCCTTACTTTTCTTTTCTAAAGATTATGAAAGAATGAATTTCAGCAACATATTGAAGCCAAAATGTATAAAATGAGATATCTTGTCAAAGTAACAAATCAATGTCATATATTCGAAACATTTATTGCCCTAACAAGTTTGAAGAATCAGATTCAGGTTCCTGAAAAGGAATGAAAACTTGATTTGACTCTAATGAGTAGTGAATCGATAGGAGGTTTTTGTTTTTAATCAAGCAAAATTCAGTTAAGGACACGTTTGTGCCCCATTAAGTGAAATAATAAAATATCTACAACACACTTTTGAGGAATGAAATTTGGAAAGAGTTATTCCACTAGTATTTTTGTTATATCTAGTATTATATATTGCTATTGTAGAGGAATATATGATTGGAATACAGTGGTTGTGATGAGACTAAACAAATAAAACTGCATCTGTGAAGTTTATTGGTTTGTTTGCTTGATTTGTTTGGCCTCTCACTTGCCAAGTTATTCTGAGCAGCTGACAAATTAAAAACATTTTTAAAAATGCATTGATCATAAAGAGTTATATATAAACACACACAATGCTGGAATCAATAATTCACATGCATTAATGGTTAACATAGCAACCTAACCCAGTGGTTGAAGAAAGAAACATGTGTTCAGCCTTTGTAAAGTCCTACAGATTGGGCCCATTTAATTTTTGGAGTTCCATAGAGCAGACACCTTAAATTTCTGAGCTTTGTTGATCAGAATCTTATTCAACATTTTTTATTATAAAATAAAATAAATCTTTAAGATTGATTCTTAATCCAGCTTGAAATACAATTTGATATTATGCTGCAAATAACTTTCTTTTAGTAGTAAGCCATTTTATCTTAAAAGTAAAACTGGTGCAATATATTAAAAAATGACAAATTAACAGCAATAGCAATAATACTTGGACTTATATACTGCTTCATGGTGCTTTAAGGCACTCTCTGAGTGGTTTACAGAGTCAGCACATTGCCCCAACAATCTGGGTCCTCATTTTACTGACCTCAGAAGGATGGAAGGCTGAGTTAATCTTGAGCCGGTTAGGATTAAACTCCAGGCTGTGGGCAGAGTTAACCTGCAATACTGCATTCTAACCACTGTGCCACCACGGCTCTTATTAACCCAAATTAAGAGGGCATAACCACCCTTCCAGACTCAATTCTCCCTTTTAATTTTTGCTCTGGACAAAGAAAAAAATTGCTGCATTACGTAATACAGAGAATCAGGCTTCGGGATAACAGAGTTGGAAGGGACCTTGGAGGTCTTTTGCTCAAGCAGGAAACCCTATATAATTCCAGACAAGTGGCAGTCCAGTGAATTCTTTAAAAGATGGGGCACCCACAATTTCTGAAGGCAGGCCGTACCACTGGTTAATTGTTAATTGTTCCCATTCTTAGGAAATTTCTTCTTAGTTCTAGGTTGCTTCTCTCCTTGATTAGTTTCCATCCATTGTTTCTTTTCTTGCCTTCTGGTGCTTTGGAAAATAGGTTGATCCCCTCTTCTTTGTGGCAGCCCCTGAGATATTGGAACACTGCTATCATGTCATCCCAGTCCTTCTTTTCACTTAGACTAGGCAAACACAGTTCCTACAACCATTTTTCATATGTTTAGCTTCACAAAGAGATGGCTAAATATCTTGGCTCTCCAAGCCAATAGTTCCTTATGCAGGAACTTGCTGAATTGCTGAAGGTTCACAAATGTGTCTCAAGTTGATTGTTGTCATCTGTGGTAAAAAAAAAAAAAGCCATATACACACAGAGGGTCTGCTTCCTACAGTACAAAGAGTGAAGGATTAAGTATACATCTGTTCTCCATTGTTTATATTATAAGTCTTTTCCTCCTATTTTCCTGAGTCAATGGATATTTCTCTCACTGGGTTTGAGAAGCATCAACTCTAAGTTGACATAATGGTTCTCTACAGTATAGGAATTGTTGAATTCTGCCTTTCCAATGATATTTCTTATATCAAGAAGCTTTATATACTATAGATCTGCTAGTGCCTTGCAGGCTAAGATTCAAAAGCAAGCAAACAATTAATTCATGAATTTAGCAGTTGCTTTAATACTAAAACTGCCGTAAGTTTGAGGAGCTAATTCCCTTGAGATATCTTAAGTAGGTTCTCTCCAGATCCTTTTGCAATTAATATTATATGTGTATTGCCAAGACTTTAACCAAAGGGTGCTCAAAGGGATGATTTCCTTCCCTTCCATCACAGATTCAATAAACAAATGTCTAGTTTGTTTACATCATTACTGTTATTATTGTGAAACAACGTTCATAATTAAAACAGCATCACAAATATAGAAAAACAGAAAGCTAATTAATTGATTGGCATGAATCGTCTTACATCCTGCAGGGACGTCCTCCTAACAAACTAGCAGTCTTTCTTTCTTTCTTTCTTTCTTTCTTTCTTTCTTTCTTTCTTTCTTTCTTTCTTTCTTTCTTTCTTTCTTTCTTTCTTTCTCTTTCTTTCTTTCTTTCTTTCTTTCTTTCTTTCTTTCTTTCTTTCTTTCTTCTCCTTCTCCTCCTCCTTCTCCTTCTCCTCCTCCTCCTCCTCCTCCTCCCTGGATAATTGCTCACAAGTAGAAACCTACTAGCATCCTCTCTCCATTATCTTTGCATTTCCAACCAAGTGTCCTTATTCCTTTGTACCACCAGGCTACCCTACTTCCCTCTCATAGGGAGAAGAACTTCCTGCTGTTCTCCTTTCTCCTCATGCTTATTATTGAATAATCATTTTTGTTTTATTTTTTATTCCCATGATCTCCTTAAGCTGCTTTTTCTAAGCTAGCCTTTCCTCCTTTTTCACTGTTTTAGCCTTGACACCAATTTAAATTCCCTTCCCCCTTTTCATTCCTCTCTTGTGCCCAGCTCTCCATCTTTTAAACCTTTCTTAATTACCATGTTTTATTCCAAAGTCCTAAATTCTAATTCCCTTCTAGTTTATTTTTTTTTATCTTCAGCAACAGATCCTCTCCTTTTAATCCCTATACTTGGTTTGCTCTTTCTGAAGGTTTATCTGTCCTTTCCATATGACCTTCCACTAGTAACAGACTTTTGCAACCAGGTCACAACACCTCCTTGCAAACTCATACAGTTTGCCTCAAACTTTAACTCAAGCACAGCCGTCATGACTGTACAGACCAAATTGTAATCAAAATAGGAAGTCTAATAATCCAGATGGATGAGCTCAACATTGGGATCACAAACAGCATTGTTTGAATTGCAGGATATGGTTTGCATCATAGGAACAAAGTGCATACATAGAACATAGAATAACAGAGTTGGAAGGAGCCAACCCCTTGCTTGAGCAGAAGATCCTATACGATTTTAGACATTTGCTACTTCAAAATTTAAGAAATATTCATTTGACTCAAAGTCATGAGACTTGATAACAGTATAGTACATGACATCTTGTCATATAATTAAGCCATTATTTTCAATGAAACAGAACTGTCATTGCTTTACATTGACTCTCTATATTTTTACAATAGCAAAATGGGTAAGTTTCCTTCCTACTTTAGTAGTAGGGCACCTAAATCCAGATCAGAGACATTAAATCATGAGATTTAAAGAGGTTGAATTTAAACAGATTATAGAATAAATGTTGGAAAGGACATTAAGGATACTGCTTGATCCAACAGTCCAAATTATAACATTCTTGATAGGTAGCTGCCTAGTGTCTGCTCCAGCACATCTGATGATCTTATCATCTTATGTTAAGCTTTGAGTAGCATAAGAAGTTTTTCCAATTTTCAACTAGAGCTTGCTTTCCTGTAATTTAAAACCATTGTACTTTGTAATTACAATACTGACCTTGGTAGTGTCAAGTCTCTATGGCCCAGCAGCTGATTAAAGTAATAATCTATCTATATATAGAAATATTTATTCCTGTTTGTTTTTACTAATGGCATTCTGAAATGGAATGAAAGGCATCGCCAGTTGTGATCTTGAAATTGTTTGCAAAAGCACTTGAAAAAGAACAACTACAAAATATTACGCTGTAGAGATCAATGCGAATTAAAGATTTTGTATACATGGGAGGGCTCCCCAACCCTTTTGGAAGTCAGCATGCCTGATCAAAGAAGTATAAATATAGGAAGAGTTTTGCATCACTGTGAAAGAAGCAGGTGTTGCTCTGTAAATACATACTGGGTGAAAGGGCTAAAATATTTCCTTAATGAAATTCTAATTTCTAATTCGTGCAATTTTTTCCCCTTTCCTATTTAGCAATTTTACTGCTCCTTTTTGCTTAAGTAATGCCAGTAGATCTCAGATAATGTTGGAGAGGGCAAATGAAATCAATTCAAAATTCCCCCATGTGCTCACAAGCAACAGAGAAAAACAACAACAGATATATATATCCAACACACTCTTTCTTCTCCTATTTTTCCCACAACAACAACCTTGTGAGGTGAGCTTGTAAGAATGACTGTAAGAATGACTAGAACTCATGGTTTTGTTGCCTAGTGTCTTAACCACTAAACCAAACTGGCTCCTGAAAATTATTCCTGAGAGTTATTACTTCCTCTAATGCCACGTTCCCTAAAGTGGACAAGATCAACTCTGGAGGAACTATCCATTGTTGCTGTTGTTATTTGTAGTCATATTAGTTAAAATAGTATTTATTAAATTATTTCCATATAATAAATAGGGAGGGGGCTGTCGATAAGCAATTTGAAACTTCATGAAGGGGTCGATGAGCTGAAAAGTTTGGGGACCCTTGCTCTAGTGTTAGGCAAAGAAGAAGAATCACAGCCACATGCATAGAGAAAGACAGAGATGACCTTGAAGAAAATATACAGTGACCATTAATAAAATATGAACTGAGCCTGAGGAAACAGGGAAGTGTGAAAAACAAACTAAACATTGCCCCATCTTGACTTTTTGTGTGTAGAGAGGGAAGGAATCAGAATCAGAATAGAGCTGGAAGGTACCTCTGAGGTCATCTAGTCAAACCCCCTGCTCAAGCAGGAGACCCTATACCATTTCAGACAAATGATTGTCTGATCTCTTCTTAAAAACCTCCAGTATTGGAGCACCCACAACTTCTGGAGGCAAGTCATTCCACTGGTTTACTGTTCTAACTGTCAGCACATATCTCCTTAGTTCTAGGTTGATTCTCTTCTTGATTAGTTCCCATCCGTTGCTTCTTGTCCTGCCTTCAGGCGCCTTGGAAAATAGCTTGACTCCCTCCTCTTTGTGGCAGCCCCTGAGATATTGGAACACTGCTATCATGTCCCCCCTCGTCCTTCTCTTCATTAAACTAGACATACCCAATTCCAGCAACCGTTCCTTATATGCTTTAGCCTCCAGTCCCCTAATCATCTTTGTTGCTCTTCTCTGTACTCTTTCTAGAATCTCAACATCTTTTTTACATCATGGTGACCAAAACTGGATGCAGTATTCCAAGTGTGGCCTTACCAAGGCATTGTAAGGCCATACTTGGAATACTGCATCCAGTTTTGGTCACCACGATGTAAAAAAGACGTTGAGACTCTAGAAAGAATACAGAGAAGAGCAACAAAGATGATTAGGGTACTGGAGGCTAAAGCATATAATGATGAGTTTATTGATGAGTTTCCATCCATTGTTTCTTGTCTTGCTTTTTGGAAAATAAATTGACCCCCTCATCTTTGTAGCAGCTCATCAATACTGCTGTCATGTCACCCCTAGTCCATCTTTTCTCTAGACTAGCCATACCCAATTCCTGCAACTGTTCTTTATATATTTTAGTCTCCAGGTCCCTAATCATCTTAGTTGCTCTTCTCTGCATACATAATATATGCAGATGTACGTATTCTCTGCATATATACATCTTTTCATACATAAGACACCAGCACTGAAGAGGTTCTCCTGTGAACACTTACCATCAACAATTTCCTCTTTCAATTTGGCTCAGGAATGAATTGGAAACCAACGGAGATAGCAAAGTACTGGCATGAGGTGACCGTATCAGCCTATCCCAGTTAGTAGCCTGGCTACCCTGTTTTGAATTAATTGAATGAAATTAGTCTCTGCACTATTTCCAAATGCAATTGTTCCAAAGCAATCATTATCTAGGGAGAATTATCACTGGCTTCAAAAAGAATGAAAATGTATCACACCATCTCTAACAGGGAAGCTAAAACTACCTTTGTTTTTAACTAGCTCCAAAACTCTTTCTGCTAATTTGGGAGTTGAAATGGTTCCCTAATGGTTTCCCACACATTTTGGGGTTGGTTGGAGGGTGGGGGAGGGGGTGTTAGGTCATAACAGTGCTAGTCTATTAAGTATTTGCACTTTCAAATTTTGCTAAATTAAAAAGTTTGTATTCCCTATTTGACTGGAGTTGGGCAATCATTTTTGTTTGTTTTGTTTGTTTGTTTGTTTGTTTGTTTGTTTGAGTCCATTGAGTTTGTCTCTTTTCCTGGCAACTTCATGGACAAGTCTTTGCAATTTGCTTGCCAAGGTTTTTCAGAAGTGGTTTGTCTTTGCCTCCTTCCTCAGGCTGAGAGAGAGTGACTGGCCCAAGGTCATTTTTTCTGCCTATAGTGTGATTAGAACTTCTGATCTTCTGGTTTCTAGCCTAATGTCTTAACCACTACACCAACTCACAATCTTCCAGTTTCTAGCCTGGTGACTTAACCACTATACACACATCAGACAGCCAAAAAAATTAAATAATAATTTAAAAATTGAGTGCTTGAGTGAGGCTCAATTCCTGGCAATCCATGCAATTTCCCCAAGCAACATTTTTTGGAGGAAATGGTTTGCCATTGGGTTAAGAGAGAATGACTGGCCCAAAATCACTCCCCTAGTTTATGGATGCAAGACAGAACTAGAATTTGGATTTCCATGCTCCTAGGAAACCAAACCCTTACACCAGACTGGCTAAAGTCTGTAAAACAATTGCTACAAATTAGGGGGGGGGGAAATCTTAGGTGCATAACAGGATGAACAAACTATAGTCTCTAATTTCCTAAGACATTTCAAAACTGTTCTGCGGTTTTACCTGTTCCAGTGAAAATCCAGTGTTTTCTTGACATTGTCAGCGAGAGAAGCTTGCAACTCAGCTTTTCTGTTGAACCAATAAGTGAGCATCTCTTTTCCATAAGCTCCTCTCCTCTTCCTCCCTCCCCCTCCCCATTTATTTTAAATACAGTTTGTCAATTTGTAAGATTCTGAGGAGGGAAAAAAAAGAGCGTCCCAGATGCTGAATTCATAAAACAATAATCACAGTCACTGGAGAAAAAGCACCAATGTGCAAGTAACTGGAGCAATGGAGAAGGGCATTTACACGCACGCACACAAACATGTCTCAGATAAATAATTCAGGCAGTCATATGGCTATTTGCTTCCAAAGCAAGAAGACAGTGTTTATGTCAAGTGACAATATTAAAAGAAATAGATTAAAAAAACATATCTAGTCTCAAATGTACTGTACATCTTAAAGGATGCTTTTTTTAATCCCTTAAAACCCGAACAAAACTACTCAGATGATCAATTATTATGTGTTGCATGCATTTCACTGAAACTACTGCTTGTGAACAAAACTACTTACTGAGGAGTTGGAGAGATACTGGGGGAAAATGTGCAGTTTTTCCTTCCAAGCAATTGAGAAAAAAATAGTATATCATAAACCCAGAGGTTGTTTTTTTTCTTTTTCCTGGACTGGGGGAAAACTAAGACAAGCTGCTGGCAATATAGTAGTAGTAATAGTAGCTTTTTACTGATTAATCCATAGACTAAATCAGACTTAAAGAACAATGTTACATCCATATGTTTAAAGCAATTCATCACCCTTGCAGGTCACCTCCATCTCATTTGGGCAGCCTGAGCTATAAACGTAGAGGAACTGCTAGCTATATTTACATTTATCCTTGGAGGAAATTATCGTCTTACTGGCTGGAGAATTCTGGAGTTGAAGTCCACACATCTTAAACCTGCTGAGGTTTTGAGAAACATTGTCTACTATTAGGTTCCTAGTGAGCTATTCTAACTAGCTGTGAATCTAAATACAGAGGGTCTTCAATTTACAGCCATTTATTTAGTGACTGTTTGAAGTCACAATGGCACTGAAGTGATGACTTGTGACCATTTTTTCACACTTACAATGGTTGCAGCATCCCTCTGTCATGTGATCATAATTCAGGTACTTGGCAACTTGTTCATATTTATGATGGTTGCAGTGTCCCAGGGTCGTGTGAACACTTTTTGCAACCTTCTGACAAGCAAATTCAATGGGGAAGCCAGATTCACTTCACTTGTTACTAACTTAACAAGTGCATTGATCTACTTAACAACTGTAGCAAGAAAGATTATAAAATGGGGCAAAACTCAGAGATTTTGGGCTCAGTTGTGGTCATAAGTTGAGAACTTCTTGTATTGGGCCATTTAATGGACACTCAATTAATATACGGGTGATATCTTAATTGTTGGCATACTACAACTACAATATATATATATTTCCTGATATAGTATTTGCAGGAATTGCCCATATTTTATTATGGAGTCCAGCAACTCAAATTTTGCTCTGGTGATGGCCATTTATTGGTCCTCCATCAGAACTATACTTCAATATTTTACTGTTTGTAATAGCTTTTTTGTTCTTGGACAACAATTGTAAGGATTTAGTGTTTACAGGGTTTAAAGAACGAGAGAGAGGACTTTCACTGTGTATACTAATGTTACTCAGCCTTGGCAGTTTTAACTTCAATTTCCAGCTTGTTGGCTGGAAGAATTTTGGGAACTGAGGTCCCACACACCTTAAAGTTGCAAGGTTGAAAAATGCTGATGTGCACCTTTCTAGTACTATTGTTCAATTTACTCCTTCATTGTGTCTCCGAAATTGACCCTATATAATTTGCTAAGGACAGGTGAATAGGCAGCTTCTTGGGAGAAGGAAATTTGAATCCAAGGGGCTCCAAGGATAAGCCTCTTTAGGTATCTGTAACCTAATGGATCTAAATTGGAAGAAAAGTGAGTTATCAGTAATTATTCTGTTTTTTGCAATCCAGATCTTTACTCCATTGCGCTACTATAGTTCATTTCAGTGTGACATATGAACCACTGATCTATGGATGATTGTGAAGAATTAGTGTTCCCCAGCTTTGCTGTACTTTGGAATGCTGGCTCACCTGAGGCCAATTGAGAGCTTCTGATGGGCTGACATCAGCTTAATAGCTGATATTCTCATACTTCTCTAGCTATCCATCAAGCTTATTGGGGGGGGGGGGTTTGGTAGTTCTTTTGCCTTCCTTTGCTTTACCAGCCTTCAAAGCATAATCCATAGGGGTGGGGGGATAGAGCAATTTGGAAATTAAGAGTCAGCACAGGTACAACATCATAACACCAATTATGCAGAAGTTATCAAAAGACATCTTGGTCTAATTCAATATATTATCACTTATAAAGTCCTATGTAGCTTGTATCTTTCTTACCTTTGGGACTATCTGACCCAAGTAGGGACTGCTGGATTACTTTTTATGGACTGAAAAGATAGGCTGACAAACACTTTGCTGGATGAAGTCAAGAGCTAGGAAATGGACCTTTTTAATGGCAGCACTCTTTGGACTAGCTTTCCTGTCAACAAGTTTACTTGTGTTTCACTTATTTTGGCCATGTCATGCAGGGGAATTCACTGAAGAAAGCAATTATGTTTGGAAGAACTAGCAGTAAAAGGAAATCAGCCCACCAAAGAACATAGTGACTGGACACAATCAACACTGACACCAGCCATAGCATAGAATAGCTCAAAGAAGTAATGCAAGATTGGATGACATAGAGAGACCTGACATAGAATCACCAAGAGTTAGAAATGACTGACTGGATAACAGCATCATCACCACCTGTCAACATGAGGATCTCTTGAGATTTTGGTAATGTTGTCTGAGATGTCAAGATATTTTAGCATTCTCACCAAAATCCTACAAGACCCTGGGTAAGACTGTCAAAATCACAAGGTTTGAAACATTTTAAAGTTTATTTTAGGCAACTGGTATCTTTTAAGAACCTGTAACATGACCCAAACTGAAAGCACCATATTGGTAATAACGTGGTCTTTTTATAGGGTACACTATGAAAGAACAGTTCCCACCCTAATATTTCTTTCTCCAGGATATGTTGTTGGCTCTGTAACAGAATATTTGGTTGGTAGAATGAATAGGACACCTCTAAGATAGCATGGCATTTCTATTAAAGGATGTGCCTGGCCCTCAGATACTACTATTCCCCAAAATCTTATTTGCTTTCTGAATGCTTTGAAAGCACTCCAGGTTTTTTCCTTAAAAAATAAATAACCCAAAGCTATATTCATCAGATGGGAGGAGGTAGCTGGGGATTGTACTTATTTTTTCTTAAACATTTCAGTTGGCCAAGGGATTTCTGACAGCTTTGTTTAAATTTTAAAACACCCTCTGCTCTTGGAGCAGAGTAATAAATTGTGCCTGCTCACTAACAAAACCGATTCCTCATCCCTCTTACGGTGCTCCCACAGGTCCATCAACTATGATCCAGAGAGATTTGATGGGATCTTTCAGAGCAAATTGAGGGGAAGGTGGAATTAAGTGCACTGCATGAGTAAGTCCCTTAGCACAAATAAAACCCTGCCTTTAATGTTGATGTCTTTATGTGAAGAACTCCTGATTCTGCTTTAAATTGTATATTTTGAGAATGTCTTTTTTCCTCCTGATAAAGGCCAGGATAACATAATTCTTGGAGGCCAGATTCAATTGGCATATCCAAACGATAAAAAGGTATCAGAATCAGCTACCAGCTCGTAGAACTCAAGAGAGATTGTCTAAAGCTTAAAACATGAGCTGGGTAATGTTTATGTTTAAACTTTTGCCTTTATAACCAGATCAGGGAATCATATTCTCTCAACTTGAAAGCTATGAGGCAATTATTCTTATGTAAACTTAATTGTCAACATTCTATTTAAACATAAGGCCCCCCTGAGTTGCTGTTTAAATCTAAGCCGTCCCTTTGATTCTCACAGTCGGAAAAGATAAATAGTCATTTCTGAGAATCATGTCAAACAATTTGATAAAAGGCCACACAACAGGAAATTTGGAGTTTAGGGATTTTGTGAGAGTTTGATACCAAATTAGAATCATAAAGTTGGAAGGGATCTAAGAGATTACCAAGTCCCCCCATCAAGTTCACTACATCATCCCTAACAGATGATTATCCACTGAAAACCTCCGGTGAAGGGAAAATAACCTCTAACAGTGTGTGGGAATGACCTTGGCAGATAGGGAAGAACTGCAGCCAGGCAGCAGTTGAATAAGAGGCAGCTGAATCTGCAGCAAGAAAATGGGTCCAGCAAACATCTCAGAAGGAACCCTCCCTAGTTTCTTTAGCTGTAAAGGTGACAGGAGTGAAATGTATTTTCAGATTTGCAATATCCTAAACATAACCTTACAATGGAGTAGAATTAATTCATCCGGGTATGGACTTAATTACCGTGGAAGGCTCACTGAACCTTCCATGTGATAACCTATTCTACTGATTGACAGCTCTTCCTGTCAATAGGTTCTTCCTAAGGTCCAATCTGTACTCTCATCTTTAAAGTTTCATCCCATTGATTCTAGTCTTACCCTCTGAAGCAAGCAAGAATAAGTTTGAACCCTCTACAACTCATAACCATATAGATACTTGAAAACAGCTATCATGTCTCCTCTCAACCCCCTCTTTTACTAAATAGATTGTTAAGTGTTCCTCAAAGGACTTGGTTTCACATCCTTTCACCATCTTGATAGCCCTTCTCTGAACTTGCTACAGTTTATCAATGTCTTTTTTTAAGTGGGGTGTGCAGAACTGAACACAATAACCCAAATGAGATCTGACCAGGACCCAGTAGAATGCAAAATTATTTCTTGTGATCTGGACTCTATGCTCCTATTGATGTTGGTCACAATGTTGTTGGCATTCTTTGCAGTTGCATTACACTGTTCGAACATGTTCAACTTGAAAGGCCTTCTCACATGTGCTGCTCTTGAGTCAGATTTTCATCATATTGTATTGTATTCCTTTCCTTTTTTATACCTAGATGCATGGTTTTTCATTTCTCCTTCTTAAATTTCATTTTATTTGTTCCTACCCAGTTTTCTAAACTTTTTTTATTTATTTTTTTAGAAAATCTCTTTCTTCCCAAGTATTAGACACCTCTCCTAACTTTGTATTGCCTGCAAATTGGGTAAGCATTTCCTCAATTCCTTCTTCCATGAATAGCATCTAACTTAGGACAAAGTCATATGGCACTCCAGTGAATATGTCTTTCCAGGTAAAATTGGATTGTCAAACCCATATTTGACTATTTTGTTAATAAGGATGCTATGATGGACTTCATCAAAAGCATTGCTAAAGTCAAGATATATTCTATCCATTGCATTTCCTTATTCAAAGTCTAGTCTTTCTTTAGTCCAGTCTAGTGACTCTATCATAAAAGTTCAAGTTAATCTGGCATGACTTGTTTGGCATAAATCCATGCTCGCGCTTTTATTAATGAATTCATTCTCTCAACTAACAAACTGTGCTAGTTAATGCACTCATTATGCCACATAGGGAACAATTATATTACGGCATGCTTGTCAACACTCCTCTTATACAGTATATGGCTTACTCGTCAATTCTATAAGGGCTGGAAATAGCAACAATAACAAATAATGAACATGAATTATTTTCAAGAGAATTACTTTTCCTACATTGTATGAATAAAGCCACCTGGAATATAGAACAAGTATTTGGGAACTGCCCAGTATGGAAGGTAGGAGGGATCAAGTGCAGAGCTAGTCTAGAATCACTGCATAACTGTAAAAGGGTCAGAACTGTCCCTCCCTGAATTCCTTGGAGCCTTATCTAATTGTTTCCAGGGGAAAGCTGCTAGACTGTGGAGATTCCTGTATTATAGGCAGAACATAATAAAGTAAAACGTGAACTAGCTTGAACTCTGCACATGTGGGTCTGGTTGATTGTGCATGACACAGACTCACTCACAACATTCCTTTAACCTCCTGTAGCTACACAGAGAAGGGTAAAAGCAAGTGGTGTAAGCTTCCTATGCAATTCCTAAAGAAATAATGATGAATTTCTAATGAGAACTGTAGATGTGAGGAACATCTAATGCAAAGGTGTCCTTGAAAATTCCTATTATATGGTCTAAAAGGGTAGCTTTCTGTTCTGGTTTCTGAAAGCATATAAGTGTAACAAATTATTATTACATTATAAGCCTAACCTGTGAAGCTGGACTTCATATTTCTTGTGTCAGAAGTCATTTGTATCGCCTATGATCTTATCATTTTGACTAGAATGACTAAATGCCAAATGTCTTCTCTTAAAAGCATATGATTTTCACAGCTTCCTCTATTAGTCTTCTCCAAAGGTCATATCCTAACAGATAATAGCTAATTATTGCCCAGAGAACAATGCACTTGTGGTTAGCCACAATATCTCTTTCCATCAATTACTGAATTATAGTACTGTAGTAAATTTTAGCAGCCTTTTTATCCGAATCCTTCTCAAGGTAGGTTCTAGTCTAGTGTACAGAATTATTTCAATATTGCATACAGGTAGTCCTCAACTTAACAACAGTTATGGCCGTTTTTCACACTTATAACCGTTGCAGCATCCCCATGATCACATGATCAAAATTCAGACTCTTATTTATGATGGTTGTGGTGTCCCAGAGTCATACGATCACCTTTTGTGATCTTCTGACAAGCAAAGGCAGAAGCCAGATTCACAACTGTCTCATTAACTTAACAACTGCAGTTATTCACTTAACAACCGTGGCAAGAAAAGTGGTAAAAAGGGGTAAAACTCACTTAACAAATGTCTCATTTAGAAACAGAAACATTGGGCTCAATTGTGATCGTAAGTTGAGGACTACCTGTATTTCTCAGGTGGTTATTTTCCTTCTTTTTAACTATTTCCAGTAAAAAAAAAAAAAAAGATCCAATGATGAAGCTTGTTCTTATACAACTGGATTTTTTTTCTCTTGCTTTTCAACATTTTTCTACCCTTTTAGAAAAAAAATTATGTAACTCCTTCTTGGTTCTCATTCACTTTGTCATTGGATGGAAAACTCATCTGTTCAGGTACAAATGCAATATGCATTCACTGGACATAAATATCCTCAATTGTGCAACAGACATTGATGAATACAATGCAAATGAGTTTTAGTAAAACTATACTAATTTTGGGAAAAACCACAATATATTCCACACGTTATACTCTTATTCTATTTTCTGTATTCTTTGTACACTAAATTTTCCAGTTGTAACTAGCTGAAACATTGAACACAGCCACAGCCATGGAATAATGATCTATTGTAGGCTAACAGGTAAAAAGCTTATCTGGAAATCATTGCTGGATTTCGACCAGAACACAAATATCAACACTGGGATGCTTACATCACCTATACAGCTATTGGTATATAGCTGGATAGCTATACTCAGTCCTTGAGTTTTGAGCATTCATTTAGCAACTGTTCGAAGTCAGAACACTGAAAAAAGTGACTTACAACCAGTCTTCACACTTATGACTGTGGTCATGTGATCACAATCTGAGCACTTGGCAACCAGCTTATAATTACAATGGTTACATCATCCCAGGATCACATGATCACCATTTGCGACCTTCCCAGCCAGTTTCCGACGAGCAAAGTCAATGGGGGAAACTAAATATGTTTAACAACCACAGCAAAAAAGGGCAAAAAATCATTCACTTAAGAACCACATCACTTAGCGATAGCCCTTAGACTTATATACCACTTCACAGTGCTTTACAACCCTCTCTAAGCGGTTTACAGAGTCAGCATATTGCCCCTAACAACCTGGCTCCTTATTTTACTGACCTCGAAAGGATGGAAAGCCGAGTCAACCTTGAGTAGTTAGGATTGAACTACTGGCAGTCGGCAGAGTTAATAATAATAATAATAATAATAAAGTTGGAAGGGACCTTGGAGGTCATCGAGTCCAACCCCCTGCTCAGGCAGGAAACCCTATACCATTTCGGACAAATGGCTGTCCAGTCTCTTCTTAAAAACTTCCAGTGCTGGAGCATTCACCGCTTCTGGAGGCAGGTTGTTCCACTGGTTAATTGTTCTAACTGTCAGGAAGTTTCTCCTCAGTTCCAGGTTGCTTCTCTCCTTGACTAGTTTCCATCCATTACTTCTTGTCCTGCCCTCAGGCGCCTTGGAGAATAGCTTGACTCCCTCTTCTTTGTGGCAACCCCTGAGATATTGGAACACTGCTATCATGTCCCCCCCTTGTCCTTCTCTTCATTAAACTAGACATACCCAATTCCAGCAGCCGTTCCTTATATGTTTTAGCCTCCAATCCCCTAATCAACTTTGTTGCTCTTCTCTGCACTCTTTCTAGAGTCTCAACATCTTTTTTACATTGTGGTGACCAAAACTGGATGCAGTATTCCAAGTGTGGCCTTACCAAGGCATTGTAAAGTGGTATTAATACTTCACTTGATCTTGATTCTATCCCTCTGTTAATGCAGCCCAGCACTGTGTTGGCTTTTTTGGCAGCTGCAGCACACTGCTGGCTCATATTTAAGTGATTGTCCACTAGGACTCCGAGATCCCTCTCACAGTTACTACTATTGAGCAAGGTACCCCCTATACTATACCTGTACATTTGGTTTTTCTTGCCTAAATGTAGAACCTTACTTTTTTCACCACTGAATTTCATTGTTAGATAGCGCCCAGTGTTCAAGTCTGTCCAGGTCCTCCTGTATCTTAAGCCTGTCTTCTGGAGTGTTGGCTATTCCTGCCAGCTTGGTGTCATCCGCAAATTTGATGAGTTCCCATCTATCCCCTCGTCCAAATCGTTGATGAAGATGTTGAAGAGCACTGGCCCCAGAACAGAGCCCTGGGGCACCCCATTGCACACTTCCCTCCATGTAGATGCGGTTCCATTGAGGACCACACGCTGAGTACGGCCGGTCAGCCAGCCACCTGGTGGTGATGCTGTCTAACCCACATTTTTCTATCTTATGAAGTAGTAGGTTGTGATCTACTTTATCAAATGCCTTACTGAAGTCCAAGTAAATTATATCCACAGCATTCCTCTGATCCACTAATTTTGTCACTTGGTCAAAGAATGCAATAAGGTTTGTCTGGCATGATCTGTTTTTGACAAACCCATGTTGGCTTTTAGTAATGATTTTGTTTGCCTCTAGGTTTTCGCTGACTCGTTGTTTGATTATCTTTTCCAGAATCTTCCCAGGTATTGAGGTCAGGCTGATAGGTCTGTAATTTCCTGGATCCATTTTTTTTCCTTTTTTGAAGATGGGAACTACATCAGCTCTTTTCCAGTCCTCCGGTAGTTCCCCAGTGCTCCGGGATCTTTGAAAAATATAGTTCAGTGGTTCTGAGATCACATCTGCCAGTTCCTTGAGAACCTTGGGGTGTAATCCATCTGGTCCTGGTGATTTGAACTCGTCTAGGCTGGACAGGTGCTCACTTACCATTTTCTTGCCTATCTTAACTTGTGTTTCTATTCTGTTTTTTATGGCACTATTTTTGATAGGTTGGTTTGTTTTGTCCCTTTGTGTAAAGACAGATGCAAAAAACGAGTTAAATAGTTCTGCTTTCTCCCTATTGCTTGTCACCTTCTTGCCACTTTCACCCACTATTGGACCAATCATTTCCTTCACTTTTTTCTTATTTTTTACATGTTGAAAGAAGCTTTTTTTGTTATTTTTGACTTTGGTCGGAAGCCTTAGTTCATTATGAGCCTTAGCTTTCCTCACTTCATCTTTGCAGGCTCGGGCTATTTGCTGATATTCTGACTTTGTTATGTGCCCCTCTTTCCACTTTCTATACTTGTCCTTTTTATCTTTCAATGTATCAGAGAGTTCTTTATGTAGTTAATCTGCAATACATGCATTCTAACCACTGTGCCACCACGATTCCACTTTGGGATGGAAGTTCCCAGCTGTGGTCATAAATTGAGAAGTACCTGAAGACATGCATAGCAGGTGCCCATTTCTCAATGGTTCAATGTATGTTTTTGCCTTATATGGTTAAACAATACCTTTGTGCTCATATCATCACATTTTGGTTTCTTCTGAAGTCTCTAGAATGTCTATATATTCCGTATTATGGCTCCTTTATATGAATTATAATTAGCAAGTTTCTTTTTACAAAAGCATATTTCAGAAACCATGTCAATGAAAACTCCTTCTTCGTTATGGGATACCAGAATGAAAATCCCTATTTTCTTCTAGGCTGTCTTGGATGAGTGCATGATAATTGCAGGTGAAATCTTTGGGTTACTCCATGATACAATAATCTCAGCCTCCAGACAGGGTGAAAAAGGGAAGCGTATGAAGTCTGATTGCTCATCTCAGTGGAAAGAGGAATTAGGCTGAAGGCTAAGGAAAAGCACAGCCTGTCAACAACCTGACAGAGGCACTGAAGCAAAAACCACACAAGCAAGGCAGATAATGGGCCTACTGCCAAGGCACACAAAACCTATAAGGGCAAAAGCCATTTATTAATCCTTGATAGTCTTGATAGTTTACCTGACTGGAAATTACATCATGAAAAGATTCAAGAGCAGCTCTGACCAACTTAGGTTACAAAAGAATCCCAGAGGCCTCTTTTGACCAACATTTTCTCTTTCATCTCCACTTTTTAATACTCAATGCTTATTTTCTCAAAGCATATTTGATTCACAAGCCATACAGGAAAGGTATGGCTGTAGTTAAATATGGCTTCCCAGGTGTCTTTTTGTCTAATGATCTGGGCTGGTAATAGAAGTATAATCATGACTCATGCACATGCCAGGAAAAAGGATGAATGAGATACGAGTAACTTACTAGATCACACATTAGTCACTCTTTGGATATGATGTTTCAGCTACACCAAAATTCTGAATGCAGTGTAGGAAGACAGCAGCCCCCCACCCCTCAGAGAAAGAAATATTTTGGGGAATATTAAAAAGGCAGAATATTATATTTCCTCAAAGGATCTTAAAGGCAGAAAAGCAGGCCCAGTTTTTCTTAATAGCCACAAACAGAAACTCAGCAGGCCAGGTCTGTAGAAATGTACTTACTACAGACTTACTACAAGAGATGTAGATACAGCACCTCTGGGATGGGAAACAAAAAAAAAGAGAGGAGGAGGAGGAGGAAGAGGAGGAGGCATCAAATCATTCTAGATTCCTAATTCCTAATTCTAGATTCAATGAGATTGAATCTTCCTGCTACCTGTGCTGTTCACACCACTTATGAAAATAATAACCACTCTACCTTTTTGATTATGTACTATCAATCATTGTTGACTCTTAGCGATTACATAGATTTTCTCCATGATAATCTGGTCATTCAGCTGGTCATTTATCTCTTCCAGCTCTTCCAGTAGTATACTGATCGCCACTGAGTCCATCCACCTTGCTCCGAGTCATCCTTTTTTCTTTTCTTCCACCTTTCCAAGCAATAGACCCTTTTCTAGAAAGCTGGATCTTTGCATAATGTGTCCGAACTAGAATCATTTGAGCCTGTTCATTGTACCTCAAGTAAAAGTTCTGGGTTGCTTCGTTCAATGATCCATTTCTTTGTTTTCTTGGATGTCTGTGGTATTCTCAAGAGTCTTCTCCAATACCAAAGCTTGAAAGCCACAATACTCTTAATATCCTGCTTCTTCATACCAGTAGTCCAACTTTTCCTTCCACTGATTGACACAAATAATACCGTGACCTGCATGATTCTGATCTTTGTAGGCATATAGGAGATGACCATGCTGAGCCCAAGGGTGTGGTCAAATGCATCATCAGTCTGGAGTCTCTACACTTCTTAGGTAAGAGACCAAAGTCCAGCCCCTCTTGAAGTCTGTTGACTCTTATCTGACCCATTCTCCTTGACCCCTTAGTAGATCAGATTTTTATGAATAGGTAGCATGGAATAAACTCATAGTGCCTTTTGAACTTGATCCTGGCTTCTGATTTCTTGCATCCAACCATATCAGAGCAGGCTAGCTCTGCCCACAGCCTGGAATTCGATCCTGACTGGCTCAAGATTGACTCAGCCTTCCATCCTTTTGAGATGAGAACCCAGATTGTTGGGGGCAAGATGCTGACTTTGTAAAGCACTCAGAGTGCTTTAAAGCACAATGAAGTGGCATATAAATCTAAATGCTATTGCTATTTCAATATCTTTTCCATGGCTGTGATAGGAGGTTTTCTTACAAGGGCATGATGACCAGTGCTGTTTTCCTGGTTCTTGTAGCCATTCTGCATCTGCCGCAAACTGCTGTGGGTTAACCAACACAAAGCAACAAGGATCATCACATCCCTTCTTTCCTTCCATTCTTTTGATTGAGGACAAACCACTTGCTTGTCTTCAAAAGTGATTGCAATCCCACAAAAAAGAAAAACCTCACATCAGAAACAGCTGATAAACCAATCTGAGGAAGTAAATAAATGTCCCTGAACTTTCAGGCTTTTCATAGATTGAAATATGAAACTTCTGCATGTAGAAGTGAGATGGATACTTTGTCATCCCTCCCTAGTCTTTATTCAAAGATTTCAAAAAGCTTGACCAGCACTAAATCAAGCTGATGCAGCAGTACAGTATCGTCCTCTTTTGAGTCAGTCATGAATTATTTGGAAAGCATAATGCTTCAGAGATATTTCCAGAGCAGACTTTATATTTACCAGCACTAAAGCCTGGTTTTGTGATCAGTGTTGCACTGGTATAAAAAGTGAAAAGTTTTGGCCATAGTATTACTTCCTACAGATCCCTGCTGAGGATAAACAACTAATTACTTCCTGCAAAGGCTCTCTGTGAAATTCCCTTGTCAGTTTCTTTTCTCACAGGGGCAGGTCATTAATTCATTGTTACCTTTCATTGTAAATTAACGTCTTAATAGTTAAATATTGTTTAAAGACTATTAAATGGCTCCATTAGAGCAAAGCTAAATTATCACTTAGAATCGTTTTATGAACATTCTCAGAAAATAGTGCCCCTCAGCTATTTTTTTTTTTTAAGCTAAATTGTACAAAAATGAACAATTCACAGTCCTTAGCATTTGTTGCTGAGCTGCAGTGGCCAACATCTCTTACTATGTTAATTATGAGCTTCTGTGTAAGTGTCACCTCAGAAAATTATACAAAGATCTTTGCACTCTTAGAATCAATTCTTTAGACCAGGGGTAGGCAACCTTGGCTCTTTTCTGACTCGTGGACTTCAACTCCCAGAATTCCTGAGCCAGCATGGCTCAGCTTGGAAATCTCTCCCTTTCCCCTCAGCATGGCTGGCTCAGGAATTCTGGGAGTTGAAGTCCACGAGTCATAAAAGAGCCAAGGTTGCCTACCCCTGCTTTAGACAGTCAGTTTGGTTTAATGTTTAAGACACCAGACTAGAAACCAGGAGACTATGAGTTCTAGTCCCACCTTAGACATCAAGCCAACTAGCTGTCTTTGGATCAGTCACTCCCTCTCATCCTTAGGAAGGAGGCAATGGCAAAACACTTCTGAAATCTTCCCACAAAAATTCAAAAAAATCAACACTAACCTGAAGGCAAAAAAAAAACACCCCAATCAAATCAGAATCAACTCCATTTCAGTGTGGTCTCCTGGTTCTCATATTTATTCAGAAATTGAGCCAATTTATTTCTGGCTCAGCTGCCACACACCTGAAATTGTACTAATGGTGATCTTTCAGTTCAACTTGCTAACACCTCATAGAATTTATAGCCAGGCTATTGTAAAGGTTGAGACAAGTGAAACAAGAAATCAGCAGTTTCCAGGTCAGAGATGACCATTATGTAAACACATAACATTTACTTGGTTTCAGGCAACCATGCACTGTGCCAAATTGGAAAGGTTGGAAGGAGACACCTAAATCTTAAACTTCAACAGTATTTTACATTTTATCACTATTCTATGGATGTTGGATATGGCTACATATCTCGTTTGCTGCAAAGCTTTTAATGGAGCCAAGCTATGTCAGACTTTTCCCCCAGCTCAAACAGAATGTCAAGATAAGCCATGAAGTGACAGAAAAATCTGTGATTTATTGCCAAGCCAGGTTGTCACTGGCCAAGATTCTTACTTTACTCCATTTCTTGGCTCTTGGCATTTAAGCTAACCCCTCTCTCTCTTCCCTGTAGAGGTTCAGCAACCGTAGCATCGTTCCAAGTACCATTTCTTCATGAGTCTCCTAAATGCATCAGAGGGATAATATATTAATGGGATTTATCCTTTCATAGTCACCACTGTGTTTCTTGGACAAAATACATTATAGAGTCAGGATAAGGGTGTTCAGCAAATTGCAACTTCTTTCTCTTTTGTGAAGAAGTAGGTGCAAAAGAGTTTGGAATTCTTGGAGCAAGGCATTAACTGAATGTTATTTTGGGCACATATAATAGTAGCTGGGGGGAGTCCTTTGCCATTTCCCAGGCAGAAAATGTCAATGTTTTCCTAGATATTAGTGAATAAAAACTGTAGGATGAGGGAGTGCCCAGTATCTAGATATTGGCCACATCCCTGTTAACCGTCTGCAAAGCCCTCAAAATTTGATTTCCCCCCCAGCAAATTTGGTGATCCTATGGGGACCCTATAAGATAGTTGTATGATTGTCCCAAGGTTCTTTTTTTTTTCAAAAGGCAACTGGACTTTCTTGGTTTTATTTTCTTTGAAAATGTTTCTCTTCTCATCCAAGAAGCTTCTTCAGTTCTATCTTCTTGGATGAGAAGTGAAAAATTTCCAAACTGGTGGTGGATGGGGGGAGGGGAGAAAGGACCTACCTCAACTAAGC
Organism: Azemiops feae; assembly: GCA_023970755.1. NCBI lineage: Eukaryota > Metazoa > Chordata > Lepidosauria > Squamata > Viperidae > Azemiops > Azemiops feae. The sequence continues at coordinate 120,674 of JALGBA010004273.1, read as the reverse complement.
CACCCAAGAAAGCAGAACTCTTGAAACAGGCATTGTCTGGAAAGGAACTTTTATTAGGGGCTAGTGACAGCAGGGAAAACAAGGCGAGATCTGAGGCAAAACCCATGCAAACATTCATTACTCCTCCCCCCAGGGTCCCAGTGTTCGTTTGAATTCGAGCCAATCCACAGGTGGCCTAGTGTTTTGGTAACTGGCTCTGATGGGGCACTCATCAAGGTCTCTCTCACTTTTATTTCCTTCTGGCTCCAAGCGCCAACCATCTCCTAGATAAGGGTGATCCATTCCTTCTCCTGGGGGAAGGGCATAAGTGGGAAGACAGTGCAAAGCATCCCCAAGACATCTCCCCCCTCCCAACAGAATGGCAGGCCTCAAACAAAGGTTACAAAAGCAAGTATACTATAAGAAAGGAAGCAATACTTTTATTTGGGGTCCTGACAGGGGGAGAGACAAGAAACTCCAGTTGCCTTTTCAAAAAAGGCACCTTTGGGACAGCCATGACCTGGGTGATTGAGAATCTCTATAGACATGGTTGTAAGATGTTAGATGACTATTATTCTCCCCCGATCTTAGCTTTTTATGTTTTTATTTTGTATTCATGTTTCAGTGTTTTAAAATCGCTGGCATTGTCTTAACTGCTGCTGTGTTGGTAGACCACCCAGAGTCACATTATGTGAGGTGGAAGGCCATATAAATTAGCTAGGTAAATAAACCATCTATTGTTCCTAAATCCCAAGTTAGAAAAATATTCCAAGTCTTTCAGTGAAGAGTCCATCCTTTTATTTGTTCTAATTCAAAAATCTCATCCCTTTTCAAAGTTCTTCCATCAGTGAGAATTTTAAAACATGTGCTTAGATCCGTGATTCACTTAATTGAGCTAAAGGGTGTTTTAAAAATGATTCAAATGTTACAAGTATCAAAGTTTTGTCAGTGTTGCAAACAACAAAAGAAAGAGAAAAATAAAAATTGAAATGTGACGCTTAGGATTTATTTTGATGCATTTCTTTCTCTCACACTCTTCCAAAACTGTCTCTGAAGTGAAGAACTATGTTAAGAATGCATGTTGTCTTTTCAAGAATGAAAAGTTCTTTTAAATCACCATGAGGTAGTCTTTTCAAATGTCCTAGAAAGATGACAAATCGCGTGAAAGGAAGAAAGAGGTTATACAGTAGAACGGGTCTGCTGTTTCTTGTGCTGAAGTCAGAAGAAAATGCCAAGTGGGAAGGAATATAACTCTCTGAGACTATTTAAGATTCCAACAGAATGACTCTGCCTGCATTCCAATTTTCTTCCTAAATGCACAAAAAGGCAAAAAAAAAAAAAAGCATCTAAATGTCAGAAAATCACCACATGTGACCAGATTCTTTGACAAGCAGCAATTTATTTAGTCCACCCTTGAGAAACTGAAGAGCTATTCTTACAAATGTTGGTAGTGCTGTAATTGAAAGATTAGAAAAAGATTGCAGATTTCTTTTAGACTAAATACAATCCCAGCCATCTCTAAGAAACACAAATGAAAATAATTTATCGGAAGGAATTTGGTGTCCTAATTGTTTGTGTGAACGATTGTTAGGTAATGGGGAACATATTAGGAGAGTGACTCCTCTTTTCACTACAACTTCAGTTCTGAACAACAGATGAGAATAGACACTATAATGTGTCAGAGCATTGTCAGAACATTCTCTGCCCACCTTTTCAACATCTTCATCAAAGTTTCAAACTGCTTAATTAATATGCATTTGGGCACCTCCATTTCCTTGTGCAAACAAGACAGGAATTTGCCCAAGAATTGAAGTATTTGTTTCTGTACCTTTCACGTATGACTCAATTTCTGCGTAAAAAGAGGTGAATAAAAAAGAGAGTCGTAAAATTTTAGAATGGCATACTCACCTCAGAAGTGACACTGTAGAAGGAAAGTTGTTTTATACTATGGTCCTCCCCCCCCCCCAAAAAAGAAAGAGTTTGATAGCACTATTTCTGACTAACACAATTTATTCATGCACTGTTGTGAACTGCACCTAACTTCATCAGATGTATACAATGGCAAGACTGATGTAGGAATTGTATTATTAGGGAGAGGTGATGGATAGAAGGAGGAAAGACAGTTTGGTTATGCAGATACAGGTTATAGGTGAGACAGATTACAATGATCTTATAAATTAACAATTGTAGTATGTTTAAAAGCCTCATTCTACTAATAAAGAGGAATATCTGTAGCTCAGGGTTGAACTGTGGAGTCCTTGGTGCTCTTGTTTGTTTTCTTGCAGATGTTTCATTACCCAACTAGGTGACGGGGAGAAGATATTTCCTAGTTGCGTAATGAAACGTTTGCAAGAAAACAGCCAAGCTCGGAGACCACCAAGGACTCTACAGAAAACCAATTGTGGAGGCCTTTTGAGATAGCCTGAAAAATTTTATGTATGTGTAAATGCAATGGTGCTGTTAAAGCATGTATATATATGCTAGCTGAGAACCCTAGGAGGAGAAGTTCACACATCTTAAAATGCCAAGGTCGAGAAACATGGCATTAGAGTGTGTGAATAGGTCTCTAATTTTGGGGTACTTCTTGGGGCTTGTGAGTGTGCTGTTGGTGTATATGTGGAGGCTATCTGAATTTGTGGCTAAATTTGTTTCTGATTAGATTACATTTTAAGGCATTTTTCATATGCTTGCCATTGAAATGAAAGGAGATGCTCAATTCCTTGGTGAAGTTTTGTACAGATTATTTCATCTGCCATTTTTAAACATCTATTGTTTTATGTTTGCATTTTTTTTTTGCTGAAGGGAAAAATATACTTAAAGCAGGAAAAGATAAAAATGTGCTCAAACAGAGGTTGACTCTTGCTGATTACATAGAGTTTCTGTGAAATTTTCTTGGCAAGAGACAATATAGAAATGATGGCTATGGCTTTCTCCTATCAATTTTTTTTTTGTACCTGAAGGCAAAAACAAACACACACACACATACATACACAAACACACATCTCACTGTAGAGATAAAAAAGTAAATAAATCAGAGAAAAAACATAACTGATTTAAACAAAGGATAAACACTTATGAAAAGTGTATTAATATGTATGAATTTGTATGTTATATTTAAGAGAAGTAGAAACATTTTTTTAACTTCTGCATGCAGTACTTTTCTCCAGTACAACATTTATGCGCATAAAAATAATCCCTTAGGACAAACCTTGTTAATATCGCAAATAAATGGTGACCGAATTTGAATAAATTTATTTCATTTGTAGAGGTTTTTTTATAGCTCTTTGTTATGTTAATTAACCAGCCAGGACCACTCTATACATTTAAATATTACTGATCCAATGAAAGCTATATTTCAATTTTCCAGTGTTTTGCAACAGAAACCTACCAGTTAATTCCAATTTCTTATGCTGAATATGCCGTAGTAGATATAAACAACAAACAGGGTTTATTATGAACATTGTTGGGTGATTTTCTCCCCCACTCCCACCAACATCCTTCAACCACATGTCTGACTAATTCGGTAATAATTATCACAGTGTTTTATTCCTTGTTAAGTTCACCCCACCTCCCTCATTCTGCTGTTATTTGAGGTAAAAATATGCTTTTTGATTTCTAATGCACTTTTTTGTGATTGTGCCTTTGTTTCTAATTTAAAGGAGAAATGCTTACAAAGTACACATTTTCCCATGAGATAGATAGACAAATAATATTAATGATTATTCTCAAAGTCCATGATGGATATACAAAAGAGATAGCAATGCCTCAGATAGAAGGTCCATACAGAGAATGGTAAGGACAGCTGAGAAGATTATAAGAAGCTTGCTTCCCGTTATTCAGGATGCTGCTTATAAGCATGATGTGCATAGACCTCAAAGCATTGTTAGAGACCCCACACACCCATTTCACGGTCTGTTTCTGTTGCTCCCCTCTGAGAGGAGGTTTCTAAGTATTTATAGCAGAACTACTAGATTCTGTATTAGCTTTGATCCTTATGCCACCCATCTTGTAAATTCGCAGGATTCTTTTTTTTTTTTTGCCATGTGTATGTATACATTCAAACTAGACTGTGATGTTTCTCTGTGTCATATATGTGTCTGTATGTGGGTATATGCATAAAGGTATTTTTTGGAGAGCTGAATGCAACGAAATTTCATTTTAATGTATGCTGATTAGTGTACATTTAAAGTGACAATAAAGTTTCTATTCTATTCTATTAATACAGCTTTCTTCTTTCTTGTTTACTGATTTATTTATTTATAACTTTATATGGTCACCATTTTATACATGAACCCTAAGAACAGAACAGAACAGAACAGAACCCTAAGAACAGAAAACAAGTTAAAATAATCAGAAAACACAAGCAAGGCATTGCACAAGAAACTCAACTGCACACACACAACACACAAATCTATATTGGACTTATCTAACATCCTGGCTGAGCACTTGGGGAAAAATCCAGGTCTTCATATTCCAAACCAAGAGGGTTGGGGCCCTCCAGATCTTAGGGGTAAGCTATTCCGTAGGGCAGGTACTGTGACAGAGAAGGCATGATGGCTTGGTTCCACAAGATGACATTGTTTAATAGAAAATATATCGGATCTAGAAGGGCAGGCAGAGCACCTATAGATGCTATCTGCCTATAGCAGTGTTCCTCAACATTGGCAATTTTAAGATGCATGGACAACAACTCCATGAATTCTCCACTGGACTATGCAGTGTGAGTCATCTTACAGTGTCCATTAACCCTTTTTCCTCTGCCTATTCTTGTGCCTTGTGAAACACCATTCAGGAATAATGGTCACTGATGTAGCAACTTTGAATAAACCTACTATGCTGGTGTAGTACTGATGTACAGAATTCGTGCTAAGGGCCTTGTAGTCTGCTCCAGGCTTGCATTTCCAGGCACCTGTGTTGCTTGTAAAAAAATAAAGGAGTTCACTATTTTGACCACTATCTTGACTTTTTTTTTAATCCACCCCTATGGTCACCCTTGTGTAGTCCCTCTGTAGGCATAAAGCCAACTGGGTGAGGCTTAGGCCAATCATTCTCCCTTAGCCCTAGGAAGCAGGCAATGACAAACTACTTCCAAAAACCTTGCCAAGAAAACTGCAAGGACTAGACCAGGCAGTTTTCTGACCTAAATGTTGACTTGAAAACACACAATCAAACAAAGACTGATGCAATTATCCTTTGTTATTGCTTAGCATGTTAGTGTTTTTATCATATTGGCCCTTGGATTGGGTTTTGATTTGGTATACCATGCTATTTTGTGTACTATACAACTGTGCAGTGTTAGAATAAATATATAGGTATGTAATTTTTTGTTCCACCCCATTTTTTGTGAAGTACTATCCCTTTTTATAATGCAATTCCTGATATGTCTTCAGCCCAGAGAAATGTAGGCAGCACTGTACTAACAGGTGTGGGTTCTGTGTTTGTAGTCATCCTGAGAAGAGCAGTTTCTCTCTCTCTCTCTCTCTCTCTCTCTCTCTCTCTCTCTCTCTCTCTCTCTCTCTCTCTCTCTCTCTGTGTGTGTGTGTGTGTGTGTGTGTCTGTATATGTATATGTTTGCAAAGCACTGGATTTTAAAAGGCATTGACAAAATTGTTGGAATATTCAAACACTACCCTGCAGTGACACCAAGAGGTAGGAAACCATATGCTATATAATTTTACTGAATTATGTCAAGGAATGGACATGCTAAATCCGACTGCTGGCATCTGACTTTGTTCATTTGTAGGACACATCAATTGTTTTATTAGTGGTTCTTCTTATTTTAAACGGTTTCTTTCTGCCAGCATCCCACATGCAGAAAATCCCTGATTCCAACTCTGGCATCTGAAAATTAAGAAGTAATCAGATAGCCAGAAAGGAAAACATCTCTGGGAGGAACTCCTATAGAAAACCAGCAACAATTAGAGTAAGTGATGCTTGCTTTAATGAACTTGAGGAGCTTGATAAGCTGGTATTTAGCCATGCCTTCTTGCTGACTAGTTAAGTATCAAAGTTTCTATGCAGAAGCCCAAACAAATGCTTTGTGTTGCCTTGTGCTTGCTTTGTTGATATACATCTAATATAAAAATATCATCCTGGCTTTAACATCTAAAATTCTTAGAAATATGTGGTTCCCCATTTTGAATTCAGAATCCCAGAATGTGTAGTCTTTTCTTGTGATCTGGCTTGGAAATTTTGAGGTTCATATATTACATTTTTGGAGTATAGGAAGTTGCCTTTTTCTGAAAATTTCGATTCATCGACTGCAGCATTGTCAAACCCAATTGGCTATGGCCATCGAAGATTTCAAGCAGTTTTCCCATCCCTTATATGAAGACGATCTCCATGAAAACCAAAAAAGCTAATACAATCCTGGGTTGTATAAACAGAGGCATAGAATCAAGATCACGCGAAGTATTAGTACCGCTTTATAAGACCACACCTGGAATACTGCAGCCAATTTTGGTCACCATACTACAAAAAAGATGTTGAGACTTTGGAAACAGTTCAGAGAAGAGCAACTAAAATGATTAAAGACCTGGAGACTAAAACATATGAAGAACGGCTATAAGACTTGGGTTTGGCTAGTCTAAAGAAAAGAAGAAACAGAGATGACATGATAGCAGTATTCCAGTATTTGAGGAGCTGCCACAAAGAAGAGGGGGTCAAATTATTCTCCAAAGCACCAAAGGGTAGGACAAGAAACAATGGTTGGAAACTGATTAAAGAGAGAAGCAACCTGGAATTAAGGAGAAACTTCCTAACAGTGAGGACAATTAACCAGTGGAACAGCTTGCCTTCAGAAATCGTGGATGCTCCATAACTGGAGATTTTTAAGAAGAGACTAGATAGTCACTTGTCTGAAATGGTATAGGTTCTCCTGCTTGAAGACCTCCAAGGTCCCTTCCAGCTCTATTCTATTCTAAAATATTCATTCCATCAGCATCCTGGTGGATCAGATTTCTGACTTCTCTTACTCAGCACAACTTTCAATGCCAATTGTGTAGCAGCGATGATCTCATCTCCTTTATTTCCTCATTGTCTTGCTTTTGTTCAAAAACAGCCACCTTATTTGTGGCAAAGCAAAAAAACCATTCTGTCTGATTGTGAGCAGACAATACATCACGAATAATTTAGCCTTCTCTCTTTGAACACGCAAGCCAAGCTTTTAAAACATCGCCTATTCTAATAGCATACACACACTCATAAACACAAACAGGCCTGAGCATATGTCATTCCAGCAGCCATCACCCTGTCAAAATGCCCCTGAGCAGAATTCTTTCTCCTTGTTGGAAACAGCTACTGCCGCAGCAGTGAATGTTCAAGTTGTTAGACAGCAAGTATTTTGAGAAAGATGACAGCTGGCTTGTCAGATGTTAATGCTAAAGCACTTGTGTTTGTACGTTACAACAATAATGTGTTGAGCTTTTATTTCTGCATTAGTGTATACAAGGCCAAGGCTGTGAAACTGCCTCCTAAAGGCTGTAAGGTAAACAAGACGAGTCTGTAATGCTTTCATTCATCTTACCACAATCCCGCTCCATGTAAATCATCAGTGTTTCTATTTTTGTTTGCGTCACCCAATATTTTCTTGACAGAAACATCTGCTGCTGAAAAGGAAATTTAGTATTAATTGCTTGGAGCAAAATTAGTTACCTAAAAGGAAGTATTTGAGTAGAAATGCTGGTCATGGTGGAACTGATTGGTATGAAAATTTTCTGAAGATTTACAAATAACCTTTTTAAAAAAATAAAAGATAAATAATATAACAGATAACAGAATAACAATGTTGGAAGGGACCTTGGAGATCTTCTAGTCCAACCCCTGCTCAAGTAGTAGACCCTATACCACTTCAGACAAGTGGCCATCCACTCTCTTCTTAAAAATTGTGGAGCACCCACAATTTCTGCAGGTAAGCTATTCCACACGTTAATTGTTCTCTCTGTTAGGGAAATTTCTCCTTAGTTCTTCTCTCCTTTATTAGTTTCCATCCATTGTTTCTTGTCTTGCCTTCTGGTGCTTTGGAAAATAGGTTTTGACCCCTATTTTTATAGTTTATAATTGATACCAGTAAATATATATGCTTGACTTCTTTATTATTGAGTACACTACATAGAATACTGTTTGATAAAGAAATGTTTTTCCTTTTTCCTAACCAATTCCTGGATGACAGAGGCCTGGCTTTTCAATTTGATTTCTAGGTGTAAGAGGTTTTTGAAGAAATTCTTGGGTATGGATGAAAATTTATTGGGTATGGATGTGCAATGAAGTGGTCTAAATGTCCTATTTCAGTGTACAATCATTTCTCCATCAGTTTTGCAATTTCCCTACTTTACCACATTTCTATTACATTCCAAAGAAGTTAATCTCCTATAGCTTTTTTCAGCAATGGGACAGTGATTTGATTGATTGATTGATTGATTGATTGATTGAGTGAGTGAGTGAGTGAGTGAGTGAGCGAGTGAGCGAGTGAGTGAATATCAATCAATATCAAACTGTGGGTACTCCATTACTGGGGTTCTTCAAGAAAAGATTGGACAACTATTTTTCCCAGATAGAGTAAGGTCTTCTGCCTTGGGCAGGGGATTGGATTAGAAGATTCTGAGATCTCTTCTAACCCTATGATTCTATGATTCTTTACCTATGCATCATCAAATCAGTGTCCTCGCTTAGCAACCAGATAGATTTCTTCCATGATGATCTGTCCCTAATCTGGTCTATTGTATTTGGGTTGATTTGTTTGATGATCTATCAGTTTGTGCTCTCTATTCTCAGGAGTCTTGTCCATGACCAATGCTCAAAAATGTGAATACTTCTCCTGCTTCTTCAAAGAACAACTTTCATTTCTATAGGTTATCACAGGGAATACCATTACTTGTCCTACTCTGATCTTCATAGGGATAGAAACATCATGGCACCTGAAAAAGGTCTCATTTTACAAGAATTTAATAGCTGCAGTATCAAATGCTAGTCTGCAATGTATTTCTTGACTGCTTGTTTCTTTAATGTTGATGATTGATCCTAAAAGATAGAAGCTATCTATCACGTCAATATCTTCATTATCAATTCTGTTGTTGAAAAAAACTCTCCATCCTCTGAAGAAATTCAGAGAAAACCTCCATTTAATTTCTCTACTCATGAATTTGATGGCAATTTCAAATAGGTTATTCCTTTGTCTAGTACCACTTAATTATAAAAAATGGGCTGATCAATGATTTCTAGTCTCCTGGGAACTGCTTAAAATTTTGTATGTACTGTATGAAGGAATCTCTAAATGCTTATGTCAGATTTTCTATGAATCACAGAGAATAGGACAGATGTAGCCCTGGCCAAGTTCTTAATTATTGCCTTATAATTTTGTGAAATGAATTAAGAATTAAGAGACAGCATGCTGGGGACTGGCCTGTGGATAGAATAATCAATATATTTTTGAAGATGAGAAATATATATATCAATAAAGAATGGCATGCCATTCCAAACTATGGATATGGACTCACATAGGAAGCATGAAAGTAAGCTACTTAGCTAATATTTCTACATTGTCTTACTCAAGTACTCCATAAAATTTAGATTCAGCTAGTCAATAGCATTTAACCAATGTACAAATGTACGTTTGTACATTTCTACCTACTTACCTACCTCTATCTACCTACTTACCTATTCTACTTCTATTTAACTATTTAACTCGTTTTTTGCATCTGTCTTTACACAAAGGGAAAAAACAGACCAACCTACCAAAAATAGTGCCATAAAAAACAGAATAGAAACACAAGTTAAGATAGGCAAGAAAACGGTAAGTGAGCACCTGTCCAGCCTAGACGAGTTCAAATCACCAGGACCAGATGGATTACACCCCAGGGTTCTCAAGGAACTGGCAGATGTGATCTCAGAACCATTGAACTATATTTTTCAAAGATCCTGGAGCACTGGGGAACTACCGGAGGACTGGAAAAGAGCTGATGTAGTTCCCATCTTCAGAAAAGGAAAAAAAATGGACCCAGGAAACTACAGACCTATCAGCCTGACCTCAATACCTGGGAAGATTCTGGAAAAGATAATCAAACAACGAATCAGCGAACATCTAGAGGCAAACAAAGTCATTACTAAAAGCCAACATGGGTTCGTCAAAAACAGATCATGCCAGACAAATCTTATTGCATTTTTTGACCAAATGACAAAATTAGTGGATCAGAGGAATGCTGTGGATATAATTTACTTGGACTTCAGTAAGGCATTTGATAAAGTAGATCACAACCTACTACTTGATAAGATAGAAAAATGTGGGTTAGACAGCATCACCACCAGGTGGCTGGCTGACCGGCCATACTCAGCGTGTGGTCCTCAATGGAACCGCATCTACATGGAGGGAAGTGTGTAGTGGGGTGCCCCAGGGCTCTGTTCTGGGCCCAGTGCTCTTCAACATCTTCATCAACGATTTAGACGAGGGGATAGATGGGGAAATCATCAAATTTGCAGACGACACCAAGCTGGCAGGAATAGCCAACACTCCAGAAGACAGGCTTAAGATACAGGAGGATCTGGACAGACTTGAACACTGGGCACTATCTAACAAAATGAAATTCAGTGGTGAAAAAAGCAAGGTTCTACATTTAGGCAAGAAAAACCAAATGTACAGTATAGTATAGGAAGTACCTTGCTCAATAGCAGTAACTGTGAGAGGGACCTCAGAGTCCTAGTGGACAATCACTTAAATATGAGCCAGCAGTGTGCTGCAGCTGCCAAAAAGACCAACACAGTGCTAGGCTGCATTAACAGAGGGATAGAATCAAGATCACGTGAAGTATTAATACTACTTTACAATGCCTTGGTAAGGCCACACTTGGAATAGTGCATCCAGTTTTGGTCACCACGATGTAAAAAAGACGTTGAGACTCTGGAAAGAGTGCAGAGAAGAGCAACAAAGATGATTAGGGGACTGGAGGTTAAAGCATATGAGGAACGGTTGCTGGAATTAGGTATGTCTAGTTTAATGAAGAGAAGGACAAGGGGGGACATGATAGCAGTGTTCCAATATCTCAGGGGCTGCCACAAAGAAGAGGGAGTGAAGCTATTTTCCAAGGCACCTGAAGGCAGGACAAGAAGCAACGGATGGTAACTAATCAAGGAGAGAAGCAACCTAGAACTAAGGAGAAACTTCCTGACAGTTAGAACAATTAACCAGTGGAACAACCTGCCTCCAGAAGCGGTGAATGCTCCAACACTGAAAGTTTTTAAGAAGAGACTGGACAGCCATTTGTCTGAAATGGTATAGGGTTTCCTGCCTGAGCAGGGGGCTGGACTCGATGACCTCCAAGGTCCCTTCCAACTTTATTATTATTATGTAGTTTAGTAAATGGAAAGTTATGCTGAAGGAGGAAATTGTCAGCTTTTCTTCCACCAGCAACAACCAAAGCAGACAATTAGACTTTCAAACATATTTTTGGAAATAGAAGACCATTCACCTGCCTCCTTCATGTTTCACTGAGTCATACTTACAGGTGTCCAGTAGCATGCGTCAAAAACATTCTACAAAGACAAAAACTATATTGTGCTTAACAAAATTGGGTATTAGGAATTTATTTGCAAAATAAATTGAATGTTAACCTTAAGGAAGGTTGGGGGCAAAGGTGTTTATTTGCTTGTTCATTTTCTGGCTTAGCATATTGTCCAAACTCTCCCTTTTTAGTTAGGCTATAGTTCAGTGTATTATGCTATCAGAAAATGAGCTTATTCCATAAGCAGGTTAAGCATGCTTGATGAACTTAGAGCGGTAAATTAAACCTATGAATAATGCCATAAGTCAAGTACTCCATGTAGTCTGGACCCCTGCATGATTGGAATTCCAGATCCATCATAAAGCTTGGCTTTTTCTTCTTTGCACATAAAAATAGGTCAGATGATAGCAAGGGTTTTATAGCAAGCAATATCATAGGTAGGGTACCTACTTGCTGTGTTCAGAAATTTCATATGGCATTTATTGGATAGCAATAGCAATAGCACTTAGACTTATATACTGCTTCACAATGCTTTACAGCCGTCTCTAAGTGGTTTACAGAGTCGGCATATGGCCCCCAACAATCTGGGTCCTCATTTTACTCACCTCAGAAAGATGGAAGGCTGAGTCAACCTTGAGCCAGTGAAAATCAAACTGCTGGCAGCCGGCAGTCAGCAGAAGTAGCCTGCAGTACTGCATTCTAACCACTGCGCCACTATGGCTCATAATATATAGAGCTCATAATATATGAAAACAAGTTTTATATAAATCATTAAGGATATTTTTATGGCATGTAATGCACAAGAAAGTTTTCAAGATTAATTTTTGTTTAGCTATTCACAAAATGTGGACTTAAGAACAGTGTTTCACGCCCATAAAGTATATTTTAAAAGTCCTTCATGTCATCCCCAAAGGGAAAAAAATACATAGCCATCCCAGTAAGATATAAATTTACATTTCATATGGAAAGTGTTGACAACATTGCGACAGTCCTCAATCAAGAACATCTCTGGAGGGCAACAAGTTCTTCAGTGGACTCCTTTTCTATTTCCCTGTAAATAATATATTATGAATTGGGGGGTGAGTCTGCATCCAAAATGCAAGCAATCAAATATTCACCAGCTTGATTAGTCAAATAATTAAGCATTCCCATCACTTTTCCTGGGGAAACAAAAACAAAAACAAATCTGAAATTACAATACTGATGGAAGATAATAGAAATTTGCTTTCTGATATTTGAAGAGCCACACGATGCTAAAATAATATGATCATACTGGAACAAAATGGAAAAATGTATTCTTTTTTCCAAAGATAATGCAAAAATAGTTTAGAAACTATCAGAGTTTATTCTATTTATTCTGAAAGAGTCTGAACTAAAAGAAAGAAAATATGTATTTTCTTCTACAAGATAATACAAAAACATAATGAGAAGGAATTACAGGATTGTGTTTTGAATTATATTATGCATTACAGAAAGAACTGAATTGAATTAGTCTTCTCTCTTCCATCTGCTTAGGGATTTTCTGTCTACATGGTAAAATGTGAAAAGGGAAAAACATTCTATTCATTTCTCCTCCTAGTAAGTCATAAACCTTTCAGTAGTACTATTAATTACACAGAACTCCAACATTTTATAGGGACATAGGAATTTTTCCTCAGTCCAAGTGAGACTATTGGATCTCAACCGTGGCAACTTGAAGAAGTGTGAACTACAGCTCCCAGAATTCCACAGCCAGCATTCTCCACTTGACCTTCTATAATCATAGAAACTATGCAGTGTTAGAACTGTGATCCGTTATTACTAGTAAAAATTAGGAGTGAAGGGAAGCAAAACTGGGCCCATATTTTGGGCATGGCTTCACAGTTATCCAAAAAAGGACTGATACTATTTATGTATTTGTAAACGGAGTGGCGCAGTGGCCTAGTGGTGATGATGCTCACCTCCCATTTGGAAGGTTGAGAGTTCAATCCTAGGTAGTGGCAGATATTTCTCTCTCAGGGAGCAAAGAAAAAATATCTGCTGTGAACACTGCAGGGCATCAGGAAAGGCATCTGGCCAGTAAATGCTCAGCTCCATCCAGTCGCCCCGATCCTATCCCTAAATTAAGGGATTACAGGGTCATAAAAGGGAGTTTATGTATTTGTAAATGACTATATATATTAGACAGAGCTAAGAGAGAGGGGGAAAAACTTATTATAGGGATAATGGGATCTGCATGTGTGAATGGGGAGATTACTTCAGAAGGAAGGTGGGGTGGAGTAAGTGAATTGACCTGCTCTTTTAAGAAATAAAATGTGTTTTATGGGATAAATTTCCTAATTTGGGCAAGATTTTTATTCCCACCAATATATGAAGATAAATTTGTTTTCTTATATTTGAGTGAGAGACTCCTAATCATAAGGCTCTTTCATTTCTCTCCAAATATGAAATAGCTCAGATTCACTGTAAGATTAAGATTTAATTAAAAACTATGCCTATCTACAAGAAACATGACATTATAAAGTAAGTGAATAGTTCTTGTAGATTTTCTAAAGATAAGACTGTTGATAACTGAACAGTCTATACTCCCAGGAACAATGAAAAAAACAAATATTTCCTTCAGAGGGCTGGTACATTACACTACCACAAAATTTCTATATGTATAACCGTTTATGGAGGAGTGGTTGTCCTGAAGAAGAGAAGTTTAGCTTTAGCTATCCTAAATTTCTTTCTTATTACAGTCATTCCATTTTCCCATGCAACCTCATCAGCAGTGAAATTTAGTTTTCCATGCAATTTGCCTGGTATATAGAATTAGGTACAGATAACCCTTGAGTTACAATCACATTTGAGACCAACATTTCTGTTGCTAAGCAAGACAGCTGATAAGTGAGTTTCCCCCCATTTTACAATCTTTCTTGCTACAGTTGTTAAGTGAATCATTGCAGTTAAGCTTGTTAAGTTAGCAACACAATTGTTAAGTGAATCTGACTTCCCTATTGACTTTGCTTGTCAGAAGATCACAAAAGGGATCACATAACCCGAGCCAGTTGCAAAGCCCCAAGTTTTGATGACATAGCCATGGGGATGTTGCGACAGTCATAAGTGTAAGATGTGTTCATAAGTCACTTTTTTTTTCAGTGCCGTTGTAACTAAATGAATGGTTGTAAATTGAGGACTACCTGGAGAGGTAGTTTGTTCTTACTGAGAAGATATCAGATTTCCACGTGAGAGGCGGAAAAGGGAATAATCTGAAAAAGGTTCATGCTTCAAGCTGGGAGGTTTGCTTTAGACCTATCATACCCACACACAAACAGATCCTATGAATGCAGAATTGCTAATCTGCCAGCCTGATCTGATAACTAATAGACTTTAAAAAAAAAAAAAAAAACTGAATAAATTCCTTATCCTGTTAGATTTTTCCTTTGATCTACAAAATCCACAAGACTTTTTTTCTTCTTGATCCCAGTCAGAGAGTGTTAGCGTTATTTTAACTCAGAAGATGACATGACAACAACACACCCATTTTTAATTTTGGTCTGTCATGATTTTGGATAGCTTCAAAGTGGTGGATTTTTGCTTTAATCCAAAAAGCACTTTATCTCACTGAAAATATATTTCAAATTTCCTATTTGTTTCCATTGCATTTTCACGAATGAAGGCAAATACATGCGTCCCAGGATAATGTTACAGGATCCAATCCGGGTTGGTCACCAGGACCAGGGCTTTAGTCTTCTGAGCTTTTGGATTCATGCTGGATCCCATCCTCAGGGAACTTCTCTCTAGCTAGAGAGGCTAGAGAGAAGTTCCCTGAAGATGGGCTCCAGCATGAATCCAAAAGCTTGCAATACAAAACCCCTGGTCCTAGTGACCAACCCAGATCAGATCCATTGCATTTCCCCCATGCTACCTTAGATTGTATGGAAGGAAGAAAAAAAACCCATGACCCTACTACGTTCATTTCCTTAGACAATGATTTTTCCATTTAGATGGAGAGAATCTAGTATTTCTATTAAGCCTAAACAAAGTGCTAATATAATTCTTCAAGCAGTATATAAAAAATTCATTATCCCTTTGAAGGCTAAACAAGTTGGAGCACCAGCAGAATAATGCAGTGGATCTTACTTACGATCAGCATCTCTCCTGAATTGTGTGCTGCATGCACAGATGTTATTTATTGACAACAAA
The DNA here is from genome assembly GCA_023970755.1 of Azemiops feae. Classification (NCBI taxonomy): domain Eukaryota; kingdom Metazoa; phylum Chordata; class Lepidosauria; order Squamata; family Viperidae; genus Azemiops; species Azemiops feae. The sequence continues at coordinate 105,036 of JALGBA010004273.1, read as the reverse complement.
ACTCAAGAAAATGCCTGGCTGGTATTCAGTGTTTATTAAAGTGGACCCTGGGGGTATTAGAGCAGAGATCGCTGTCCTTTGTATATATATAAAAAAGCCCTATTGCATATATCGCATAACATTATTTTTTTAAATCTATTCCTTAAGCCACCAGTCCCTCAATATGATTAGGATATAGATTTTCACAGTATAAGGAATACCACATCAGATTTCTTTGTAATGTGATGGAACCCCTACTGTGTATGAAATGAAGGAGACCAAATTTTTAGCAGCTCCTGAGGACAGAACAAAATTAATCAGCTCTAAAGGTAACCAACCTACACCAGTTTCTCCATTATTTAAAGCTATACATATAGAGATATAGACTAAAACTCTTATGCAATCCATAAATATTTTCCAGGAAAAATTGACATATATTACAATTTGGAGGATATTGAGTTGTCCTGTTGAAGAGGTGGAGCCAACTGGGGTAGAAGCTCCAGGAAGCAAGAAAATCCTGGGATGGAACTGGAGAGAACCCTTTAAATCTGTCTCCAGATCTCAGAGAGCTTCCGATACAGAATCATCAGCTAAGCCACCAGCTAGCTCTGAAAAGATGCCAAAATACACTCCTGGATGAAGCTACCGCTCAAATGTAAACTCAGATCTAAGATCATCCCCAACTGAAGACCTGATTCCTTAAGAAAGCTAGTCAATGCATATCAAGGGGGTCTATATTCTTCTTCTTGGTTTCACTCCCAGGATTCTATTCCAAGAAACTATCAAGATGTCAACAATTTATAGACTGTTTCCACTTGGGTGAAAGCCAAAAGAACTATTATAATCATATAATAAGGAAAGGATAATACTAGACCTGGCTTGCCACTATGGGCCGCTGATACATTTGCAATACCTGATTTGATGTGGGGTGGGAGGACTATTACAGAAGAGGAATAAAAAAGAAGAGGGGAATTTAATCAGCTTGGTTTAGCACAAGGACATCTTTTATTTATAACATAAAATTTCAAACTTTTTAAAAAGAACCTCATACTGGCATCACTACATATTTTATCAGTTTGATATAATAGAATATTATATATATCTCAAACAAAGATGAGCATAATGGGAGGAAATGTTAGTTTGGAGAATTCTTCACTGTAGAACCTATTGTTTTAACATGCTTTCCTTCCTATTCAAGCACTGGCATCCTCATTGCTTGGAGTTCTGCTTCATTGGAATGATAAAAGCTGAACTAGCAGATCTCCAACATTCCTCCCGATCCTTCCATTCTATGATTCTTTGATTCCGTGATCAGTGGTGTCTAACAAGTTGTTTAAACCTCTGCAAATCCAATCCACTTTTATTTTATTTTAAACTGTGGGCAGCAGTTTAAATGATGTCTCTTCATCATTTCACTATGTGGTCACCATTGAAAGAAAACGTAGATAGGAATATGGAAGATATTATGTATTGGATGCAATAACAACATCACTCCATTGCAGAACCTGAAGATCCAGGATTACCTCTTTAAAAAGCTTGAAAGCAAATTGGAATTGTTAATGTGTCAGGGAAATGATTGCATATTTTGATTGATTGATTGATTGATTTATCAAATTTCTATACTGCCCATCTCATCTAAGAGAATCTATATATGTATTTGACTAATCACTTTAAGTATGATTGATTGATTTTGATACTAAATTAAATTAGTTGAATCTGGTTTTATCTATTTCTTCACCTTAGCAATTCCTGCCTTGAAGAAAATGGCTACCGGCCTACTGTGCAAACTGTATGTATCCACTCCAAAGCATTCCATAATGACACCAAAAAGATGAAATGTCCCTCATAACATGATGAAGCAAACTTCACCCTTTCAAAATCGCATCATGACATCACACAGAAATACATAAGCCACGATGTCTTTATCACCACTTGCCACCCACACAGACGTGCTTTTTTTTTTTTGCATATATTTCAAAAGATAGTTGCGCCCAGTGCTTTTATGGTTTGCAATCATTAAATTTCAATTTGAGAATTCAGGGCTAAGTGTTGCACTTTAGAGAATGTCAGTCTCTTTTCTCAAATCTTCCCTTTCTCACCTTAAGGACAAGGTAAATGTAGCCAGGTAAGCAAGTGGGTCATTTCGCACAAGGGATAGAAAAAAGATGTTAAGAAAGAATCCAGTAAGGAGGAACAAGATATGATAAATTGCAATGAAAAGAAGAAAAGTTGATTAATGGAAGGCTACCAAACTTACCTATCTAAACTTAACAGGAACATTAAACTTTTAGTAAATATATGGGACAATTCCCTCACTAACCCTGACCTTTATATTCCATCAGCCTCTTGAATTCAATGTTAAGTTTACTCAAAATGTGGCTTTCTAGAAGAATGAGAGCAGTTTCCATGGAGGATCATTCAGACTCTCTAATCAGTGTCTTGTATAACCTTAACAGGTAATTTCTACAGCTTCTGGTTAGAATAAGATTCAGCCTTATCATAGAAAAATCAGCCCAGATTACAGTCTTTTGAAGGATATTTTTAACACATGGGAATTGACATACAGACAAAAAAAATGGGTTTTCTATACCTTGTAGCCAAAAGATGTATTGTTCAGCCTAGATTCAGTAGAGTTGATCAAAGCATACTTAACCAAGTCTTCTGTATAGAAAAAATAATCCAGCAAGCAATGTGGGTATTCTGTACTCATCAGAGTGTTATATATTCTGTTTTACAGATCATCATATTATTTCATCCCTCAAGGACTCCTGGAGAGATTAAAGTATATATAATCACTTGAAACTAATTGTGTAAATATACGGTTGACAGAATAATTACTTTTCAGGAGTTTAAACAAAGCCATGGTGACAGGTTAACAGCTGGACAGTCATGTAGCATGGATGAGCAGAAAGCCTTCCAGACTAAACCTCTCAAGTTATCCAGATCTATACTCTAGTTCATGGGTCGGCCAGCCGAAACATCCAACGAGCCGCATGGACCCGTTTCCCTAAAAAAAAAAAACCCCTTGGAGCCGCACCCGCCCGCGCATGCGCGCCCGCCCACGCACGCGCGCATGTGCGCACACCCGCACATGCCCGTTCGCGCATGCGCACGCGCACCCGTTCGCGCCCGCGCCCGCGCACCCGCCCGTGCATGCGCACCCGCCCGCGGCGGAGGCTCCGGAGCCGCAGGTGATCCCTCAAAGAGCCGCATGCGGCTCCGGAGCCGCGGGTTGCCGACCCGTGCTCTAGTTCAATTTATACACTCTAGACTTCTATGGGACAAATGTATGCTTTATAAATTGGGTTCACACTTCCAACTTTCAAAACAATCTCTGGAGACTATTTTTGTTTGTCCTGGCAAAAACAAAATGCCAATAAGGAGTTGGCATTCAGTTTTGCAACAGATGCGTGGAATTTTGTACAAAGAGAAACAGAGGAGAATGTGATGGGATGAAGCCAAAGCCAATTGACATGGCATGACAAAATCATATATCATGCTTTATTTTTCTGGAAAGTGAAGGAGTTAGCATCCCTTTCTAACATACTATATTTACAGTAGCCACTGCAGAAACATCATACCTCTAAAATGGGCTCTGCTGGATCCAGACAAAACCCATCAAATCTAACAAGTTATTTCAGCATAACATCCAGATGTGTACAGATAGGATGTATGGGAAATAAAACATTACCTCTCGTGTTCCCTAACAACTGCCATTTAGTCTCATGCCTCTAATTTAATTAAGAGCATTAATTAAATCAACTGAAATTGAACTCATAATGCACAGAACAATAAGTGTAGCTTGGCCCTGAAGTGCAAGGCAGAAGGGAAAAAGGAATTTGAAATCCTGATGCATTAAACTTTGACTCCAGAATTTCAAACCACTTTGTTGGCTAATAGGAGGGTAGTATATCAGAATGGATATGAATGGCTGTGGGAGTTGGACCATAAGGAAGTACACCATGAGTGCCAAAGAATCAGTGCTTTTGAATTGTGGGGTTGGAGAAGACTCTTGAGACTTCCTTTGGACTGCAAGGAGATCAAATCAGTCAATCCTAATGGAAATTAACCCTGACTGTTCTTTGGAAGGACAGATAATGAAGCTGAATCTTAAATACTTTGGCCACCAATGAGAAGAGAGGACTAATTGGTAAAGACCCTGATGTTGGGAAAGACTGAAGGCAAAAGGAAGAGGAGCAGAGGATGATATGGTTAGATGGTTTCATTGATGCAATGAAAGAGTAGAGTAGAGTAGAGTAGAGTAGAGTAGAGTAGAGTAGAGTAGAGTAGAGTAGAGTAGAGTAGAGTAGAATAGAATAGAATAGAATAGAATAGAATAGAATAGAATAGAATAGAATAGAATAGAATAGAATAGAATAGAATGAGTTGGAAGGGACCTTGGAGGTCTTCTAATCCAACCCACTGCTCAAGCAGGAAACCCTATACCATTTCAGACAAATAGTTGTCCAATCTCTTCTTAAAAACTTCCAGTGATGAAACTCCCACAACTTCTGGAGGAAAGTCATTCCACTGATTAATTATTCTAACTGTCAGGAAATTTCTCCTTAGTTCTAGGTTGCTTCTCTCCTTGATTAGTTTCCATCAATTGTTTCTTGTCCTTTGTGGTTTGGAGAATAGCTTGACTCCCTCTTCTTTATGGCAATCCTGAGATATTGGAACACTGCTATCATGTCACCCATAGTCCTTCTTTTCATTAGACAAGACATACCCAACTATGTCATATGTGAATTTGGGCAAACTCTGGGAGTCAGTGGAAAACAAGGGGCCTGATGTGCTGTGGTCCAGGGGGGTCACAAAGAATCAGGCATTACTAAGCAACTGAACAAAAACAACAAATATTAGGATGGAACCTGGTTGTGAAAGTCTGCATTAGATTTTCAGTATTTCACAGAACACAGCTTTAGTAGCGTAGACACAGAAATGCCTGCTATTATCATCTATCCCATACTAAATACTCTCCCATTCTTTAATTTAAAAAAGAGTTATGGCCACCCATTTTATGAACCATAACCCTGGGCAGGTTCACACAGCAATGATACAAAAGTCAAACCAAATTAAAAACATTTAATGCCCCAAAGGCAACTGTCCGCCTCTATCGGCATTGACCTTTAGTGGGTTCCAGACTCACTCTGTCCCAACGCTTGGGAAGAGCCATCTCTTCAAGGCCTTCCAGGAGGCTAGATGGGTAAGAGTCTACCAGATCTCAGGATAAAAGTTGTTTCATAGAGCAGGGCTGCTATCGAGAAGATGCACTTCCTAGGCCCCACTAGATGACAACATTTAAGAGAAGGGACCTGGAGTGCATCCATCCTATCTGACTTCTTCGAACAGGCAGATGCACTAAAGAAGTCATGGTTCTGTCAATAACCTGTCCCTGTGCCATTTAGGGCTTTAAAGATGATAAACCAACACCTTAAATTGCACCTGCAAAAATGGAAGCCAGTACAACTAGTGCACCAGAAGCATAATATGAAAAACCATGAATCACCCACAACTGCACATATCTACATTGGACCAGTTGTAATTTCTGGAAGTTTTTTAAGAGCATCCCCATGCACTAGCGCATTGCAGTAGTATTTTCTATGGCAGTGAAATTTAATCTTGGATACATGTCACTAGATACTCTTTTATTGTCTACTGTTCAACACTTACTAATAAATTGAGAAAGATGTGCTAGGCGCTAGGCTCAATAATAACAAACAGAACTGAAAAAGCAAAAGCCCATTCTTATCCTTCAGAGTTATCCATATTTGACTCCTTTCTCTTTTTACACTGTGATCTCTTAGATAGCAATAGCAATAGACTTAGACTTATATACTGATCCACAGTGTTTTACAGCATTATCTGAGCAATTTAAAAAGTCAGTATATTGCCTCCAATGATCTGGGTCCTTATTTTACTGACTTCGAAGGATGGAAGGCTGGGTCAACCTTGAGCCTATAAGGATTAAACTCTAGGCTGTGGCAGAGTTAGCCTGCAATACTGCATACTAACCACTGTGCCACTGGGGTTTTTCAAGGCCTTCCAGGAGATCAGTCTTCCACAATCTAATGTCCTCCAGATTTGTTCTCTAACAAAGTTTAGAGGATCTTTGATATTCTAGTTCTAAGATTCTAGTCATTCCAGTTCTTAATAGAAGTGGAGTGCCCAGTTTTTGGAAATTTGTTGATCCCTTATCTTCACAAATATATTCAATTATCTAGTTATTAGGATAGGCCAGGGTATTTTCTCTTCAACTGGATTTCAGCCAAATATTCCACCTCTGATATCAGGGAGTCTGAATCTTGGCCTATGACACTTATTTTGTGTGAATTCCCTCACATATTTGTGTGTGTGTGTGTGTGTGAGAGAGAGAGAGAGAGAGAGAGAGAGGGAGGGAGGGAGGGGGAGGGAGGGAGATGGAGAATACTAAAACATCTGGTGGAAAGATCCAAAGGAACAACTGGATCATCTACTAATGAAAAGGTCTTGTTTTCTACAAATTGCCTCCAAGATTCGTGATTTTACTTCTGCAAAATCTGATGCCCGGGTTGTCTAGTTTCTATAGTTCTGAGAAGAGAATGCATTCTAGCACTATTTTTTATTTATTAATTTTTTTTTATCCCACCTTCATTACTTTATAAATAACTCAAGGTGATGAACATACATTATGTTCCTTCCTCTTCTTATCTTCTCCCAAACCTTGACAACTCTGGGAGGCAAGCTGGGAGGAGACAGAATGACTGGCCCAGCTATCTGGAATCTTCCTTTCAATCTCTCAAAAGTTTTCATTGATTTCAAAATATGTTTTTTTATGTAATTTTTAAGATGTTTAATCCCCCCCTCCCCCTCAGTTTCACTTTGTGGTATTTTTAGTGGGGACAGAATGGGCTACTGCTAATGTTGTTTTCTGTGAAACATTTTTTTTTACCCTTTTGAAGCTCATGGTTGCCTGCCCTTCACAGTCAGAAAAGACCTCATGGAAGGAATTCATTCACTATATTCCTTTGAAAAGTTGGAAGGTTACAGCTTTCTGGTAAGAAGATTGTATATTAAAAAATGGATCACTTGTACATAGCACTTGGCCGCTAGGTAACTATAAACCTTAAAAAGTCACACTCCGTGGATAAAATGTGACTAACCTTCTCTTTCAAAGAAACACTCTCTTTTATTGGTCAAACCAATCTTTCTAATTATTATTTATTTTCAATTTTTAATTAAAAAGGCAGATGGGAAACTGACATTCTGCATAATAAATCCCTTGCCTCTGCTTATTTATTTATATCTATTTAACAGATTGTGCAACCTATCGCTAGGGTCCCTTGACAATGGAAAATTAAACGTAGAATTGGGAATGCTACAGAAAAGAACTTGCAATCAACCAAGAAAATCCTGTTTTTAAAAGCTACATTTTTCTGGACTTTTTTTTAAAAAGAAGGGTAGTCTATTTTAAAAAGAAGGGTAGTCAGCAGGGCATAAATGTCATAAATTAGGTTCAAATCAACCCCAGACCTCAGCAAAATATGCATTTTATTTTGTATGCTACTGCAGGGATGGGGGAAATATATAGAGAAGGTCATTATCTTCTACTAAATGATCCCAAGTCTTACATTGCTTTAAAGGCAATACATAGCACTCCATATTTTGTCAAGAACCAGATTAACAGCCAGTGCAAAAAGTATGGGAGTAATGGGATCTGTTCAAATTCTTCCAGATTCCAAACAATGATTTATTTTGAGCATGTTCAATTTTCCCCTTCTTGTTCAAAACTCAGAAACAAGCTGGAAGCAATTATTTGCCTTTGGATCGATGAATAGACTGACCTGCCAGCCCTCTTGGAGATGTGCAAGCTTCACATGACAGCTGTTTTGCACAAATAGCAATAGCACTTAGACTTATATACCACTTCATAGTGCTTTAGAGCCCTCTCTAAGTGGTTTACAATATTAGTATATTGCCCCCGACAATCTGGGTCCTCGTTTTACCGACCTCAGAAGGATGGAAGGCTGAGTCAACCTTGAGCCGGTCTGGATCGAACTGCTGGAGTGAGCAGTGAGTTAGCCTGCAATACTGCATTCTAACCACTGCACCACCACGGCTCTTAAATGCTCACTCTATCCTCAAAATTCCAAATGTGCCCACTTTGTTGAGTCTCGTTATGTTACAAAACAGAATGCTGGACTAGACAGGCCTTTGATTGGATCAAGAATGGTCTTCTTATGAGTTAGAAATCAGACTTTCAATAAATGAGCGATCTCTGATGTAGAATATCTTGCAAGAAAAACCAAATGTACAGGTATAGAATAGGTGGAACCTATTGCTGAATAGCAGTAACTGCTAAAGGGATCTCGGAGTCCTAGTAGACAATCAATGAAATATGAGCCAGCAGTGTGCTGCAGCTGCCACAAAAGCCAATGCAGTCCTAGGCTGCATTAACAGAGGGATAGAATCAAAATCACATGAAATATTAGTACCAATTTATAATGCCTTGATAAGAGCACACTTGGACTATTACATCCAGTTTTGGTCACCACAATATAAAAAAGATGTTGAGACTCTAGAAAGAGTGCAGAGAACAACAACAAAGATGATTAGGGGGCTGGAGGCTAAAGCACATGAAGAACAATTGCAGGAATTGGGTATGTCTAGTTTAATGAAAAGAAGGACTAGGGATGATCTGGTAGCAATGTTCCAATATCTAAGGGATTGCCACAAAGAAGAGGGGGTCAACCTATTCTCCAAAGCACCTGAAGGCAGGAGAAGAAGCAATGGATGGAAATTAATCAAGGAGAGAACCAACCTAGAACTAAAGAGAATTTCCCTGACAATGAAACAACTTGCCTTCAGAAGTTATGGGTGTTATACTGGACATTTTTAAGAAGAGATTGGACAACCATTTGACTGAAATGTGTAGGGTTTTCTGCTTGAGCTGGGGGTTGAACTAGAAGACCTCCAAGGTCCTTTCCAACTCCGTTATTCTGTTATTCATCTGCTGCAAGGAAGACCGTAACCAGATTCCTTGATGCTCCTGTATCTTAACCTTACCTAATTTGAAGGGCAGCCATCAATTAAAGGTCTGTTTCATAAAGTTTCTTCATGACTCATCTTACCACTTTGAGTTTCTTTCTCACACTTTCCTCTTTCTTGGGTCTGAGTAGTCTTGTTTGTTCTTTAATGTAGTCCAGACAAGAAGCATAAACCATTAATATTAACATTACCTTTATAGTAAGGTTACAGTAACAGAATCTTGCAAGTCTTAAAGTACTTTTTACTTTCCAGAAAAGTAGGGAAGGTTCCTTCTGAGATGTTTACACCCCTTTCCCTTCTGTGGGCTGAGCTGTCTCTTGGATGATGGTTTTCTAGGTTGCATTCTTCTTCCTCTCCACCAAGGTCATTCTCACATTTCATTACAAATCTTCTCTTGAAGTCTCTTTTCTGAAAAGGAGGGACTCACTCCTTTCTCTGTTCTCAAGATAAGATCTACATTCTTTCCCAGTAAATTATGATATATCTCTGGTCATATAGGACATGGAGGATAACTGAATGGCTGAATGCCCATAATAGGATGATATTACAACTAGTCCTCAACTTATGTTTGGTTGCTTAGTGACCATTCAAAGTTCCAACAGCCCTACCTAGGAGCTACCTGTAAGGACCTGCCTCTGTTTCCCTACCAAGAAAGCAGAACTCTTGAAACTTGCATCATTTCAAAAGAAACTTTTATTGGCAGGTACAGGCAGCAGGAAAGCTAGGCAGGATCTGAGGGTTTCCCACCTGAATCAATAGGTAAAACCCGTGTAATAATAACCCCACCCCAACTGTCCATCCAGTCAGTTCAAACAGGCCAATCCATAGGTGACAATGAGCCGTGGGAAATGGACCAATAAGGCGCCTCTCTCAAGATTCTCAAGTCTTCGCAGTTTCCTCCCTCTGCACCGAGATAAGGCAGATGGCCCCGAGCCATTCCATACACACCCCAAAGAGGATACATCAAAGCAGATAGAGGAAGCGTGCACTACAAACACTACAAACCCTTTTTCCCCCCTCTTCCCCCCTCCCCCAGGGAGTATGGCAGAACCCGACAGCTAAAGCACAAAAAATATCTGAAATGGGGGATGAATAAATGAGGGTTCTACGCTACCTCTGGATTTGAGGTTCCAAAGATTGCCCCTCCCTTGCAGTCATGTGACCACATTTTGAGCTCTCAGCAACTGGGCCATATTTACAGCCATTTGCAACATTCTGAAGTCACATAACCATTGTTGCTAAAAAAAAAACAGCATTTACTTCCATTTTTTTTTTTTTGCAAAACCACACCCGTAACAAACCATTGATTTTCTACTAACTCTGACATTCACTTAACAACTGCACACTTGCTGAACAACTGTTTAATGACCACTGCAGAAAAGGTGGAAAAATTGGGTTGACATTTCTTTGACTCTTTTCAGTTTTACATTTATGAACTTACACTGTCTATATTAAAATGCTATTTTTAATGCAAGATAGTTTTAGTAAAATTTTAAAAAGTGGATATGCACATGGATGTATGTATAAATGTGCATATAAGCTAATTTTTTAAAATTTTTAATGGGTTTATTTAATTCTCAGAAAAGACAACAGCTACAGTTGAACAGATAGTTTAAACGTTTGAGCAACTGCTGCTTAATACTGTATAGCATTAATAAAAGATGCTAAGCAAAGTACATTGAGCTGTTTTCATAATACTGTATTAAACAGAAAAAGAAGAAATATGAATTTTTGAGTTTAGTAACAAAGTGTCCACTATGTTATTGTTTATAAATATTAAAAGGAAAAGAGAAATAAGAGGGAGTAAGAAACATCTCTGAAACTAATATAGATTACTTAAATATTTGATTTCTGATTTCCCTTTCTTTATTCTCCAACTGCTTTGCAATACCTTTTAAAATAAACTTTATAAACCATGCTCTAAATATTTGCATTGGCCTTGCTGTCTGTCTGTCTGTCTGTCTGTCTGTCTGTCTGTCTGTCTGCCTGTCTGTCTCTCTGCCTGTCTGTCTGTCTGTCTGTCTGTCTGTCTGTCTGTCTATCTATCTATCTATCTATCTATCTATCTATCTATCTATCTATCTATCTATCTATCTATCTATCTATCTATCTATCTATCTATCTATCTATCTGTCTGTCTGTCTGTCTGTCTGTCTGTCTGTCTGTCTGTCTGTCTGTCTGTCTGTCTGTCTGTCTGTCTGTCTGTCTGTCTGTCTGTCTATCTATCTATCTATCTATCATTATCTATCTATATCTACCTATCTATCTATCTATCATCTATCATATCTATTTATCATCTATCTTTCCTGAAGCCATTCTTGCTTGAATATAGTTAAATGTCTGTTTAACTTTGAGTGGCTGGATCTCAAAAATGTTTGGTATGTGAAGGGAATATGTTTTGCACTTATTCCTAATTAAAATTGTGTGCTACACACATAACAGAAAATTTGAATAAATGTGATTGTTCTTTCTGAAATAAAGCTCCGGCAAAAATAGGAAGTTTGATATGACTGTAGGCTGTAATATAATAATATATTACATTTTCTCCAGGTATAGATTATAGAATTAAAAAAAAATGAATAAAAAGAGCTCACAAAGATGATGCTCTATCTACTAGGTGGTCATTCCATACAGATAAAGTTAAAAAAAATATAAACCCAATTATATTTTTGAAAACCTGATGAAGGCCAACATGATATCTTATTCCAATGTAAAATAATTATTTTACAAATCTGACTTACAAAATAAGTTGGGTTTTTTTCCCCACTTGCTCTTGGCTTCCCTTTTTGGGGTCTCAAGAAGGCAGGCATAGAAGGTTGATGAGTTCAGCTTCTTATGGAAAGGACTCTGTTATCACTGACAATGCTTGATGGTGTAGGTCACAGGGGTAGGCAACCTTGGCTCTTTTATGACTCGTGGACTTCAACTCCCAGAATTCCTGAGCCAGCATGGCTCAGCTTGGAAACCTCTCCCTTTCCCCTCAGCATGGCTGGCTCAGGAATTCTGGGAGTTGAAGTCCACGAGTCATAAAAGAGACAAGGTTGCCTACCCCTGTAGGAACTATAGTGTGCTAGCAATATCTGTTAGAGATTTTGCAGCGATACTGCATGAAGATTGGTACAGCATGAAGAGTAAAGCTAGTAAAGCATAATTTTCTCATGGCTACGCCAGAAAAGTCATTTTATAAATACGGGACACTTGGCAGAAACCGTCAGTGCTGGGAAACTAGCAATTATGTGACCATTGACTTTAAAGGGAGGAGAAAGATGTCCAGTATTTAAGCCTGTGCTCTACCATAGTCAGGGCAGAATCCTGGGGTACTGTTAAAGCCCTTTGTTTACAGGGCTTCTTAATTCTTGCATACAATCTTGTGTTTATTGAAAAGATGAAGCGGGAGTGTACAAAGTCAGCATGTAGAATAGAAATAGCACTTAGACTTATGTACCAGTTCAAAGTGCTTTACAGCCCTCTCTCAGCGGTTTACAGAGTCAGCATATCGCCCCCAACAAACTGGGTCTTTATTTTATCAACCTCGGAAGGAGGGAAGGCTGAGTCAACCTTGAGCCAGTCAGGATCGAACTGCTGGCAGTTGGCAGAGTTAGCTGGCAATACTGCATTCTAACTTCTGAGCCACTATAGCTCTTTTGAATGAGAGGGAATGAATGAGAGGGAATGCTCAAGATACAGACAGAGAAGGACACCGGCACATAGAAAATGCCTTTTATAGACTTGCCATCCCATCCTTATTGGTAGAGCAATAAAAATTTGGGTTGATGCTAGGAGCATAGCACCTGTTTACTTATTGTTAAGAGATTTAATGCTGCCCTACATTTACCGATTTTTTTTTTGTTAAAAAAATGGGATCTTTATGCCCACATTTAGAGTGCTGAGAACTGAGCAAAGCTCTAAGTTATATTGGTAGAACCAGTGCAGAAATAAATAGTCCCTTTAGCAGAGTTAAATTGAGACTTGCAGCTGGCCACATTCAGAAAGCTGAGAAAAATGAATGCGGCTGAAAACAAAGTCACCCCAAACAGTCAGACGAGCAGAACTGTTTAATGAGGATTTAAACTAATTGGCCAGTTAATCATGACAATTGCATGAGTTACCCTCCACCCCATCAGTGTTTCTTAATATATGATAATAATAATAATATATGAAATTGAAAGATACTGTATATCTCCTACAACAACCCAGAAGCAGTAACAAAGTTCATTAAACCCGCAAAGCTACTGTATGAATCTCTTTGAAGCCCATTGCTTCTGATTTGCAGGTTTGAAGCAGATTTCCCCCTCATTTTGTGAATAAAGAGGAATAAAATAATCATCTAATCTATATCTAATTGGAGACACCATGATGTTTAAAGAAATAAAAGCAAATGCATTTGGCTGTTTTCTTCTTGCAAGGACGTCCCCTTTAGAACATCACTGCAAGAATGGATGGATGGATGGATGGATGATGGACAGACAGATAGCAATAGCAATAGCACTGAGACTTATATACCACTTCACAGTGCTTTACAGCCCTCTCTAAGTGGTTTACAGAGTCAGCATATTGCCCCCCCCAACAATCTGGGTCCTCATTTTACTGACTTCAGAAGGATGGAAGGCTGAGTCTCGAACTGATGAGCCGATGAGTCTCGAATTGCTGAACTGCTGGAAATACTGCATTCTAACCACTGTGTCACCATGTCTCTAGATAAATAGCAATAGCAATAGCACTTAGACTTATATACCATTCCATAGTGCTTTACAGAACTCTCTGAGTGATTTACAAATGTCAGCATATTGTCCCCAACAAACTGGGTCCTCATTTTATTGACCATGGAAGGATAGAAGGCTGAGTCAATCTTGAGCTGGTCAAGATCGAACTCCTGGCTGGGGGCAGTGTTAGCTTGCAATACTACAATAGGTAGGTAGGTAGGTAGGTAGGTAGGTAGGTAGGTAGGTAGAGATAAATAGATAGATGATAGATGATGGATGGATAGACAGGCAGACAGACAGCCTTTGATGGATATGGAGGCTTTCTACACATATAATCAGACAGCAGTTAAGGAATAGGCCATTCAAATCCTTTGGAAAACTTGGGGATGAATAGTACTGATATTATTCCGATGAGTCTTAGAGATAAAGCAAGAGAAGGAGTAGGGAGAGGGGGAGAATCATTGAATGGCAAGAGGTAATGCTAATGCAATATGCATCTGCAGTTGCCATTTGAAATATGTTGACCATTTTAATGCTCAGGAATAGACTCTAGTTCTCTCAGAGGCAAAGCGATCATCATTTATATCCTGCCTAAATCAAGGGCAGTCCAGTTACTATTTATGTTGTATACTCCAGTGAGTTTCTGCTATATTCACTGCATCAGTATTGCAATTTAAAATGCTGGGTTGCCGCCAAAGCGGAGTAAGGTAGATGCTTTATTGTGAACCCATGTGGTGTACTGTAGATGTGGAAGGAGACCAACAAATCAGCAGATAACCTTTCCGTCATAGCCTTGCACTTAATAAACAGGCAGATCCATTTATTCAATTGAGCAAAATGTCAGATGGACTGGACTCACTTGCCCTTGAGGGCAGTGCATCTACCCTTCGTATAAAATGGTTTTATATATATTACAGCTACTAGACGTAGGCTGAAAAACTCCAGGCAGCCACTAGAGGAATGCAAAGAGGCACATCAAACACTTTGCTGCCATCTTGTGGATGGCCAGATTTTGCACCCCAGATATAATGATAGCCTGACCTTCATTCTGTCTCTCCCTCCCTCTCTCCATCTCCACATACACACACACTAAATTTAATTTTAGTAATTCTGGATGCATTTCCCTAGAAAATACGTGAACAACAACAACAAAATAAAAAGAAGCAGTAAAAGGTGTATAGATGCATACACTTGTGTGTGTGGCTGTGCATCTACAAATCAGTGTTGACTCCTGTCAACTACCTGGACTAGTTTCTCTAGTTATCTTGGCAAAATTTTTCAGAAGTGGTTTGCCATTGCCTCCTTCTGCCTGCGTCTGAGAAAGACTGACTCAAAGTGTTCTGTCCCAGCCTACGTACGTCCTTGTTACTTCACAAAGACAACCCCTCTTTTAACAGTAGACTGGAAAATAAACCTTTTTTATTTGAGTTACAGACCTGATAATTGTCCCAGAAAACAAAAGCAACAGAACACTTTTCCAACGGAGACCTTGTCCAAAAGCAAAACGGAGCACGAGTCAAACAGGAAATGTTTCACAGGCAAAATAAACAGACCATGATCTCTTGACACTGAAGTTCTTTGCAAACAGTTGCCTCCAGCAACCAGCCCTGCCCACACGTTCCCTTTTTGTTACGCAGCCCCCAAGGCATGGCTTCTCACTGCTTTCTCCTCCTCCCCATTGCCTCCCTCTGTCCTACTCGTGTGACTTGTCTACGTTTACGAGCGTCTCTGGGGTCTTCCAGCTGTGCTTCCTCCAAGTCTGAATCAGCTTCCCAGCACAGCTGGCTCTCAGCTTGATCACGAATGGAAGGACCAGCCTCTTCATTAGTTTGTAAGTCCTGCAGCTCATCAGAGCCTCCCTCCGACTCTGATGGCTCTCCAGGCCTCTCCTCCTCTTCTGATTCCCCAGACTCAATTACCAGGATCACAGGCTGGCACGGAATCACAACACAAAGTCACATAGTTGGTTTACTTCCTAAAATGTTTTCATGATCTCCCAATTTCTAGTCTGGTGTCTTAATCACTACACCAGATTTGCTTTCTAGATACATTTTTTTTCTGTATCTCGGCAGCAAATTTTGTGAAGCAAATGGCTGTGGGGCTGAAGCTTCCTCCAGCTTTATTTGGTGATCTCATTCAAGACTAAGGACTTGAGAAATTATGGAAATGTAAACACAAAGGTACTTATTATTGGACATGTGTTAAAGCAAGGAGATAGTGGACAATAATCTACACTTGGTTAGAAAAAATGTTAGAGAAACACATAAACAATAAACCTGAATTTTTTTTACTAGGTATAATGCCAGAAAAACTTGATAAGCAAAGTACATATTTGATTCTACATGTGATAACAATGGCAAAAATTATATTTGCACAATATTGGAAGAATGAAGGAATACCACCAGAAGAAGGAATAATTAAAAAAATACTAGACTGTGCAGAAATGGACAGACTTACTTTAAGGTTGAAAGAAAAAGAAGAAACAGAATATTTTCAAACGTGGGACCTATTTTATCAATGGTTAGAGAAAAGATTTAGGGATTAGGAATTTAATTTGTATTAGTGAATAAGATACTCAGACAACATGTTTTTGTTGAATGATTACTATTGAATTCTGTTTAAAAAAAATCAATAAAACTTTATATATAAAAAAAGACTAAGGACTTATCCTCATTGCCCAGTTGCCCAGTTCATTTCTAGATGACATTATCTAGCTCAGGGGTCCCCAACCCCCCAGTCTGTGGACAGGCACTGGTCCACAGCATGCAAGAAAGTGGGCCATGCAAACAAACGAAGCCCCATTTGCAGGATGCAGGCAGCACACAAAACCACGTGCCATCCAGTCCACAGAAAAACCTCTCTCCATGGAACAGGTCCCTGGTGCCCAAAAGGTTGGGGCCCTGCTGATCTAGTGTGTAGATTGCAAGAGTTGTATTGAGTGAAAGAGAGAGAAAAATACTTCCAATCCAGAATTGCTCAAGATAAATGTAGGTTGCTACCTCAATGGGCAGGAAAGGGAATGAAGACAATATTAAGAAGATTTGTCTTCTGATGATGGCTTATGGGGCATCTACATGACCCTAGGGGAATGCAAGAAATAGCCTTGTGTTTCCTTCAGACTGGATATGCAAAGGGGATTTAATAGGAAGGTTATATCTGAAAAAGAATCAGAAGAGATGAAGAAAAGAAGAGCCAATGACCAAGACAACAGAAAACAGCAGAACTGTCAGAAAGTAAAATAAATGAAAAAAGAGTGATGGAAGCAATAATGAAGAGTCAAAAGAAAGTGAGAAATACTGAGATTCAGCAGAAGCCATCAGGATAAATCACTATCCAATTTTCATACCACATTTGTAATCAATTGTGATTTTGGTAACAGGTCTTTGCGTTTGATGGACATCATAGTTCCCTGCCCTGGATTTCATCTCCTATAATCCCTAGCAATCACAATCAATGGCTGCTAGGGGATTATGAGCATTGCAGTCTACTTCATATCAGGGCAAAAAGATTGGTAGTCTGATTTATATAGTCATTTTTCTTTCTCAATTTTATTTCATCCCGCTGCTTCCTAAAGTTCCAAAAACCCACGAGGAAAACTAACGGATTGTAATCTGCTTCTTTTTTTTTTTCTGGTTCTAACTTTCTTAAGATTTTATTCCTGGAGATCAGAGCAAATGTCTGAAGATGTCAGTTCCTGATTCTGGACAGTGTTGTATGTGATGGGTTAAAAATTTCTACCCATAAACCAGATTACGGCAGTATCTATGTAAATCTCCTTGTGAATATTTACCACTCAATGAAGCAATCCCTCAAAGAAATCAGAGGCAGGCAGGCAGGCAGGCATTCTTGTTATAAACAACAACTAATATTAAACAATGCTACTTTATTTTTTAAAAAATGTAACACTTATTTATAGAAACTTGGCCTCCAGATGAAAAGCTGCTAATTAAAATGCTTAGTGTGTTTAAACAGCTTTATGCTCTTATTGATCTTCCATATTCATTGTTACGTCTCGTCTCTCATGCACAGATGGAAATATCAATAGGCACCCACAACTTTGTTTTTATTTCTGAGATGGTAATAAATTCACTGGCTAAGTAATGTGATCAAATTAATGCAAGATAAGTCACTTCCTCCCCTGAAATAACACTCTCTCGTTCCCCCCATTTATAAGCAAAAGAAATGGGAAGCAGATAAGACATAATACATCAGTTGGGGTTTGATTAGCGTGATGATTCATTTCCACAGCACTTTTCAAGGCACAGAGGTGCTCATTTTATCTTTCTTTTCATTTACGCTAGCAATAAACTTGCGAGACAGGCAAACTAGAATAAAGACAGCTTCAAGCCTACCAATGACTTTATAATTCGCATCACCGTAGAAAGTAGTTTGGATTTCAAATGATCTTTTCAAAAGCAATCAAAACATCTAACATTTCTATCCTGTGCATATGTTCCCTTACAGGTAAATCTTAGATAGTGCTACTAAGTAAATCCAGTATCATTATTATCATGGGGTTATTGTCACCCTGATGGAGGTAGCTTCTACAAATAAGAGCTGGAGCCAGAGGGGCCTTTATTCACTCATTTGGAGAACTACAAAATGAGCTGCCCTTGACACTTTCTGGGAAGCTACAACAGCAATATTGCAAAATTTACTTATTCATTTTTACACCAGTCTTTCTACAGGATTTCACAGCAACATACACACTAGAATAACAGAGTTGGAAGGGACCTTGGAGGTCTTCTAGTTTAACCCCCTGCTCAAGCAGGAAACTCTATACCATTTCAGACAAATGGTTGTCCAATCTCTTCTTAGAAACCTCCAGTGTTGGAGCACTCACAATCTCTGGAGGCAAGTCATTCCACTGGCTTATTGTTCTCACTGTCAGGAAATTTCTCTTTAGTTCTAAGTTGCTTCTGGTTAGTTTACATCCATTGTTTCTTGTCCTGCTTTCAGGTGCTTTGGAGAATAGGTGGACCCCCTCCTATTTGTCCTAAAGCAATAATCTGTGAAGTAAACTGAGCTAAAGCAGAGAGCAAGACTGGCCCAAAATCACCCAGTTGGCTTTCATGGTTGAAGTGAACTGGAATTCCACTTTTAGTCCAAAACTCCTATACCACACTGGTTTTCTGATGTGGCAACTAGATTACTGGCAACATTAATACACAAGCACAATGTAATATCCAATCATTTCACATTGCATGCTATGCTTTCTAGGCCAATTCAAAGTGCATATACAACACAACATTGAGATATATTGGCCGCTCTCTGCCAGGAGAGATTCTTTTCTGCCTCTCTGATTAATATAGAGAGGTCCTGTTGAGGAGGCCACCTCCTCTCAAAGTTCATGGAATGTAGATACAGTGATAGGCCTTCTTAGTGGTGGCCCTCACTCTTTGAAATACCGTCCCTGAGAAATGTGCATGACCCTAACCCTCCTTTTCTTGTTGAAGCATGGATTTGATGTTCTTGATAGCTTATTATACTGCATGTTTTCTATTTTTTCTTTGACTTTTGTATAGTATGATATACTGTGTTTCCCGAAAATAAGACCTATCCCGAAAATAAGACCTAGCTTGATTTTTATGTGTGCGCCTAATATAAGCCCTACCCCCAAAATAAGCCCTAGTTGTGGGGTGAGGTGCACATATAAAAATCAAGCTAGGGCGGGGGTGGGGGTGAAGCTGCACCCTGCACCTGCTTACCTTAGGACCACTGCAGCCAGGCCTCCCATGCCCGAATACCTCTCATACCACTGCCGCTGCTGCCTGAGTTCGTGCCAGTGCTGCCGCTCACAGCAGGATGCCAGGTGGCTTGTCATGCCAGTGTCACCACTCGTGGCGGGATGCCACACGGCACATTGTGCTGGTGCTGCCACTTGCACTGGTGCCACCACTTGCAGGAGGCTGCATGGTGCATCATGCTGGTGCTGCTGCTCGCACACACCACAGCACGACGTGCCGTGTGGCCTCTTTCTGCGAGTGGTGACACGGGCATGACGAGCCATGCAGCCTCCTGTCACAAGCGGTGACACTAGCGTGATGCGCCACATGGCATCTAGCCACAAGCGGTTGCAAGAGGCAGCAGAAGAACTCAGGCAGCAGCGCGACAGGTGTCGGGGTGTGGGAGGCCTGGCTGCAGAAGTCCTAAGTAAAGCGGTAAGGCATCCCCCGAAAGTAAACCGGGTGCGTCTTTTGGAGGCAAAAAAAATATAAGATCGGGTCTTATTTTCAGGGAAACACGTGTATCTATTTTTATAGACTAAAATAAAAAGGCAGGTGGGAAGGAAGGAAGGAAGGAAGGAAGGAAGGAAGGAAGGAAGGAAGGAAGGAAGGAAGGAAGGAAGGAAGGAAGGAAGGAAGGAAGGAAGGCCTTAAAGTGAGATCTAATTGCTAAAGAAAATCTATAAAAAAACCAGGACTTGTCAAAATGAAAATCTACTAAATCCATTTGGATTTATTCTGTGAACAAATTATTTGCCTGTATTACCATTTTCTCCCTCCTGCATTTTAATCAGAGCAGGTAATTTCATGGGTTATCTGGAAATCACTCTTCTACCTCCACAGTTGAACTGTTAGAATGGAAGTCAAGTGGCCAGATTTCCTGAAAGGCATGGTTCAGCCATTGACATTTGCAAGCAATCATTGTATTTCAAACAGTTACTGGAAATCATTCCCAAGTCAGCCTGACATAAACCAAAGGGCTGACTTTCAAAAATGCCCTACATTACATAGTATGACCTCACTAGGATCTGAATGAAAGCTATTGAAGCTTGTGCTTGAATATCAAAAAGAGAAGAGAAAGAGAGAGATGTAAGCCACGAATAGCAAGTAAGATGTTTTTTCAAAGACCAACTCAATTTATTTGCTTTTTATGACAAGTCCCCTTCCCCAATGCTCCAGGTTTCAGATTTTTCTCTGAAATATGTATTACGGTGTCTGAAGGCTATATATTTGCAAATAGACTCCCATAAGTTCTTAGACTAGGGAGTTATGCTCAGAATAATGTAATCTTTTACGCCAAAAGAACATTGTATGTCTTTGTGTCTGTGTATCTATATATGCACATATATAGATGTATGTACATCTATCTACATCTATCTATCTAATCTATATCTGTCTGTCTATCATCTATCTATCTATCTATCTATCTATCTATCTATCTATCTATCTATCTATCTATCATCTACCTACCTACCTACCTACCTACCTACCTACCTACCTACCTACCTACCTACCTATCTATCTATCTATCTATCTATCTATCTATCTATCTATCTATCTATCTATCTATCTATCTATCTATCTATCTATCTATCTATCTATCTATCTATCTATCTATCTATCTATCTATCTGTATAATAACAGCCAGTTGTTAAATTCTACATCAATAGCAACCTAATTCTCCAAAACTCTTTTTAAGGAATAGCTTTTCTATTGCACTACGTATGCAATTTTCCTTATTTAAAGACTACATTTGAGGGATTTCTCTCTCCCCTTATGGTCTGACTGCCACATTTCCATTTGACTTAAGTAAAATACTGTAGTATAAATAGATGATTTGTTCTTGTTTAAGGCAAAATCTTTTGTTTCCTAGAATGCAGGTTGATATAAGTTTACAAAGTTATTAGCCACCTTGAAAATAAGAGTATAAATATAAACTAGACAAACCACTTTTTTTCTAGGAGAAAAATAAGCATGAAAAATAAATCTTCTCTGATTGCCTTCCTGCCAGATGGAAGAGCAAGCTAGGCCAGATTTTTGTAAAAGCAACTGTTTAATCACATCAGCTTGTACTTGGCTAACATTTAAATCTGAACACTCTTTCATTTTAATTATTTGAAATGCTGCAAAAACTTTGTGTTTATTTCTCGAAGGCAAGCTGCTAAAAATAAATAGTTCAAAATGCTTTCCCCCTAGCTTATTATACACAAACAAAGGAGATAAAATGTTCAGAAACTGGGAGCCAAATGGACTATCAACAAGAGTTGATTTCTTCCTGCAACAGCTTACCTACAAGCAGTGGTGGGATTTAGCCAGTTCGCACCAGTTCGGCAAAACCGGTAGCTAATTTTTTGTTCCCCAGGCCCAGAATGGACTTCTGGAAGCGGCATCCATACAGAGAACAATTGTTCACATATCTGAATCCCACCACTGCCTATAAGTATACAATTTGGTACCTGGTTGAAGGTGAGCCATTTATTTCAGCTTTATTTGTTGGACATCCATCTTGCCTTAAGGTATCCCAAGTACTGAATGCAGTAATAAAATTAATGATGTATAAAATGATGTGTTCAGCTCCTCATTTTCAACCCAGTTCAGGCCAGTAGGATTACTTAAGTGAAATTCAGATAATAGATTTGACAGTACTGGCACATGCACACAATGTTATTTGTAGCATGCCTCTTACCATCTTCTGGAATAGAAGTGGGTTATGTATGCTGCTAGTTAGTTAGTTAGTTAGTTAGTTAGTTAGTTAGTTAGTTAGTTAGTTAGTTAGTTAGTTAGTTAGTTAAAATATGACAAATACAAAAAAAATCAATAAATATCTTTACTCAGCAAGATAGTAGTGGTGATTGATTGTCTTACAAAATAAAATCTTTCAGTGTGATAGGTAGGAGTCAAAAATGATTTCATGGCTCATAATCAAGCATGAAGCACAAAGTTCAGCTTGCATGTCAGAAGCTACACAAATTCTTTGGACCATTTTCTTCCCAGAATCATAGAGCCTACTTTTAAAAAAAACATAAGTATACCAGCTTTTTAAATACATTTATTTCATCTAACATGTCTCAGCTGCTTTATCTCTCTCCACATCATACTGGAATTTAATATAACGGAAACACTAGCAACAGAAAACAATCCAACCAGTGTCTTGAACTTCAAAAGAGCTGACTTTAACAAACTCAGAGAGAACCTAGGAAAGATCCCATGGATGAAAGTCCTAAAGGAGAAAACAACCCAAGAAGCGTAGGAAACTCTGAAAAATGCGATCATAAAAGCCCATACCAGCACAATACCGTTGAAAAAGAAAAACAAGAAATTCACAAACTGAAAGACAAAAAGGACAAATACAAAAAATGGAAACTGGGGCACATAACTAAGGCCGATTATAAGCAGACAGCCAGAACATACAAAGATGAAATCAGGAAAGCAAAGGCTCAGAACGAACAAAGACTTGAAATAGAAATCATGGATAATAAAAAAACTGTTTTCCAACATATTAACAACTGTAGGTCCACTAAAGAGAGAAGATGGCTAACAGGCAACAGAGAGAAAGCAGAGCTGCTTAACTCTACTTTGCATCAGTTTTCACACAAAAAGAAACTATAGCCCAACATACCAAAAAAACCACTGCAAAAGACAAATTAGAAACAAAAATTAAACTATGCAAGAAAATGGTAAGAGAACACCTATCTGACCTTGACAAATATAAATCGGGGACTGACAGATTACATCCCAGAGTTCTGAAGGAGCTGGCAGATGTTATCTCAGAACCATTGCACCACATCTTTCAAAAATCCTGGCACACTGGGGAAGTACCTGAAGATTGGAAAAGGGCTGGTGTGGTTCCCATCTTCAAGAAAGGGGGGGGAAACGGACCCAGGAAACTAAAGACCAATCAGTTTAACATCAATACCTGGGAAGATCCTAGAAAAGATAATCAAAAAACAAATCTGCGAACAGCTAGAAGCAAACAAAGTTATAACTAGTAGCCAGCATGGGTTTGTTAAAAACAGATCATGCCAAACCAATCTTATTTCATTCTTCAACAAAGTGACTAAACTAATAGACCAGCGAAATACTGTGGACATAGTATACTTAGACTTCAGTAAGGCATTTGATAAAGTAGACCACAACCTACTCCTTGGTAAGCTAGAAAAAGGTGGAAGAGACAACATCACCACCAGATGGATCTGTAGCTGGCTGGCAAACCATACTCAAAGAGTAGTCCTCAATGGCACTACATCCACATGGAGAGAAGTAAGCAGTGGGGTACCACAAGGTTCCGTCTTAGGCCCAGTACTCTTCAATATCTTCATAAATGACTTAGATGAGAGAATTGAAGGGGAACTCATCAAATTTGCAAATGACACCAAACTGGCAGGAGTAGCCAACACCTCAGAAGACAAACTCAGGATCCAAAAAGATCTTGACAAACTTGAACAATGGGCCCTATCCAACAAAATGAGTTTCAATGTGGAGAAAAGCAAAGTTTTACATTTAGGCAGGAAAAATCAAAGATACAAGTACAAACTGGGCAAGACCTGGCTTAAAAATAGTAACTGTGAGAGGGACCTTGGAGTCCTAGTGGACGATCACTTAACCATGAGCCAGCAATATGCAGCAGCAGCCAAAAAAGCCAATACAATCCTGGGTTGTATAAACAGAGGCATAGAATCAAGATCACGCGAGGTATTAGTACCGCTTTATAAAACCCTAGTAAGACAACACCTGGAATACTGCAGCCAATTTTGGTCACCATATCACAAAATAAATGTTGAGAGTTTGGAAAAAATTCAGAGAAGAGCAACTAAGATGATCAAAGGCCTGGAGACTAAAACATATGAAGAACGGCTGCAGGACTTGGGTCTGGCTAGTCTAAAGAAAAGAAGAAATAGGGGAGACATGACAGCAGTATTCCAGTATTGGAGGGGCTGCTACAAAGACAAGGGGGTCATGTTATTCTCCAAAGCACCAGAGGGCAGGGCAATGGTTGGAAACTGATCAAAGAGAGAAGCAACCTAGAATTAAGGCGAAACCTCCTAACAGTAAGGACAATTAACCAGTGGAACAGCTTGCCTCCAGAAATCGTGGGTGCTCCATCACTGGAGATTTTTAAGACAAGACTAGACAGTCACTTGTCTGAGATGGTATAGGTTCTCCTGCTTGAGCAGGGGGCTGGACTAGAAGACCTCCAAGGTCCCTTCCAGCTCTATTCTATTCTGTTCTGCTCTGTTCTGTTCTATTCCCATCTAGCATTTATCCAGTTGTCTGCAATCCAGATCTGATAACTTTATCTTTATTGAACATAATACCACAGGTAACTCCAGTTAGGGCTAAACTAACTTTAAGTTACCAAGCTTAAATTACCAAACCAAATATATATGTGTGTGTGTGTATTTGTGTGTGTGTGTAAGAGCCATCATAGAATCACCTCAAATGCCCATTAAATTCTTCTCTGTAGACAGCAGCTCAAATTCCCTAGCAACTGCTATTGAACTTAATGCCTTCAAAATTGACCACAATGTATATGGCTAGTTAGCAGATACTTTAATCATTTCATCTAAAAAGCATGCAAATCTTTTAAGACTGGAAGCTGCATTTTGTTTCATTTCCCCCATCACTAGGGGAAAACTAAGAACAAGAGAATGCCTAGCAGTGACATCACCAGACCTGAGTTTTTTTACAGAGTCTCAGTGGTGCGAAAACTTAACTCATACATTTTACTTCATTTCTCCCTTCAAAACAAAAATCTAAAATCTGCAATGATACTTAGTGATTTTTCTCTTCAATTCTAACAGAGCCATCCTGGAAAGTCTCTAGGGAACGTTTTGGAATGTAGCCCACGTAAGCAATCTGCTGGGCATTGGTTTTCCAGTTTTTAAAGCTGTCCAAATCGAGGTCCATCAATGCATGTTATAGTACTTACTTCTAAAATTTAATATGTGCTCTGCAGAGATATTTTTTTCCAAATTCTTCTGAACCTCCAGGAGTCATTTTATTGGATTAGCTTGTAACTAAAGCTTTCTCCCTATTCACCTTTTTGACAAAATATATAATTGACTAAGCCCTTTTCATGTTTTCCCCAAACACACTTTTCTAAGCTAAAAGAGACCGATTTCTATAATTTTTCCTTCCCTTGATCAAAAGATTTCAATTTTTCAGTTCTATAATACATTTTGAAGATTATAAAGATATGTAAGACATTAAATGTGGTAGTAATAGAGAGTTCTATAAAGCATTACAATATTTTTAAGTCCTAGTAAACTCCAATTCAAAATATAAAACATCCCGAAGTTGAACATTTTGTTGATGAAAGAAACTAGCTTTTTCTAAATTATTATAGCTGTACTCTGTTGAATTTAGATATTTGATAAATGTGATTAAATCTGATGGATCACATGGAATTGCATTATGTACTGTACATACTGTGCATTATGTATTGTTGAAACTTTAAAAGTTCTTCATATTTTGATAACTTATGACATTTGAGATTTGACACATATTTGATATATGACAATTTGATATGACATATGACAAAATATGAATAGTAACAATTTTAGATATTAGACTTGTAATTCTTTAATTAAAGCATTATATTTGATATTTCTAGTCCATATGCATTTTTAATTCTGCAAATAACATTTGACTTGCTACCCAATCTGTTCATATTATTATTGGTAGCTGATAGCTACTGCAGCTACTACTCTTAATTTCAATGAAGCTTTGTTAGTTGTTTTAAATCCATGAATATTTAATTAAAAACATGCAGCTGGCTGGAATTTTCCTATTATACTCAAGATAGACCTTGAAACTACACTGTCAAGATTCCTTAGCCAAGAATAAATGTGATATTTTTAGGAGTTCCAACATATCTAGTGGTCACTAGTTGAAACTGGTTGATTTAGGAGAATTTAGGTGTGTTTTACCACATTGAACCCTTTGACCATCAGAATTAGTTTTCCCCATTGATTTCAATGTGTCCAAAATCTGTCAAAAATTCACTGAATTGACTCACTGCTTGTTGTAACCATGACATGCTAGACATCCAAGAAGAGGAGTGATGACAACTAAACAATGATTAACAAAGATATTTAAGTTACATTTTTAAATTCAGTCTATTTTTTTCCTAAAATATCTGTATGTCTCATATTTTCCCCAAATTCAAATTTAAGATCATTTAGTAACATTTTTAAAGGATCTCCAATCAATGTAAAGACCAAATCTGATCTCCTTAATTTTAACATGGTTAAATATGTTGTGACTTCAGATCAAATCCTAAGACAGGGGTGCCTGGCTGAGGAATTCTGGGAGTTGAAGTCCACAAGTCATAAAAGGGCCAGGTTTGAGGACCCCTGTCCTAAGACGTTAAATCCAAATTAACAAAAGAAGAGAGCTAAACTCTCATATACAACTAGACTATGATGTCAAAAAGGAAAGTGATTTGACATATCATGCATGCTACAAAGAAACATTCAGGTTCTCTATCAACAAGCGAGTTTATGTTTTCATATATCTTTTCTAAGAGGTAAAAGGATTCCAGCTTAAGGAGTGAAGTCTGAGCCACAATCAATAGACTAGCATTCTTGCAAGCTTTTAAAAAATGTTTCTCAGTGAGCAGCTGTGAATCACAGGATATGACAAAGGACTTGGGAAAGGGATAAAAAAGTGTTATCAGCTTTTTACTGCAGGAAGGAAATATGCAGTTGAAACAGATTATTAAAAATTCTCAAAATGAGATTTGCACAACTAATCATTCTTAATGAACATCATTCTTCACCTGCCCTTCTGTTAATCAGATTATTTATCCAAAGACACTGGTAAAATATCACAATTTTTATTCCCTGATCCAGTCCTTGCAGCTGTAGCAAGTTCTCACCTGAACTTGCTGATTAGGAGAGCTGGAAGCTAAAACATATGAAGAATGGTTGCAGGAATTGGGTTTGGCTGGTCTAGTAAAAAGAAGAACTAGGGATGACATGATAGCAGTTTCCAATATCTAAAGGGCTGCCACAAAGAAGAGGGAGTCAAGCTATTTTCCTAAGCATCGGAGGGCAAAACAAGAAGCAGTGGATGGAAACTAATCAAGGAGAGAAGCAACCTAGAACTAAGAAGAAAGTTCCTGACAGTTAGAACAATTAATCAGTGGAACGGTTTGCCTTCAAAAGTAGTGGGTGCCCCATCACTGGAGCTTTTAAGAAGAGACTGGACAGCCACTTGTCTGGAATGGTATAAGGTTTCCTGCTTGAGCAGGTGGTTGGACTAGAAGACCTCCAAAGTCCCTTCCAACTCTGTTATTCTATTCTGCATGGATGCTTCAAAGCAGAATTAAGTTAGTGGCTAGATGTTTCATTTCTCCATTACACTGGTTAAAAATAAAAGGTCAGTTTATTCTGGATTAAGAGTCTGGTAAGAAGTCATGGATGATAGTTTGCCTTGTAAAAGCAACCTATATGGTTTTGTAGGTACATTTAACTCCACATCAGCTTGAAGTAAGACATGAACGTCTCTAAAGGTCAAGCAAGCAAGTTGCATATTTTCTAGGGCCTAGGCAGTCATTGAGCCTTTAAAGTGCTTCTTGGATTGACAAACATAGAATTCATGTAAACAGATGATATTTGGGGGGTATTGGTTGCTCTGCTTCTAGTAATATTTATTAAGTAGTGACTAGACAATGAGTTGATTTGATCTTTTCCTGCCCGAAGGAGAACCAGCTTCATTATACTGTACTTGCTTTGCTATTTCTCATGGTAAGGTTCAGGGAACTTACATCCGAATCACGATTGCAATCAAAGCACAAAGGGCTCCGTCTCATCATTTTCTGAATATTTTAGAAATGTTCTACAGTTATTTTAGGCAGGAGAAAATAAGCCCCCCTCCTGAGGTGGTATTATCACCCATCTCTGTCTATATTTTGATGAAAAAGGAATACACAATGCAATAACAAATGCCTCTGTCCCCATCTGCTGAAAGATGCTAAAAACTTCCTCTGAGATAATAGTATATTATAGAATAATACATATAAAAAAGGGTTGACATTTCATTCATGGCAGCCCAGGTACAATAAAAGCCTTCTCTATCTGAAGAGGCTCTGTGTTTAAAGAACAAGGGATATCTTTTGCTAAATAGAGATAATATAACATTACCTAAGCAGCTCAGTTACAATGGCTCAACTGGCATAGAAATTAGTGAAATTTAGCACCGACTTAAGAAATGTTCTTAAGACTAAAGCAACCAGCTTTAAGTTTGACTATAAAATAAGTGGGTTAAATGGATGTTAGTGGAACATTCTACCTGCATTCAAAATGAAGAAATCTTCATAAGTGCATAATTTCACAGTTTAATGAAATACAGTGTGTCTCCGTGTATTTATTGATTTGATTTCTATAGTTGCCCATCTCCACAAGTGACTCTGGCTTGCATGAATCATAAAAACATAAAACTATCAAGCAGAATAAATGCATACTGTGTATACATACAAGTAAGCAGGAATTAGAGGCCCATATTAAGATAAATATAGGATAATTTCTAACCCATAAGTCAGGGGTCCCCATGCCCCGGTCCATGGACTAGTACCGGTCCACGGCATGGCAGCAACCTGTCTGCACAAACAAGTGAAGCCCCCTCGGTGAGATGCAGGTAGCACACAAAACCACGTCCCCTCTGTTCTGTGGAAAAACCTTTCTCCATGGAACTGGTCCCTGATGCCCAAAAGGTTGGGGGCCACTGCCATAACTTATGAGCTTTTCAATATACAGTGCACCGTTGAGACTGTAAAATTTAGGGTCAGTTGGGAAGGGAGAGATCCTTTCCATTTCATCTTGAGCCCATCAGTTTCTAATAAAATCCAGGAAAGACTCTTAGCTAGAAAGAAAGATATTGTTTACATTGATGATTGATTATGATTATGAGCCAATAAGTAGTTTCTGAATCCTACTCTAGCTTTTCAGGTCTTTCAATCACCACTCTAACTGAGTTCATCTTGCTGTTGGCCATCCTTTTCTTCTCTATTGTTCCATCTTTCTCAGCATTAGAGCCTTTTCCAGAGAGCCGGGTCTTTGCATGATGTGTTTAATTTGATCCTAGTCCTTTGTGCCTCAAATGAGAACTCTGGCTTATTCAATGGTCCACCAGTTTGTTTTCTTGGCTGTCCATGTATTCTCAAGAGTCTTCTCCAACACCAAAGTTCAAAGGCATCAACACTTTTCCTATCCTGGTTTCTTCAAAGTCCAACTTTCACTTCCACAAAGTGTCACGGGTCACACATACCATGCTTGCATGATTCTGATCTTCGTAGGTCACATCAGGACATTTGAATATCTTTTCCAAGACTCTCATATCTTCTCTACCAACTGCTAATAGGCAGAATATTTCTTGTTCTTGTTCCTTTAACTCGGGTTAATTAGATTAATAATTATTAATAAATAATAACCAACAAACTTAGGTAGAAAAATTACAGTTTCTTCTATTTTTCATCTTGCAGCGAGGAACACAAATTGAGTACAGCTGCCTGTAACTTCTTTGAAGAGCTCCACTGCAGAGGCTAAGAAACAATTAGTGCTTTGCCTTTTGAAAGTGGTTCAGAAAAGTACCAAATTGGATGCATGTCTACTCTTGAATGTTCTTTGATTCACAGCTGGTTGAAGCTGATTGGTGCCAACTCCCAGCAGGTTACTTCTTTATCGCATGTGCTGTCAGTGTTCTAAATTCTAGTATATTGAACTTTTATGAATATTTCTAAACATAAAGCGCCATGAAATCACATCAATGCAGGTTTGCTTTCAAGTGAAAGCTGGCAGCTTTCAGGCTAAACTGATGGAGGATCAGAAGGTTTAGTTGTGTTTTAGCTATTTTATCTGGGTATTTTAGATTCTTAATTTGCTACTCACCCTAAGCCTTCATGATGGGGCATGATAAATGGCTGTTAAGACCTATTGTGGCAGCCCGAAGGCTAACATACCTGCCTTAATAGAATAGAAAGGGACACATTTCTACATGTAGGTCTTGACAGCGCAAATGTGTGACCTAACAGGTAACAAAAATATTCTCTTTGGGAAAAAAAGATACAGATATCTAAATGATAGCGATAGAGGAAAAATAAAGTATATATTTCATGTAGATTAAGTGATTGCATGTGCCTAACAAATAATTATTTGGAACTGAATTAGGAGAGAAATCAGGAGAGATATAATATAATAATACTAACAATTCCACTAGTCATGTTCCAAGGATTTCTCCCATTTAACTGAAGAAGTCTATGCTGTAATAAAGATTTGATTATTACCATCTGGAAGGGAATAAAATAGGTAGAATTTATTAGGTATACAAGGCTGTGGCTCTATCATTAATATTGTGTCATAATGGTGGTTCATACTCATGCATGTCCATCATTTAATCCTCATATCTTGCATCTGTGAAGGAGCCATCACAAACTTTTATTAAAGTTCAAGGAAGTTCAACCAAATTAGGCTATGAACTAAAAAAAAATAGATCCAGGAAACTATCAGCCTGACCTCAATACTTGGGAAGATTCCTGAAAAGATAATCAAGCAACGAATCAGCAAACACCTAGAGGCAAACAAAGTCATAACCAAAAACCAACATGGATTTGTCAAAAACAGATCATGCCAGACAAATCTTATTTCATTCTTTGACAAAGTGACTAAATTAGTGGACCAGAGGAATGCTGTGGATATAATTTACTTGGACTTCAATAAGGCAACTGATAAAGTAGACCACAACTTACTACTTGATAAAGTAGAAAAATGTGGGCGAGACAACATCACCACCAGATGGATTCATAACTGGTTGACCAACCACACTCAATGTGTAATCCTCAATGGAACTGCATCTACATGGAGGGAAGTATGCAGTGAGGTACCCCAAGGTTCTGTTTTAGGCCCAATGCTCTTCAACATCTTCATCAATGATTTGGATGAAAGGATAGATGGGGAATTCATCCAATTTGCAGATGACAGCAAGCTGGCAGGAATAGCCAACACTCCAGAAGATAGGTTTAAGATACAGAAGGATCTTGACAGATTTGAACATTGGGCGCTATCTAACAAAATGAAAATCAATGGTGAAAAAAGTAAGATTCAAGATGTAAGCAAGAAAAACCAAATACACATATATAGTATGGCTCAATAGTAGTAACTGTGAGAGGGATCTTGGAGTCCTAGTGGACAATCACTTAAATATGAGCCAGCAGTGTGCTGCACTGCCAAAAAACCTAACACAGTTCTAGGCTGCATTAACAGAGGGATAGAATCAAGATCACATGAAGTGTTAATATCACTTTATAATGCCTTGGTAAGACCACACTTGGAATACTGCATCTAGTTTTGGTCACCACGATATAAAAAAGATGAGGCTCTAGAAAGAGTGCAGAGAAGAGCAACAAAGATGATTAGGAGACCGGAGCCTAAAACATATAAAGAACGGTTGCTGGAATTGGGTATGTCTAGTTTAATGAAGAGACGGACTAGGGGTGAGATGATAGCAGTGTTCCAATATTTCAGGGGTTGCCACATAGAAGAGGGAGTCAAGCTATTCTCCAAAGCACCTGAGGACAGGACAAGAAACAATGGATGGAAACTAATCAAGGAGAGAAACAACCTAGAAGTAAGGAGAAATTTCATGACAGTTAAAACAATTAATCAGTGGAACAACTTGCCTCCAGAAGTTGTGAATGCTCCAACACTGGAAGATTTAAGAAGAGATTGGACAACCATTTGTCTAAAATGGTATAGGGTTTTCTACCTGAGGAGGGGGTTGCACTAGAAGACCTCCAAGGTCACTTCCAACTCTGTTATTCTGTTATAATTCTATTGTAATTCTTTGCTTCCTTTAACAAATGAATAATAAAAGAACAGTGAAAGCTGTTGCGACAGTGAAGAGAACTGGTCATCGGTATAGGGTTTCCTGCCTGAGCAGGGTGTTGGACTGGAAGACCTCCAAGGTACCTCAAAACTCTCTTATTCTATTCTATTCTATTCTATTCTATTCTATTCTATTCTATTCTATTCTATTCTATTCTATTCTATTCTATTCTATTCTATTCTATTCTATTCTATTCTATTCTATTCTATTCTATTCTATTCTATCCTACCCTACCCTATCCTACCCTACCCTATCCTACCCTACCCTACCCTACCCTACCCTACCCTACTCTACTCTACTCTACTCTACTCTACTCTACTCTACTCTACTCTACTCTGTTCTGTTCTGTTCTAAACTTCCCAGAGAAAGCAAGAGATATTCACATAATAGTTGCATTTCACCAATGCATTAAATTATGCAGATTTCTAAATTGCCACAAGCTGTTCAGTATGGCATAAATTACCAGTGCAAAACTTAGCACAAAACAAAAAAAATCCCTTTATACTTTTGCAGAAAGTAATGCTGTAGATGTGATGTATATTTAAATAATCTCATGAATGAAGATTTGAATTTCCATCTATGTTTCTAAATT
This sequence comes from Azemiops feae, assembly GCA_023970755.1. Classification (NCBI taxonomy): domain Eukaryota; kingdom Metazoa; phylum Chordata; class Lepidosauria; order Squamata; family Viperidae; genus Azemiops; species Azemiops feae. The sequence continues at coordinate 72,127 of JALGBA010004273.1, read as the reverse complement.
ACTTGTTCTATGACTGCACAGCCCCCATAATATTTCTATGGATTACAGAGTCTGTGAACTATAAATGAGATGCAAAAGGATCCATGATGGAAAATGCTCCAAATATAGGAAATAAACAAGTTAAACCAAAGACCTTTCTGGATTGCTCTATTGTTGATAGATAAATAGATAGATAACCTTTATTGTCATTTTTTTTACTGTGGGCACAATGGCACACATTAAAAATGAAATTTAGTTGCTTGCTCTCAAAGTGCACATATACGTAACACACATTTAAACATACTATATACAACATATGTTTACACCCACACCCTTACATATAAGTAACATATAAATAGTAATCACTCTCCATCTTGAATACATAACGAAAGGAGGAAGCTTGAGAGTTCACAAGGTTAATACTGTATGGAACAAAACTGTGACTGAATCTGGATGTTCTGCTTCAGATACCACGGAGCCTCCTCCCAGAAGGTAACAAGGATAACAGGTTGTGAAGAGGATTTGTAGCATCCCAGACAATCTTATGGACCCTGCTCAAGCAATGCTTATGTGCTATGTCCTGGATGGAAGGAAGGGAACTGCCGATGATCTTTTCAGCCATCCTCAGCACTCTCTGCACTGCCTTCCTATCTGAAGCAATGATGCTTCTAAACCAGACTGTGCTGTTGTATGACAGGATGCTCTCGATCATCCCTCTGTAGAAAGTGGTAAGGACAGGGGAAGGAAGATGTGCTTTTCTCATGCGATGCACAAAATGAAGGTGCTGCTGTGCCCACTTCACCAGTGTCTTGCTGTTGAGAGACCAAGCCAGCCTACTTGTTAACTGCACACCCAGGAATTTGATGCTGGTAACCATCTCCACAGGTGAATCATAAATGCACAGAGAAGTGTGGCTGTGCCTGCCTTTTCTGAAATCGACAGTTATCTCTTTGGGTTTTCCAGTATTTAAAACTAGGCTGTTTTCCTTATACCAGTTCACCAAACCCTCAACCTCCTTGTGGTAAGCACCTTCATTGTCATCATGAATACGGCCCACTACTGTTGTGTCATCTGCGAACTTCACAATATGGTTGGTGGCAAACTTGGCACAACAGTCATGGGTCAACAGGGGGAACAGCAGCAGACTTAGGACACAGCCCTGAGGAGAACCTGTGCTCAAGAAAATGGTGTTAGAAATATTTGTTCCAGCTTGCACTGTTAGTAAGAAAATCAAGAATCCAGTTGCACAAAGGAGTTCCCTTCCTTCCATCCAGGACATAGCACATAAGCGTTGCTTGAGCAGGGTCCTTAAGATTGTCTGGGATGCTACAAATCCTCTTCACAACCTGTTATCCTTGTTACCTTCTGGGAGGAGGTTCCGTGGTATCTGAAGCAGAACATCCAGATTCAGGCCCAGTTTGTCTACTAGATGCTGGGGAATGATTGTGTTAAATGCCAAACTGAAGTCAACAAACAACAAACGCATGTAAGTATTTCTTTCCTCTAAGTGCTTCAAGCTCAGATGAAGAACAGAAAAAAATGGCATCCTCCATAGAGCAATTTGATCGGTAAGCAAATTGAAGCTGGTCAAATGCTGGTGGGAAGGTAGACACAATAATGTCCTTTATCAGTTTCTCAAAGCATTTCATAATGATGGATGTCAGTGCAACCAGACGGTAATCATTGAGGCCTGTGATTGTGGACTTTTTTGGCACTGGCAAAATGATGGCCCTCTTAAAACACGATGGGACCACTGCCTGCTGCAATGAGAGATTGAAAATATCTGTGAGAACACAAGCCAGCTCATCTGCGCATTCCCTAAGAACACGTCCAGGGATATTATCTGGGCCTGCTGCTTTCTGTATGTTAATTTTCCGCAGTGTTTTCTGGACAAAGGTGACATCAAAGCTAAGCACTTGCTCATCAGGATGAGGTACAGCTTTCCTAGCAGGAGTGTTATTTGATGCCTCAAATCTTCCAAAAAATGTATTCACCTTCTTTAGGAAGTCCTTGCATCTTGATGGAGCCACCTTATAATCCGTAATGGCCTGGATTCCTTGCCACATTCACCTGGTGTTTGTTGGGTCCTGAAAAAAGTTCTGAATTTTCTGGCAATGGCCTTGCTTTGCACCTTTTATGACACTTTTCAAATTAGCTCTGGCTGTTTTAAGTGCCAGCAGGATTTAAAAGCCACATTCCATGCTTTCAGCATCTTGTGGACCTCATAAGTCAGCCACGGTTTTTCATTCTCCCTCACAACTATGCTTTTAAGGACACAGACATCCTCTATGCACTTTTGGATATATGCAGATACCGTGGTGGCATACTCCTCAACATTTGTATGTTGGTTATCAGTAACTGCTTCTTTAAACATGCCCCAATCCGTGCACTCAAAGCAGTCTTGTAATGCTTCTATACTGTAGCTCCCTCTGTCCAAACCCTCACCTGCTTTACTGTAGGTTTCACTCTGACTAATAAAGGTTTATATGCTGGAATAAGCAGCACTGAGAGATGGTCAGAGGGGCCCAGGTGAGGGCGGGTGATAGCTTTGAATGCATTCTTGATGTTGGAATAAGCAAGATCCAGTGTATTGACCCCTCTGGTTGCAAAGTCCACATATTGATGGAAATGTGGCAGAGTAGTTTTCAAATCAATTTGATTAAAGGCCCCCCCCCCACTACAATAAATGCACCCTCTGAGTGAGTAGTTTGTAAGTCACTGATGGTATGATAGAGAACATTCAGGGCCTCTTCTCTATTTGCATCAGGGGGGATAAACACAGCTGTGATAATGATAACAGAAAATTCTCTAGGCAGATAGAAGGGTCTGCATTTGATGGTCAGAAGCTCCACATCAGGGGAGCACAGACTTGAAACCACCTTGGCATTATTACACCATCTGTCATTTATACAAATTGATAAGTTGAGCTGTAAGACTTACCATAGTATCACAATAGTTAATATATGGAACTTTCTCTATGAAATTTTCCTGGCATGATATTGAAATGGTTTGCCATTGTTTTCTTTGAAGTTAAAAAAAAACTTCCCAATCTGGCCTCTAGCCTAAATTAAAATAAAATATAAATACATTCAAATTGGCTACTGTGACATATTTAAAAATAAATACACTGTCAAGGTACAGACTCTTCAGTAGCTAAAGGATGTGTATCAAGAAATTTAATAGGCCACCGCTAAGAAGTCAATGCTAAAGTGGTTTATAGTAAATAGAAGCTCAGAGACCATTGACCTTTCCAATATTAATAAAAAAAAAGTTAACAGGGAAGAAATATCAACAGACATGAAAGGGAATATATAGATTTGGTTATATGTCTTTTTTCCCTTCTTTTAACTTCAAGGCAAGCTGTTCTTGCAGCCTAGGAAGATAAAACTAATAAAGACATTTTATCAATTAATATATTTCCACTGTGGAAAAGAATAAATATCAGAACCTAATATTGTATGACTCCAGATCTGGATAAGCTGCTGCAGCACATTAACCTAAGTCACAATCTATCAAACTGAAATTAATTTCAATTAACTTATGACTTTCACCCAATTTTCTGATTTCAAATATTCATTGAATATTGTTTTTCTGCTGGAAGAATAGGGTCATCCTATTGAGGAAGGTTAGTGTTTTTATTGACCACCATGTGACTGAGTCAGTTTCCTATATCATAGAATCATAGGGCTGGAAGGGATCTTGAAGGTCTTCTAGTCCACCCCCTGCCCAAGGCAGGAGTTCCTGGACAAATGTTTGTCCATTTTTTTAAAAAAAAACATCCAGTGATGGAGCACCACAACTCCAGGAGGCAAGCTGTTTAATTACTCTCACTGTAAGAAACTTCCTCCTTAGTTCCAGGTTGAATTCCCCTCTGACAAGCTTCCATCCATTGCTTCTCGTCCTGCCCCCAGTGTGCTATGGGGAATAAATCTATCCCCATCTTCCCTTTGATAGCTTTTCAAGTAGTGGAAGACTGATATCTGGAATCTCCTAAGCCTTCTCTTCATTAGGTTAAACATACTGATTTCCTTAGCCACTCATCATACGATTTAGTCTCCAAACCCCTTAGCATCTTTGCTGTTCTTTTCTGCACTCTTTCTAGGGCCTCAGCATCTTTTTTGTATCGTGGTGACCAGAACTGGTTGCAATATTCGAAGTGAGCCCTCACTAGTGCAGTATGGAGCAATACTCATGATCTTGATGATATCCTTCTGTTGATGCAGCCTAGTGTTGTCTTCTTTGGCAGCTGCGGTACACTGCTGGACACCTAGATCTCTCTTTCAGGCATCATGTCAACCATCCAGCTAGCGAATTCAACACTGAGGAAACTCTACAGCTTTGACGTGCCATAAAATATACAGTTTATTGAATACACATCTCGGTATTGAAGAAGCTAAATCAACTCTAGGTTTTCCCACACAAAAATCTGGTTAGTTAGCCATAGCTTTCCATAACCCCCACCCACCAAGTGTTCACATTGCCCAATCACAGTTCTTTGGTTTGTTATGAGAACGGTCCACTTTTCCATCAGACACGTGCTTTTGTGACCTTGGTTCTCACGGACCATAGACGGCTTCTTAAAAATTCTCTTTCCCTCTCCCCTGTTTCTATAGCAACTTGAGTAGTGACTTGGTTAGCAAGTATCTTAGCAATTCAATCATGACACACTATTGTTAAGCCAGGTACTGCCTATCCTCTATCTGTGCATCTGGTTTTTCCTGCCTAAGTGTGGGACCTTACTTTGCTTACCACTGAACTGCATCTTGTTGGCTATATACAAAGATCAATGTCAGTATTGATTCAATAATGACAGTGGGACTAATCTGCAATGCGATTGTGAAAATGCAACCATTTATACACTCTTAGAAATAAAAATGATAGGATCTATCAGGACTGCTTCAACTTACAACTGATGATAAACTCATTTAAATAGCAATATTTTAATCTCATATTGCTAGCCAAGAAGGTGCAGAATAATTCAAAATGTTCAACAAATAAATTGAAAATGCAACCATTTATACACTCTTAGAAATAAAAATGATAGGATCTATCGGGACTTCTTCAACTTACAACTGATGATAAACTCATTTAAATAGCAATATTTTAATCTCATATTGCTAGCCAAGAAGGTGCAGAACAATTCAAAATGTTCAACAAATAAATTGCAAATGCACGATATAACAACACAGACAAGATTCAGAACAGGAAATTCTGTCTTGCTTATTATAATGATATGCTTATAATTTGGCCTATTATCTACATTTGATTAGTTCTCAGATCTTTGGAGTTGCCTCTAAAATAAAATCTGCTTCAGTTCCTTATAATTTAGGAGGATAACACAGGGATCAAGCAGCATCCTAGTGAAGAGGGTTAAAGAGGATCAGTGTAAGGCAAGGCTTTTCAACCAGTTGTACAGGTACCACCTGTGGTACATTGGCACCTGGCAGGTGGTACGCGACCATCCTAGAAAAGTGGTAGCGGGGGAGGGGAATGAGCTGAACCGGTGGCAGCACTGCCAAGCCTGAGCGAGAGATGGCTGGAGCTGCAGGGCTGTCAGGGCTCAGCGGAAGTGCCAGGATCAGTGCTGCTTTCCAGGTGATCGGTGCTTCTTCAGGGCTGTCAGGGCTGTCAGGGCTCAGTGGAAGCGCCAGGAAAAGCACCAGGCTCCAGCTGGAAAGCAGCACTGATCCTGGCGCTTCTGCTGAGCCCAGAAGAAGTGCCGATCAGCTGGAATGTTGCAGCATCTCCAGGGTCTTGTGATTTACATTCAGATGCTTGGCAACTGATTCATATTTATGATGGTCACAGTGCCCCAGGGTCATGTGAAATGACCAAAACCTGCTGCAACCACCCAGCAGACGGGGGGAATAAAAACCAAACACTCCCCACCTGCCAATCCTCAACAGAAATGCTCACAACAATGAAAACCTCGGACAGGAGGAAGAGCGCCGCCGGGTGGGCAGGCAGGTGTCTTGCTCGGCTGTGGCTTGGGGGGGGCACTTTTTTGAGTGCCATTGTAACTTCGAACAGTCACTAAGCGAACTGTTGTAAGTCGAGGACTACCTGTACTTTATCACTTTTTTTCCTTTTTCCTTTTTTGGTCATCAAGTTTTTGACACCTTGCTAGGCGACTGGTGGTACTCGGATGTTGCCATATCCTAAAACTGGTACAATGGGTGAAAAGATTGAAAAGCCCTGGTGTAAGGTACAACATGGGCTGAGCTCCCCAGGCAACTATTTTGGTTATAGGCTTTTTCCAACTTCTGCTATTCACTGCTCTATAAAGAGACTTTGCCCAGCTCAGAAGGCATCTTCTAGTTGTCATTGGATGATCTTTATAAAAAGATCTAAGCAGAGATGAAACTGCTTAGTACGAGATTTGAGATTACCAGGAAAGATCAGAATTGTAAGTCGCACAAACAAAATCCTGGAATAAAGCAGTGGCAAACCACTGCTATCTTATTGCCAAGAGAAGAATCTGCATGAATCCATGAAGATATCAGGATTTATGTTCAACTTGAGGGAGTCTTTAGCTCTGGCCTTGATCTTGAGAAGATCTGGATCTTGATCAGAGTCAGAAGGATCAAAGAAGTCAAGTTCAGCCTGCTGTTAAAGCTCAAAGGTGTATTTTCAAATCAAGTTCTTGGATGCAAAATATAGGCTCTAGAGAGGCTAAATCATGGAGGAGTGTAGTGTGTTTTTCTGTGTGTTTATGTTTAACAAATGCCAGTGTCATTATGTTATTGTTATTGTTATTATTATTAAGCAATGTGAGGATAGCAGAAAAGATTATTGATAGTTCACTTCTTTCTATCCAGGACATAGCATATAAGCAATGGTTGAGCAAGGTCCACAGGATTGTCTGTTGGCACTATACATCCTCTTCACAACCTGTTTTCCTTGTTACCTTCTGGGAGGAGGCTTCACAGTATTTGAATCCAGATTCAGTCACAGTTTTGTTCCATATAGTATAAATCTTGTGAACTCTCAAGTCTCCTCTTTCCGCTATGTGTTCAAAATGGACAGTGATTAATATTTATATGTATGTATATATATATATGTATGGGTATAGGTAATATTACATATTACAAGAAAAAGAGATTGAACTGGCCTTGAGAAGGTCATACAAGATCCAATCTGACAATCATAGGTTGTCCATTGACTTAGTCTGAGAAGCTTTTCATTCCTTGCTACATTTTTTTTTCAACTATAAATGCCTTGTATTGAAATTGTGATAATGTAGAGTAGCTCCCTAACTCACCTCCAACACATGTGATGATCTTTTATCATTCTTCATTTTGATCCCAAAGGGATCTGCAGAAATGTTCCAGATGATGTCAAGGAAAAAAGTAGAAGCTATTTTACCCCAAAACCTAGACAGGACTCTTAACTGGACTGGTGTGCAATCCTGTTATGCTCTTCCAATATCTAAGGGGTTGCCACAAAGAAGAGGTGGTCAACCTATTTTCCAAAGCACGTGAAGGCTGGACAAGAAGCAATGGATGGAAACTAATCAAGGAGAGAACCAACCTAGAACTAAGGAGAAATTTCCTGATAGTTAGAACAATTAATCAGTGGAACGATTTGCCTCCAGAAGTTGTGGGTGCTCCAACATTGGATGTTTTTAAGAAGAGATTGGACAACCATTTGTCTGAAATGGTGTAGGGTAGGGGTGTCAAACTGCCGGCCAGCGGGCCAGACGTGTCACCGGGAAACCGCGCCCACCCCATTGCCGGCAATGGGGAAAAAGCTCTGATACGTTGCGCGACGTCACGTGATGTCACGAGTTTGACATGTCTGGTATAGGGTCTCCTGCCTGAGCAGGGGGTTGGACTAGAAGACCTCCAAGGTCATTTCCAACTCAGGTATCTGTTATAACCCTGTTATAATTTTTTGCTTCCTTCAACAAATGAATATTAAAAGAACAGTGAAAGCTGTTGCAACAGTGAAGAGGACTGCTCATTCTCAGCTATGTCTGGATTCATTTGGCTCTTTAAAAAACCCAAACTGTAGGTTCTTGTATTACAGCTTTTAACATATGGAAAAGGGTTTTTTTGCTCATTAAGCAAGGACAAATTGCTTTTTTGGGTTACAGCTGTAATGTCCAGTGTTTTCAGGAAGAGCAAGATGGCAAGGAAATGTTGACTTGCAGAAAACGCCAGTAGCAGCCTTGCCAAATAGACAGATGGACCCAATAATTACTTAAAATGACAAATAATAGAGTTGGTTCCCTGTCTCTACCCAGAAAGCTTCTTTGTTCACCCCAGGATCCATTTTATACATGTATCATCCTTTCAGATCTGACGTTAGAAGTTATTTTGAAGTCAGGAAGTGTTGCCCAGGTGAGTTGAAGCAACAAGTGGAAATGTGGAAAGACATTTACAACAGAAAAAGATAATGTTCTTCCTGTACAGAACGCAAGGCTCTCCAAAGCTGTAACTCATATATTATAGACCATTTTCTCTATTCCTAATCAATCTTTCTAACTATAAAAATGCTCAAGGCAGTTTGTAAAAATTAATGAAATGTGAAATCAGAGTAAAAGTAATTTGACTGAATTTGCAGTATGAAATGGCAGAACAGAGAAAAGAGCTTTCCTTTGGCTAGATAGCCAAAAATGGTCAAGCCCATCAATGAGAGCAAAAAGAAAAATAATGCATAAATGGTATTCTGAAGGGTTGCAATTTGGTGAGCTTTCATAGAACAAAGATCCAAAGTTATGGTTCCATCAACTTGAAACTTCTGCTCTATTCGCAGTCTCTTTTCAGGCCTTGTTTAAACTGAATAGTATGACAAGTATGCATCATGGATATTTGTTAATTCACCATCATCAACAATCCCCTTTAATGAGGATGTAGAGACACACTTTTCTGTAACAATATTCCTCTATCTAATGAGACCAGATTAGATCACCCCTATATAAATAATTGTTTGTTTGTTTGCCACATTTTTGAACCATTTAGCACTTTGGCATATATATACCAGGCACCATATAAATACCACATACAGAATAGCCCAAGCACACACTCTCCTAGAGAGAAGTTCCCTGAGGATGGGTTGCAGCATGAGTCAGAAAGCTTAGAAGACTAAACATCTGGTCCTGTTGACCGACCCAGATTGGATCCTGCAACATTATCCTGGGACATGTATATTTGCCTTCATTCGTGTTAAACTATATAAAAATAAAAACCCTAAAAAGTTAAAAGAAGGCAAATAGGATTGGCGAAATCTGGGGGCAGAGTTAAAAGAGGTATCGTAGCTATGTAGCTACAAGCAAACTAACCCCCTCTTGATCCTTGTTTAATACCTAGCAGGCAGCAGTGGGATTCAAATAACAGTACAACCCATTCTCTGCATGGACGCCATTTCCGGAAGTCCGTTCTGAGCCGTGGAGGCCTCCCAGGCCCAGAATGGCCCACCATGGATGCCACTTCCAGTAGTCCATTCTGAGCCTCGGAAGCCTGGGAGAGACCTCCCAGGTCCAGAGCAGCCCACTGGAAGTGCGTGGATGCACTTCCAGTGAGCCGTTCTGGGCCTGGGATGCCTCCCCAGCTCAGAACAGACTTCCAGAAGTGGCATCCATGCAGTTCCAATGGCCCTTCTGGGCCTGGGAAGCCTCCCCCAGGCCTCCGAGGCTCAGAAAGGTCTTCTGGAAGTGGTGTCCACGCACTTCTGGTGGGCCATTTGGGGCCTGGGAGGCCTCCCCAGCTCAGAACAGATTTCTGGAAGTGGCGTTCATGCACTTCCGGCAGTCCATTCTGGGCCTTGCGAAAAAGGGCTAAGGCATGAGCTGGTTCACCGGCTGAATCCCACCACTGCTAGCAGGTACTAACCATTAGGCATGATTAGCAATAAATTAGTTTAATTGGATTTTCATGTGTGGGCCTGATCTTTTGTGCCTAACACTAGGATGATTAAACTCCATTAAAAATACTTAAAAAGGTGAAGTGAGGGCTCTCAGGCTCCTCTGGGCTCCCCACATGAGACTGCAGAGTCATGTCTTAACTCCTTTTTGGAAGGCCAGGTGAATGGGGGCCACCTTACCTCCAAGAGGAGAATATTCCACAGGTCAGAAGCAACAGCAGAGAAGACTCTTTTCCTGGGCTCGGCCATTTGGAGTTCTTTAACTCATGGAGTCAGAAATTAGGAGTCAGCAATTAGAAGTCCCTGCCTAATTGGACCTGTGTAATGGGATGAAGACAGTCGTGAATCATGAATTCCTCCTGAGAATTCTAGATAGTGTACATCTAGAACAGAATGGAAAGTAAAAGTACATTTTGGAAGTACTGCTCAATTAACGTATTGAATTATTTACCATTCATGTTCAAGATTGCCCTAAGAATGAACTAATCAAAGCACTGGTTTCTCCCACCAGACATAGCAGTCATCCCCAGTTTGAGCTAGCTATTTTGAACTAGATCAATGGGCAAGTCTAAAAACTTTGTGGGTCAAAGAGGAACTAAGATGGGCATAAGACTTTTCCCCATACAATACAGGCTCTCGTCAGCATTCTTGATCCAAGGCTACAGACATAATTTCTTTGAGGGAAAAGTTAGAGAGCAGACATTATAGTCTGGGCTTTATTTAAGACATTTTGCATTTGTGGATCAGGACAGGATTTTCTTCCCAGGAGTGGATTTTCTCTTAGTCTTTTCTGGAAAAATCCTGTTAAGTTTTTTTGGCATTTTTTAAAATAGGCAAACATTATTTTGGATACTACTTTCATATGTTTCTCATTTGGGAATGATAGGAAATCACACCACTGATTTTTAGCAACAGTGGTTAGAAAAGGCTCCAGAAAGGAATTTGAGAACATTTGCCTATTCTTGACTTCAGGAGATGCTGCACAATTCATTGCACCCAAGTGCCTTAAAGCAGTCTCAGCTTCATACATTTTATCCCTTTGGTGTGAAGTCAGTTCTCCAACATATGCAAAATGATCAATTGTTTTCATATACAGGGAGTTAGCATAATAAGAAAATATAATTTATATACCCATCCTATCATCTAAAATCTATACTAAGCTAGGCTATGGAAGATCCACAAAGCATCTGCTGATTTCATAATTGCTGGGTGAACTGGGAAGGGAACTAAGGTTTTGGGACCAGAAAATTTCATGTAGTTATAATCAAACCCATTGTTCACAGTAGCTGATTTAGAATCATTTCTTTCTTCAGGGTGTTAACCTGCTTTTTCTTCGTCTTCTTCTCTATCTTCAAAAATGATACATTACCATAGCAAAGTAGTTTCTACAGACAGATTTTGTTCATCGGGGAAAGAAAGAATAAAGTGATATTTCAGATCCAAATTCACTCTTTATTCTGTCCTATACCAATATTTGAGATTCTTCCATGATGTTATTTTTTTAGTGCTCCATCAGAACGTGGAAAAGTCTATATTTTGTTAACCTTGAATATTCTTCCTTTGTTCTTGTCATCTTGTTTAACTCCTTCATAATCAAGTAGGAAATTTAGATGAATTGCAAGTCTGAATGAAGATAGGTCCTTGTTGTTCTTTTTAGGCTTTGTTGGATACTGGAATAAACATCTCAGAAGTGAAATGTACAAGACAAGTAGAACAGAGAGTATATTAAAATATTGAGAAATGCCAAGTGTTGAATAAACCACTTGTTTGCAAAGAATATTTTGGTCTGTCATGTTTGAGCATGAACCAAGAAGTGGGACGAAGCAATTCATAGAAGAAATTAAGAACTAGATTCATATGTGCATATTTTCTCCTAAAAAGAAAAAAAGACCTATTTCTGATTGTTCTGATTTTGTATTTTCTTATTTTCTTTACTGAAATAGCATTATTTAACAGAATAACAGAGTTGAAAGGGACTTTGGAGAACTTTGAGTCCAGCCTCCTACTTAAGCAAGAGACTGTATACCATTTCAGACAGATGGTTGTTTGATCTTTTTTAAAAAACCTTTCTTAAAGATGGAGCACCCACCACTTCTTTTTTCACTGTACACACAATTTTTAACTTCACACACCATTTTTCCCTTTACACACCAATGCATTAATGAGGGATCCTTGGTGTTCTCTGAGCTTAGTTGTTTTCTTGCAGACATTTCATTACCCAAGCTAGGTATGTTGTTACCTAGTTTGGGCAATGAAACATCTGCAAGAAAACAACCAAGCTCAAAGAGCACCCAGGAACGCTCATTTTAATCCTGAGCTACAAATATTCTCCTTTATAGAAATGCATTAGTGTTATTTTTTTTCTTGAAACTTATTGCCATATTACTTTGTTTTTGGGGGGCTCAGCACTAGCTAACTTGATCCTGGGCATGTACTGTATTTGGCTTTGCCAATCTGTGATCAAACAAATCCATCTGGACCTTAATAAAAGATAGAAGATAGTCAGCACAATCCTATGCATCTCCGTTCAAAAACATTGAATCCAGTGAAACTACCCCCTTACAGAAACTCTTTTCAATTTTCCTGTCAGTCTGCTTTTCTTCTTCTTTTCTTGTTAATGGACTCTATTCTGGACTTCAGGTAAACAGACAATGCACATGCTCCCCCAAAGATGCTGTATTCCAATAGTAATTTGATTATTTTTCCCCTCTGACATGTTTAATTCAACAATACCTCTTCAACATGTTTTAAATTACATCACAGTTTTCCACATCCTGGCAGCACACCCTATTGAAACCTACAGAGGAGGGAGAGGGGAAGCTGTCACAACAGTTGTTTCAATAATAATAAAAATATAGAATTCTCGGCAACAATCAGGCATAAGACAAACAATTCAAAGATAAGGAACCAAAAGAAAGCAATGAGAAAATGTAGTGTTCAGCCATCAGTCAAAAACATTGATGCTTGTTTGCATTCCTGCTTGCTTGCAGGAAATATGGAAACTAGTGTGGCTAAATTAATGTTCTTGCAGATCACTATTGCCATCTTCTGGTACATAAACTCTAACAGCTGATTCCCTTAAATGCTTTCTCTTTCTCCCGGTGATCAATGGACAGCGATCAAGAAAAGATTGCACCATAAGCAGGCAATGAAAAGTGCTAAAACATGGGGAAACATATTTATATCTTCTGTGGATAGACATATATTGATATAAAAAGATTGCTCCATTTTTTTTCAGATTAATAGTTTACAGCCTTACAGATATGTTAAAAGGTCAACTTTTCAAACATTTAGCCTAGCTATGCCACAGGGCATCAGAATGGGAAAGGATGTAAACAGCATCAGGACCAGTTTTTAGGGATATCTATTACAGGCTCAATTTCCAGTCCTAATTTTCTCTGGGAAATATTTATCACCTTAGGATTATCATAATTTATTTAATTATTTACATACTAAATTACTGAATACCGGATATTTAATTTCTTAGTTAATATTGTAATGTTCTCTTTAAGGTAAAAATGCATCCTTGGTTCGACTAAAGCATCAGTGGCATATAGGTAATCCTCAATTTACAACTGTTCATTTAGTGACCAAAGTTACAATAGCACTGAAAAAAATGACTTACGACCATTTTTCAGACTTATGACTGTTGCACATCCCCATGATCACATGATCAAAATTTGGATGATTGTCAACTGGCATGAATTTATGATGGTTGCAGTGTCCCGGGGTCATGTGATCACCTTTTGCAACTTTGTGACCAGCAAAGTCAATGGGGAAACCCAATTCATTTAACAACTGTGTTATTAACTTAATAACTACAGTAATTCACTTAACAACTGTGGCAAGAAAGGTGGTAAAAGGGGGCAAAATTCACTTAGCAACTATCTTGCTTAGCAACAGACATTTTGGCTCCGTTGTGGTGGTAAATTGAGGACTACCTGCTGTTTATCTTCTAAAATTCTCAAGACCTATGAAGCAAATGAAGTAAAGACCTATGAACCCATGAAGAGGGTGACTGAAAAGATCATTGGCAGTTCCCTCCCTCCCATCCAGGACATAGCACATAAGCATTGCTTGAGCAGGGTCTGCAAGATTGTCCGAAGCAGAACATCCAGATTCAGTCACAGCTTTGTTCCATACAGTATTAACCTTGTGAACTCTAAAGCTTCCTCCTTCCGTTATGTATTCAAGATGGACAGTGAATAATATTTATATGTTATTTATATGTAAGGGTGTAGGTCTATATATATATGTTGTATATAGTATGTTTTAAATGTGTGTTATGTATATGTACACTTTGAGAGGAAGCAACTAAATTTCATTTTTAATATGTGCCATTGTGCCCACAGGAAAAAAATGACAATAAAGGTTATCTAATCTAATCTAATCTAAAAGGACAAATGCAAATTCTAAGTCAGTGACAGTGGCTGCAATAGGTATTTTTAGATTCCTAACTAACAGCAGTTTAATAACAACAGTAGCTTTCAGTGGGGTAAATGACTTATTCGTGGAATGATGGAAAAATATCTACCTGGCACCAACTATACTCTTTAATACAACTACAGTATACGTGGCTGGTATTCTATGGCTTACAAGAGTATTGATCTGTGTGCATTCTGCAGTGGTGCTGCATTTATTTTTTACATTGATCTCATTGTCATGTTGTCAATGTATCAGGCAGCCTTGGTGTCATCTTTGGTGGCCCTCAATAAAACAAAAGTGCTTTGTGTTGCTGGCCAGAAATCCAGACAAAGCTAAGCTATCCAGACAAAACAAAGTCTATTTAGCCACAGCTGCACATGTGAAAAATGCCTCTTTTCTGAAAATACTGGCCTAAAATGATTGAATTTTACAACAGCAAACAAACATTGAGAAGGGAAAAAATATGCTTCTATTGTTTCTTTTCATCTCAGTTTTGGAAGAAGCTGGAAATGAAATTTGCTTTCCTTTCGGTTTGGATTTTGGGGTGGTTTTTGTTTCTTTATGTTGTTGTATTGCCTCTTAAATGGTTGAAAAGAATGCTTCATTCCCTAATGGGCTTGTGTTTTTCCTGCTTGGAAAACATATATCCCTCCCCCCTTTCATCTATGCTTCTTACACTGCACAAGCTGACAATATTATACTGACTACTGTATATGAATGCCACCAACAAGTTTATAACTATAATTTTTGGAGGAAAACATTAGTTTTTTTCTTGGGGACATAAAGGCTGCAAAATAGGAAATGTATTGGCATCTCTGCATTGGAATGAGGATAATACTGAAATATGGCTAAAAAAGTAGATTCTGATTTATAACCTTATTCTCAAGAATTTCTTCCATATACTTCTGCATGGGGGGGGAGGTATATCATTAATATACTTCACTGTTGATAATGCAGAATACTACTACTGATATTGTTTCCCAAAGCATATTTTTCATTACTTGGAAAACTGCAATGCTTTCAAATCGGGGACATGAGAAGGATCCCTTCCTATCTTTTTTTCTCTCTCTTGGGATTTAATGGAGGGGTGGGAAGCTAGAAGACAGTAGACCACTGGAGATATGATTATATGAACGATAGTTCATACATGACCTTGATCACCTTGTAACAAAATAAATGTCACGGTTGTTTTTCCACTGTATATAGCAAATTCTTCCTGCAGGTGCAGAAATGAATTCCTCTGCTTCCTCTTTTTGTACATAGCAATAGCACTTAGACTTATATACCGCTTCATAGTGCTTTACAGCTCTGTCTAAGCAGTTTACAACAATAAGGGAACGATGGAAGGCTGAGTCAACCTTGAGCCAATCAAGATCGAACTGCTGGCAGTCAGCAGAATTAGCCTGCAATATTGCACTCTAACTACTGTGCCACCACGGCTCTACATAGATAGCTATGCTTTTATATCAATGTCTCACTTGATGATGAGAATAAGGTATTAACAGACTGGATTCCTGATACGTCCAAGTATTATTTCATAAGGTTAGTCACATTTCTTCAAATTCTAAGCTAGACATTTTAGGCATTCAGATTCTCTGATAGATGAATGCTAAGGATTGAATTGAGAATACTTTCCTTATGGGAAACATGTTCATAACACTGGATGTTGAATTTTTGTGATGGAATGTAGTGAGGAGATCGATTCTGAGAGGGGAGGGCATGCATTGCTGAAGAATAAGAGGCAGCTCAGTCTTCAGTTTTCTGTTAGGCAAAGAGAGTGAAGACAGTCCTTACCTAACAGTTTTCAGAATATATGTTTGAAGTAAATAGTAGAGTACTTTAGTTTGGCAAGATTCTGTCTATAGGTGAGAACAATCAAATCTGCTTGGAAGAATCTCCAAGGGTCTTGGTTTTTAGGCCTGACCATTTTCTTCATATACTCTATGTTGAAATACTGTTAATCATTGCTACACTCCTACAGTCTGTCTGATCTTCCTAGGAACATAAGAGAATTGGTCCATTTAGCCCAATACAATTTTTATTGATTCACCAACAGAAGTATTTACAGTCCTACTTGGAGAAGCCTGTGGTCGAATCAGGGACCTTCGGTATAGAAAGCATGTAGCTCTGCCACTGTCAAAGCTTGGTAATAAATCTCTGTCTTAGAACTCAAGCTCTCACTTTGAATTTAGCATGAAAGAGTCAAAAACAAGACTTGAATAGTATGATGGAATGTTGTCTGGATTCCCAAGATGGAGGGAAGGAGGGAGGAAGTACATTCCAGAGGAGCAAGAGACATTGCAATTCATTCGTTCATTCATTCATTCATTCATTCACTCACTCACTCACTCACTCACTCACTCACTCACTCATTATTTTTATAGCCTCCCCATCTCAGTTAATGACTCTTACAATTCAAAAAAATTAGATAGCTTGTTGGGAAAGAGAGTGAAGACAGCTCCCCCCTATTAGTTTCCAGTATATGGGTTTTATGGTACAAGTAGTCTGCTTTAATTTGGCAAAATTTCTGTATGTAGGTGAGAAAGAACAAAGAAAACTGCTTAGAGAATCCCAACATGTCTTTCTTGATTTTGAGAGGTTGACAGATATAACAATAACAATAACAATAACAATAATAATACAGTTGGAAGGGACCTTGGAAGTCATCTAGTCCAACCGCCTGCTCAGGCAGGAAACCCTATACTATTTCAGACAAATGGTTGTCCAGTCTCTTCTTAAAAACTTCCTGTGTTGGAGCATTCACAAACTCTGGAGGCAGGTTGTTCCACTGATTAATTGTTCTAACTGTCAGGAAATTTCTCCTTAGTTCTAGGTTGCTTTTCTCTCATAGGTATGTTGCTATAATTACAGATCTAATAAAGCTCTAATAAAGATCATCAACTGTAGAATCAAGATGCCTACATAAAACAGCCTCAGAGTTTAAGTCTTGCATCATTTCCCCACCCTTGTCTGTAATGAATTCATTGCTACTCACGTCTTGCTCCAGAATATGGAGGGTATCTCCACTATGTTTTTGATGGCAATTCTGTTTGATCTCAAGCTCTTTGTTTCTGTTTCAACCTTCACAATCATTGAGATGAGCCCACCATTTTTTAACACATAGGTCAGCATACATATTTTTTTTCATTTGGTACAAATTCCACTGATTTCTTATTTACTTCCAAGTCCAATTTTCATCTGTTTCATTTCACCTTTATGGATATATTTGCTAGGACTATTTTGTGACCTAAAGCCAGATTGTGACAAGAAAAGAAGTAATGATTGCTCATTGGTGACTTAGCAACCAGCTTTATGGATATCTGCTGTTTATCTTCTGCTAAATCACTATACATTTTTAGAAGTATTTTCTGAATCCATTCTCAACAACGACAAAAATACAGGGCAACAGATAATGAAAATGGATTTAAAAAGCCCATTAGCAGTGCTGTGCATTACTGGTGCTGTATTAAGGTTTGTTCTGTTATCATTGTAGATCCATAATTCTGGATTTTTTGTATCATTTATTCACTTAAGATGACTATTCCACTGAAACAGCCAATAAAAATGATAATAAGGAAAAAAGGTTATTTAAGCACTCTGTGCATCAGTTGCCAAGCACTGAGCAACAATATATTACTTTATCTCAGGAAAGTAAAATTTAATATAATCGTAGTCTACAAGTTCCAGAATAAAATGATTGGGAAGCACTTCAATTTTCAAATAGAAGTTACTTCTCTGGGAGGCAAAACAAATAATTCTAGCTATAATTTGAGGTTTTCTGGACCTTTTTCAATCAGCAGATACTGAAACTATTTTTTTTTCACTTGCTTCTTGATCTTTTGCATTCTTTTATTACATATTCGGGATCTGATTATCAATTCTTCTTGGAGGTCTCCTACTCCAACCTCCTGCTCAAGCAGAAAACCCTACACCATTTCAGACAAACGGTTATCCAATATCTTCTTAAAAATCTCCACTATTGAAGCACCCACAACTTTTGGAAGCAGAATATGGGTATCAGAGATGTTTGAATACAACCAATAATTTAGTGACCATTCAAAGTTACAATGGCACTGAAAAAGATGACTTATAACTAATCCTTGTACTTATGACCATCACAGCATTCCCCAGAGTCACATGATCAAAATTTGGTCCTTGGCAACCAGCATGAACTTACAATGGTTTCAGCATCCCAGGGTCATGTGATCACCATTGGCAACCTTCCCAGTTGGCTTTTGATAAGCAAACTCAATGGGGGAAGCCAGATTCACATAATGACTGCACAATTCATTTAACAACTGCAATCATTTGTTTAACAACTATGACTTAATTGGTAATAATAATAATAATAATAATAATAATAATAATAATAATAATAATAATAATAATAATAATAATAATAATAATAATAATAATAATAATAATAATAATAATAATAATAATAATAATAATAATAATAATAAAGTCGGAAGGGACCTTGGAGGTCATCTAATCCAATCCCCTGCTCAGGCAGGAAACTCTATACCATTTCAGACAAATGGCTGTCCAGTCTCTTCTTAAAAACTTCCAGTGTTGGAGCATTCACCACTTCTGGAGGCAGGTTGTTCCACTGGTTAATTGTTCTAACTGTCAGGAAGTTTCTCCTTGGTTCTAGGTTGCTTCTCTCCTTGATTAGTTTCCATCCGTTGCTTCTTGTCCTGCCTTCAGGCGCCTTGGAGAATAGCTTGACTCCCTCTTCTTTGTGGCAGCCCCTGAGATATTGGAACACTGCTATCATGTCCCCCCTCGTCCTTCTCTTCATTAAACTACTAGACATACCCAATTCCAGCAGCTGTTCCTTATATGCTTTAGCCTCCAGTCCCCTAATCATCTTTGTTGCTCTTCTCTGTACTCTTTCTAGAGTCTTGATGTCTTTTTTACATTGTGGTGACCAAAACTGGATGCAGTATTCCAAGTGTGGCCATACCAAGGCATTGGAAAGTGGTATTAATACTTCACGTGATCTTGATTCTATCCCTCTGTTAATGCAGCCTAGCACTGTGTTGGCCTTTTTGGCAGCTGTAGCACACTGCTGGCTCATATTTAAGTGATTGTCCACTAGGACTCCGAGGTCCCTCTCACACTTCCCCCTCGCACTTACTTAAAAACCTGCTTGCTTAGCAACAGAAATTCTGGTGCAAGTTGTAATCATAAGTTGAGGACTTCTTGTATTAGGTTAGTAAAGGCAGAATTGAGAACTTGAGAACAGAATTGAGTATTCCAATATCTCAGGGGTTGCCACAAAGAAGAGGGAGTCAAGCTATTCTCCAAGGCGCCTGAGGGCAGGACAAGAAGCAATGGATGGAAACTAGTCAAGGAGAGAAGCAACCTGGAACTGAGGAGAAACCTACTGACAGTTAGAACAATTAACCAGTGGAACAACCTGCCTCCAGAAGCGGTGAATGCTCCAACACTGGAAGTTTTTAAGAAGAGACTGGACAGCCATTTGTCCAAAATGGTATAGGGTTTCCTGCCTGAGCAGGCGGTTGGACTCGATGACCTCCAAGGTCCCTTCCAACTTTTTTATATATTATTATTATTATTATATTATTATATATTATTATTATTATTATTTATTTATTATTATTATATTATTATTATTATATTATTTATTTATTTTATTATATTATTATTGTTGTTGTTGTTGTTTTTGTTGTTGTTTTTGTTGTTGTTTTTGTTGTTGTTGTTGTTGTTATTATTATTATTATTATTATTATTATTATTAACTTCAATTTTTTTAAAAAAAAACAGGTTTATTCTATGTATGCATTCAGTAACTTTTTTTTTTTAAAAAGAAAACAAGCTAAAATTCTCAGGACATAATAACATAATAAAACAATTAAACCTGCAACAATTAACTGCCAATATGATAATAGAAAGAAGAAGTTAGCATTTGATGCCTGAGCATAATGTAGAATCACAAGATGTCATAACAGGGCTGAGCTGCTAGAAACAGTCACACAGGGATTGTCGTTTTGTAATAAAGAACATACTCTAAAGACGAACTAACAAGATACCTTGAACTTTGCACATTCTGAAGCTTTTTGTTAGGCAGCCTGGGAGACAGAAATATGTTCTGTATGAGCTTCTGATTAAATCCATAGCAAATATGCAAAGTCTGATGCACAATTTCAAGGACCAGTCTTGGTGAGAGGGGTTTTTATTAAACCCAAATAATCTTTAAATCCAAATATTCTCTCCCTCTTGTCTCCCTCATTTTCTTTCTGGAGGTCAACTACCGAAATAAAGCTCAAAGGGACATTGTTTTTGGTATCACCAAGGAGGTGCTGATACCTTTTTTTTTTCCCTTCCAATTGTATCATCAGCAAGGAAACAATGGTCAGAACAAAAGAGAGGAAGAGGAAAAGGAATAATCTAGGCTGCCCTATCTCATATGATACCCTCTCACTCAACGAATCAAACTTCCTAATGTGTTCTCTTCTTCCTTCTCCTACAATGATCACATCAGCATCCTTGCCTAGTGATCTCAGTAACCACCCTGTCTTAATCTCTTACTTCAGCCATGACTGTCACTCCAGAAGACCATCTATCTGCCTGTTTGATCTTCCCAATGACTTTCCTCTCTCTTTTCACTAGGCAGAGATGCACATTTCCCATTGGTCTGCCCAATCTCTTGAAAATCTTTCTTTTGTTACCTGGAACTGAAAATGAAGCAAAGGCAGAAGCTGACACATAATGGACTAGTCCAGTGATGGCGAACCTTTTAGAGACTGAGTGCCCAAACTGCAACCCAAAACCCACTTATGCATCGTCGAGTGCCGGGTGGGTGTGGCCCATTGGGTGGGCGTGGCCCATTGGGTGGGCGTGGCCCATTGGGTGGGCGTGGCTGTGGTGGTAACAGCAGACAGGGTGGGACTAAAAAGTTCAATCAATCAATTCCAACTTTGCAAGATTTTTTTTTTCCCCGCAAGAAGTTGAAATTGACTGAACCTTTTTTTTTTTTTTGCACACGGCGGCGGAGGCCTAAAGTGAAAAGGTTTTATAAAACCCAGCTGAAGGCCTAGGACTGGGGTGACGGCACGTGTGCCCACAGAGAGGGCTCTGAGTGCCGCCTCTGGCACCCATGCCATAGGTTCACCACCACTGGACTAGTCTGTTAAGGCAAGAGCTTACTGAATATGGAAGAAAAAAGGCAGGCAAGCAAAGCTAACTAAATGTGCAATGCCGAGTAATCAAGCCTAGTTCTGAATTAATATATTTCCAGGAAAGATCTGTTTCTAAACAGCTGCCAAGTATTGTGCTCAAATTAATATACCAAGAATGTGTTGGTGTGGTGAGAGATTAATGATATGTCTTCAATTAAAGATAATAGAATTAGAAATATCGACGTAAAGCATAAGAAGGCATTTTCTGAAAGCTTTCGATGAATGATTAGATAATCACTCGAATATGAATGAAGTAAGTGATTGGCCAGCCAATTACCTGTGTTAGTAGTGATGGCACTGAAATTCTTAATTATCTGGTTGAGTAAGTGGATTTGTCCAGTTTATAATACTTGGCTGTATTACAATTTGAACATACGGTCTCATTGGAAAATTCTCTCTGGCTTGGAATCTTAAAGAAGATTTTGTATATGCAGAAACAGCATTCAACACACCTGGAGTCCAACACCAGCTGAGTGCTATCTATGCATTTTATTTAAATTTAATCTCTTGCCTTGAATGGATTCTTTAAACTTCTATAATCTTGATCTCCACAGTGGCATCTGTAGGGAGGATTTAAAAAATAGTCGAGATGGCCATAATAGCCATGGATCTCCTGTCTGTCTGTCTGTCTGTCTGTCTGTCTGTCATCTATCTAATTTTTATGATGCTTATCTCCCCCATTAGGCGACTATAAATACTGCTCATTCATAATAGGGACAAAAACAAAAACGTGTCATCAAAATGTAGCATAAAAACCTTCAAGCCACAACAATTGACTGTTCATTACAATGTGGCTAAATGGATATTCTCTGAATTGCTCTGGTGTTACAGTGCAGGAGCTTAATTAAATAAAGAGAGCTAAGAGTTATGCTTTATTTATTAGGGTTTTATGCCACAGTAATGCAAGGGAAAAGTTGCCAATTTAATAAAGTGCTCCAAACATGATGTTCCTTTCATATATTATTAATATCTAAGCGACTCTAATAAATATACACTTGCATTTTCTTCTACTATCTTTATGATGAGTTGTTGTTGCACGACTAAAATAAAAAAAGCAACATGAAGCTGTCAAAATAGGGTATTAAATGATTCAGAAGGCCCATAGTAAACTTTACATTAAAAATCTTTGTAAACAATAATATAATTTAGCAGAGCAACCCAAGCAAGAAACATCAAATGTACTTTAAAAGGCACATAATATCATTGAAGGTTATTTAAATTATATATGATACTTTCTTGGCTATTACCAAAAACAAGGAACCTACCAAAGGATCCTGTAAGCTCTACCTGTGTTTCTATAAAGTACTGAATCAAGTCAGATTAACATCTAGTAGGTACATTGAACCAACATGCTAAACTTGATTAATGTGGACTGTAGGTTTTTATGATTCAGTGTATTATAAGAATCATTTATAATTTAGACTTCCAGTTTTGCGTCGCAGCAAGATGAACGCAGAAAGGCAGAGCTCTGCCTTCCAACATCCGATTTCACCCTGCTGGGGGCCCTGAAAAGGGCCTAAAGTCGCCCCGAAGAGGCAATGAAGAAGGAGGGGTGCCTTGTTGATCACAAAGAAATGGCGGTCTCTTCATTTGATCCAAGGAAAGCCCTCTAAACTGGCAGGGGAAAGACCGGACACACCTCTGCGGCCGGCCATTAGCTGCTGACAACCGAAGAACAAAAGCTTTGATTAGCACATTGTAAACAGCATGTTTGGACTGGGTGAGAGTATTGATCCTTTCTTTACTATTTTACAACTGAATTTCCTGGGAAAGGTTCCCAAGAAGCTTAAAACCTCCAGATGTCAACGGAAGCGGCATTTTAATTTTTTTATGGAGTACAGAAATACATAATACTGAAGTGAAAGTAATACAAAGCTACAGTTTTGATAAATCTGAGAACTGAGATCATTGTTAAGATTTTCTCTTTAAAAAAAACTACTGAGGTGAAATATAAGAAATATAAGAAATCAACCTTTTATTTTAAGAGTGGAAAATGGACTTTGAATGACATCTAGTGGTGGATTTGAGTACAGCACTATAATTAGCTCCTTGGCTGCTTGGTGATTTTCAGCTTAAGGGAGAACAGCTGGCAATAAAGGAAAATATTTTGGCATATTTATCATCCTGACCTTCATGGACTATAAATACATACTGAGCTTGGACTTTTAATCTCAAGAGCTAGTGGGAGAGAAAGAAAAAATTGACTTTTGAATACATCTGGCTACAGGGAGGTTGAACATTTTGAACACTTGGAACATTGTGGATTACAACCTTGCCTGACTAATAATTTTCAGGATACTTGAGACAAAGGATTACTATAAAATATTGCTATTATGACTGGATTATAAAGGCTATATATAAAGATCAGAAAACCAGAGGAAATTTTGTTCCACTCTTACTGAGACTGGTGATACTAGAGAATTTCTAGGAATGATGCCTCAAGAAAAAACAAATACCTTTCAGAAGGAAATACGCTCTATGCTACAGCAAATTCATCAAACAATTGTTGCACACAAAGAGGACATAAAAAGAAACCATAAAGAGACTAAAAATAACCTAGATGATATAAAGGACCAAATCTCCAAATTGAAGCTACAACTGGAAAGCTCCCAGACAATGACTACAAAGTATGAACAAACAAACTCTAAGACTGCAACAGAAAGGTAGCTGGGGCCCTGATTGGATCTCCATTGTATTTAAACTGCCCAGAGCTGCTGGGAGGTTTTACAAACTCTAAGACTGCAACAGAAAGGTAGCTGGGGCCCTGATTGGATCTCCATTGTATTTAAACTGCCCAGAGCTGCTGGGAGGTTTTACAAACTCTAAGACTGCAACAGAAAGGTAGCGGCCCGCGCGTCTAACGGCGCGTGAATTATATAACTAAAAATCAAAAGCAGTGGTACATTCAGGGCAAGTGTGTCTGAGATTCCCTGTATCTAAGAATGTCTGGCTTAGTTCAGTGCAACACTTGCTTTGCAGCTGTCTTTCGCAGTACCCTTTTCAAACTTGGAAACTGTCCTATCTGTAAACAAATCACTAGTCTACAAGGACAGATTATTTATCTAGGGTCTGTAATCTGTGCTCTTCAGGCATAAATTAGGTGTCCAGTTCAGTCCCACTACTCTACTGAGCCTCTGCACTATCAGCCCCCTCTACCACAAAGATCGTGCAGGAGACGGGCAGTGTGAACAACCGTGGGATCTGGCAGGGTGAGAGCTGTGAACCATAAACGCAAAGCTTTCGCTGTGTCCCTGCACAACAGATACAGTGCCCTTGCTGACCTTAATAGGGACATTAAGGAGACAGGTAAAGGTATTTGTGATGATAACTCAAATAAGCAGGGGATCGTGGTCCGAGATGAATAACTTGTTTTTGACAGGGAGAAGTGTGAATCAGGTATTACACATCACTCATGCAAGAACAGAAAGGCATCCAAAAAGAGAAGCCACCTTCTGGTAGGTGATTCAATTATAAGGGATGTAAATTTAGGAAAGGACACAGAGGTTTCAAAAGAGGTCAGGTGTCTTCCTGGTGCTACTGCCAGTAGGGACAAGAAGCGTATTTCTAAAATAATCAAGAATGCCAGCAAGGACTGTGATGTGGAGGCTATTGTACATCTTGGCACTAACGATCTGTCCCAAAAAGATGTACTCTCTGTGCAGAACGATTTCCAGAGCTTGGGGCAGGAACTTAGCAGAATAGGCTGTAAGCTTACTTTTTCAGAAGTTTTACCAGTATATAAGGAGCAAAATGGAAAAGGCCAGCGTATAGCACAATTCAATATGTGGCTAAAGGAGTGGTGTAAAGGGGAAGGCTTTGGATATATTAGTCACGATGTCTGTAGCTGGTCTAATGAAAAAATGTACAAAAGAGATGGTTTGCATCCATCAAAGAAAGGGACTGAGTTACTCGGCTATAAATTCACAGATTTTCTGGAGGAATATTTAAACTAAACAGCGGGGACAGTGAGTTAATTGATACAGAACATCCCTGTCTCCGGCAATCTAAAAATCATAGGGCTATCAGTGCATGTAACATAGATGTGTGTGTGGAGAAGAATATCAACCTTGCTGTCAAGCAAAATCGAGCTTCTAATAGCGAGTGCCACACAAAGTGCACTAACCAAATAGGTGGTAAGACAATAGGGGAACTCAGGCACCACACAGGTTACGTAGAAAGTAAACACAGGGTCAGTCATAAAGGACTCAAATGTCTATACACCAACGCACAGAGTATGAACAGCAAACAGGGTGAACTAGAAATTCAGGTTAATGAGGGCAGATATGATATTGTTGCCATTACGGAAACATGGTGGGATGAAACCCACAAATGGAACACACAGCTAGAGGGATTTAAATTATTTAAAAGAAACAGACCAAATAAAAGAGGAGGCGGAGTTGCTCTATATGTAAGAAATAACTACATCTCTACAGAAATAGAGCACAACAATGATGAAAACTGTCTTGAATACATTTGGGTCAATATAAAAGGGGGGGAAATGACATTGCCATAGGTGTATACTACAGGCCACCCAACCAAACAGAGGAAATAGATTAATTTTTTGCTAGTCAGCTAACTAAGGTATGTAGGAAGCACATCACAATAGTAATGGGGGACTTTAACTACGTTGACATCAACTGGGAGACAAACTCTGCATCAAGTGGAAGATCAAACAGATTCCTTGCAAACCTAGCAGACAATTTTGTCTCCCAAAAAGTAGAGAAGGGAACTAGGGGATTAGCCATTTTGGATCTAATTCTCACTAACAGAGATGAAATGATAGAAGGTGTTGAAGCCACAGGAACCTTGGGAGGAAGTGATCATGCAATATTGGAATTCAACATTAGGAAGCACAAGCATAGAACACAGTCAAACTAGAGTCTTGGACTTTAAGAGAGCTATTTCAATAAACTTAGAGAGGGCTGGGAAGGTTCATGGATGAGAATCCTCAAGGGGAAAACAACTCAAGAAGCTTGGGAAATTTTGAAAAGTGAGATAATAAAAGCCCAGTCTAGCACAATACCAACAAAGAGGAAAAATAACAGCTCTCAAAAGAAACCAGCATGGCTGCATAAACAACTCTATGGTAAATTGAAAGATAAAAAGGACAAGTATAGAAAGTGGAAAGAGGGGCACATAACTAAGTCAGAATATCAGCAAATAGCTCGAGCCTGCAAAGATGAAGTGAGGAAAGCTAAGGCTCAAAATGAACTAAGGCTTGCAACCAAAGTCAAAAATAACAAAAAAAAAGCTTCTTTCAACATGTAAAAAACAAGAAAAAAGTGAAGGAAATGATTGGTTCATTAGTGGGTGAAAGTGGCAAGAAGGTGACAAGCAATAGGGAGAAAGCAGAACTATTTAACTCATTTTTTGCATCTGTCTTTACACAAAGGGAAAAAACAGACCAACCTACCAAAAATAGTGCCATAAAAAACAGAATAGAAACGCAAGTTAAGATAGGCAAGAAAACGGTAAGTGAGCACCTGTCCAGCCTAACGAGTTCAAATCACCAGAACCAGATGGATTATACCCCAGGGTTCTCAAGGAACTGGCAGAAGTGATTTCAGAACCATTGAACTATATTTTTCAAAGATCCTGGAGCACTGGGGAACTACCGGAGGACTGGAAAAGAGCTGATGTAGTTCCCATCTTCAAAAAAGGGGAAAAAATAGACCCAGGAAACTACAGACCTATCAGCCTGACCTCAATACCTGGGAAGATTCTGGAAAAGATAATCAAACAACGAATCAGCGAACACCTAGAGGCAAACAAAGTCATTATTAAAAGCCAACATGGGTTTGTCAAAAACAGATCATGCCAGACAAATCTTATTGCATTCTTTGACCAAGTGACAAAATTAGTGGATCAGAGGAATGCTGTGGATATAATTTACTTGGACTTCAGTAAGGCATTTGATAAAGTAGATCACAACCTACTACTTGATAAGATAGAAAAATGTGGGTTAGACAGCATCACCACCAGATGGATCCGTAGTTGGCTGACCGGCCGTACTCAGCGTATGGTCCTCAAGGGAACCGCATCTACATGGAGGGAAGTGTGTAGTGGGGTGCCCCAGGGCTCTGTTCTGGGCCCAGTGCTCTTCAACATCTTCATCAATGGTGAAAAAAGCAAGGTTCTACATTTAGGCAAGAAAAACCAAATGTACAGGTATAGTATAGGGGGTACCTTGCTCAATAGCAGTAACTGTGAGAGGGACCTCGGAGTCCTAGTGGACAATCACTTAAATATGAGCCAGCAGTGTGCTGCAGCTGCCAAAAAAGGCCAACACAGTGCTAGGCTGCATTAACGGAGGGATAGAATCAAGATCACATTAAGTATTAATACCACTTTCCAATGCCTTGGTATGGCCACACTTGGAATACTGCATCCAGTTTTGGTCACCACAATGTAAAAAAGACTGGAATTGGGTATGTCTAGTTTAATGAAGAGAAGGACGAGGGGGGACATGATAGCAGTGTTCCAATATCTCAGGGGCTGCCACAAAGAAGAGGGAGTGAAGCTATTTTCCAAGGCGCCTGAAGGCAGGACAAGAAGCAACGGATGGAAACTAATCAAGGAGAGAAGCAACCTAGAACTAAGGAGAAACTTCCTGACAGTTAGAACAATTAACCAGTGGAACAACCTGCCTCCAGAAGCGGTGAATGCTCCAACACTGGAAGTTTTTAAGAAGAGACTGGACAGCCATTTTTCTGAAATGGTATAGGGTTTCCTGCCTGAGCCGGGGGTTGGACTAGATGACCTCCAAGGTCCCTTCCAACATTATTATTATTATTATTATATCTTTTATTCATTAAACATGAACCTCAGTCAACTGAACATTCAAATTGGCTGGCGCTGATGGTTGACATGGGTTGCTACCAGCATCCTAGGTGTCAACCAGGTACCTTCTTAAAATATAAGATGTTCCGAGTAGCGCAGTTTTTTATTATTATTATTATTATTATTATTATTATTATTATTATTATTATTATTATTATTATTATTATTATTATTAGTAGTAGTAGTAGTAGTAGTAGTAGTAGTAGTAGTAGTAGTAGTAGTAGTAGTATTAGTATTATTAGTATTATTAGTATTATTAGTATTAGTATTAGTATTGTTGTTGTTGTTGTTGTTGTTGTTGTTGTTATTATTATTATTATTATTATTATTATTATTATTATTATTATTATTATTATTATTATTATTATTATTATTATTATTATTATTATTATTATTACTATACCAGAAATCAGAGGGTGAACCAGAAGAAATAGACCTAGAGATGGAGGAGATAGGAGAAGGGAAATATGGACTGCCATACACAAATAAAATACTGCAAGACCTATCTATAACAATGAAAATACAAAAGACCCTTTACTCCTTTCTCCAAAATACACCTGATGACAAGGAAGAAGATTCTAGAAAATGGAACATAGAGCGGGCAGGGGAAATGTCTAGGGAATGTGGATTGGTGGAGTTCCCCCCCAAAAAATACTCTACCTAAATTGTCTTTCCCATGCGAAGCAGCTTTCACAAAAATAGAAAGAAAATTCTTGGGCAATTTAATTTCCTTGGCCTGGAAAGCTGCTTGGCAAAGAAAGAAAGCGAGGGTTAGACTTAAAAAACAGAGGATTTGATCTGTCAGAGGGGGCACTATCTGTTTAATATACTTGTCTGAATATGATTAAAAGAACGGATGACCCTTAGATATAACTAGATTTTTATAATGGAAGATATGATTTAGAATTAAAATAGCATTTTTTTCTTCTTTTGATATGGGAAATTTGAAAATAAGAGAAGGATTGGTATGAATAAAATTTTTCAGCTATATAATTGTAATTAATATTGAGAAAATCATAACTGACAAAGATACTTTAAATATTGATGGGAAATCAAACTTTAATAAGAGCACAAAAAACAGGATATTGACTTATGAATTGATATTATTGTTTCTATAATATTAGTAAAATATGATGAAGATGTCTATATCTAACTTTGTATACATCAGTAGTACTAAGAATTGTAATTGTTTAATGAGGAAAAAAGGAAAAAAATATGGGGAAGAAAGGAAGATCAAGGAAAAAATACTGGATTGTGCAGTACTCAATAGATTTATATTGAAGAAGTTAATGTTAAATATGTGAACCCAGACAACATATTGTTTACTAAGCTCTAAAGATTGTAATTTTTTTAAAATTAATAAAACCTATAAAAAAAGAATCATTTATAATTTAGTATAAGAGACGTGGTGGCGCAGTGGTTAGAATGCAGTATTACAGGCTTGTTCTGCTGACTGCCAACTGCCAGCAGTTCAGCAGTTCGATTCTCACCAGCTCAAGTTTGACTCAGCCTTCCATCCTGCCAAGGTTGGTAAAATGAGGACCCAGATTGATGGGGATGATATGCTGACTCTGTAAACTGCTTATAGAGGGCTGTAAAGCACTGTGAAGTGCTGTAAGTGCTATTGCTATTGGTATATTGTGCACATACAGAAAATACATTAACTTAGTAACCAGGCTATATGAATGCAGCCACAGTTTAGCTGCTCTTATTTTGTCCCTCCCCTCCATCTCTTCCACCCCAATTTGGAAGAACTGAGGAATAATCTGAGATATTGAGCATCCAAATTATATGGCCCATCCTTGATCTGTAGTCTAAAAAAGGTAGATGGGAGCTGCAAAAAAAGTCTATAAATCTTAAGAATATCAGAAAAGAAGTAGATATTAATGTTCATTTTATACCTTCCTCGTGTTTGATCTGTATTTAAAAAGTCATATTGCTTCTTCTGCAGGAATATAATATCTTCAAGGTCACTTACTCCAAGTAGTATTTGCTCAGTTTCTGTAACCAGAAGTATCTTTATAAAATCCTGACCTTTGTCTCTTTTTTTATGTTTTATTTTGAAAACAAAGCATTGACTTAAAAACACTTTGATTGATATGTTTCTCCCATCTTAAAAAAAAGGGGGGGGGAGGTGAGGACTGCACTAGATTCTAGCAGAGATTCTATACTAGGAACAAATGTCCATGCATTATAATCACAATTTTCAAAAAATATGACACAATTAACTTGGTTCCATTTGTATGCACAGATTCTCCCAGCTGTATTCTCAGCCAGGAGTCTATTGCTGGTGTACAACAGCATTTAGCAGATGCTAGACAGTATAATCACCTGTTGTTAGCCACAGGTAGGTTTAATTTTGATCTTAATTGCTTATAGTGTTCTGTTCACTGAGCTGCTTCAAGTGTCAAAATCTGTGTCTCAATGACAGATGGGTGACAGAACAAAATAGGTTGATGATCTCTTGAGAGAAGAACAAGATTACTTTTGTAATACACAAGAAAGCCACCTGACATAGCTATAAAGAAATCCAGGATAGTCCTTTTTAGAAATAATGACGACTCTAGGTAAATGATGTGTCCCACAAAATGTACAAGTGGAAGAAGGGTGGTAGAGAACTCTTCTCCATTGAGTGGTGCCAATAAATACAGATCATCAACCATGGAGGGCCTGCCTAAATGCCTTTCCATGTGTCCTTGTCCCTCTCAGGTTTTCCTGCTTGTTTTATCCTTATTAAGGTCTTGCTTTCTATTATGTTCCACATAGTTTCAGTTTGGGGATCCAGTTATAAAACCTTTTTTACCCACTCTAAACACTGAATGGCTTTTTGAATTGAGTTATCTGTTTAATTATAATTATGAAGTTGAACTGGGTGCCATTGAATTGATTCAGAAAACTTCTGCACATGTGTAGGAATTGATTTTTGTTTTCCGATTTGATTTGCAAGTCTGAAGCAATTCTTTCAGTCTGGACATGTAGATCATTTTTTTTAAAATTAAATTGGAAGACCAGATCAAATCAGATAACAAATCAGAACTAAATTGGCAATTAAAATAATTTTTGTCTTATTTACTCTTCCTTCCTTCCTTCCTTCCTTCCTTCCTTCCTTCCTTCCTTCCTTCCTTCCTTCCTTCCTTCCTTCCTTCCTTCCTTCATTCATTCATTCATTCATTCATTCATTCATTTCTATGCTACAGAGTGCATTGGTATATTTTGTTCTGTGGGAAGTCAGCCCCTCAGAGAAGGAAATATTAAAAATGGCAGAAAAATATATTTCGTCAAAAGGATTTTTAAAAGCAGAAACCAACCCTGCCCCCAAGTCTCTCTGCCCCAAGCAGGAGCCAGCCCTATACAAATGCAGATGTAAAACCATCAGGAAAGTTGGAGCCAGAAACTCAAGAAGTCAAAGACCTAAAATCTGCATACCCCACCTGTGACAGGACATAATAGGATTAACTCATAACCATCAAGAATACCAGAGAGGCACACCTAGACTCAGTTCAAAGTTCATGCCACAGGAACAGGAAACTATTCCAAACAAAAGGCTTTCAGAGGGTATAAAAACCTACTCCACATGTGCTCAGCCTTGATTTCTCTTCTCTTTTCTGCCAGAGCCATCTTTCTGTCTGGCTCTCCTCTCCAATAAACTACAACCTTCTTCCCAAAGCAGTTGCCATGTTTATTCCCAGCTTGGATGAACCAGGATGAAGACTTTTCTTCCAACAGTTCAAATAGTGACAATATCTTGCCCAACTAGTGGCAGTATCTGGGTTGAATGAGAGAATTTCTAGGAATGCCAAAGCTGTAGGCTAGATTGAGAAGACGTTAAGGAAGAAATTGGAAAACCACTTCCATGCTGTTGCCAATAAAGTTAACAGAATAACATATTTGGAAGGGATCTTGGAGGTCTTATGGCCCAACCCCCTGCTCAAGCAGGAAACCCTATACCATTTCAGACAAATGGTTGTCCAATATCTTCTTAAAAAACTCCAGTTGCATGGGTGGAACCATGAGGTCACCAAAGGTCAATATCAATGAAAATGACATTATATCTTATCTTCATTTCCACAAAACCTTTAGAGTTCAGCTGGGAAGAGTAGATGATGAATTCTAAATAGGAAGTGTACCTTCTCAAGAGCTGTTCAACTCTAGTGGCATCTGTGCTTTCCACCTTTATACATTCATCAGAACTAATAAAGAATGTCTACTCATTCAGGGCCTGAATGAATAAACTCAACTGAAGTTTGCATGAATTTATCAATAGGTTCCATACAGTTTGCAGCATGACACCAGTCTCAAACACCTTGCCTCTGATAGGGATGCTGTAGTTATGTCTATTACTGGAATAAAATATTCTGATTCAAGTAAGGTGATCAATTCAACAGATGTTATTGAATTATAAACAAGTGGAACAAAACTGTCACAGTAAAATTGATGCAAAGTAAGACTGCAAATACAGCACTTTAAGCAACAGAGCAAATCATGCCATCTTATTATGGAATGAAAACATAATCACAGGATCTTTCTCTCCTCTATATGGAAGACACCCAAGTTAAGTAATCATCTGTGGTTCTACCTAGTTGCTTGGCAACATACATGTTTACTAATCAGCTCTCCACTAAATAGATTTTTCTATTAAATATTTAAAGCCCTAAATTCAAAACACTCTTTAGTTTACCTCTTTTTTATGTGATAGCTCTAGCATTGTCATCCAAATGTTTTACAGAGATTGTAGTTTTACTTAGATAACTATTCCTGTTCCTTTTCAGTGGGACATGGCTATTCACATGTTCAGATGGCAAAAACAGTTCCAAGAACACCTAAAGCATCCATAGTTTCTCCAACTAAAATTACCAGATAGAATCTTCACATTTCCTAAGTTAGAACATAGAACAATAGAGTTGGAAGGGACCTTGGAGGTCTTCTAGTCCAACCCCATGCTCAAGCAGGAGACCCTATATCATTTCAGATAAATGGATGTCTAATCTCTTCTTAAAAGTCTCCACAGCTTCTGAAGGAGAGCTGTTCCATTGGTTGATTGCTCACACCTTTAGGAAATTTCTCCTCAGTTCTAGGTTGCTTCTCTCCTTGCTTAGTTTATATGGAGAGAATGAAAACCTAGATCTTCATTAACCTTTTGGGTTTCAGCCCATTGTAAATTTGACTTCATCAATCAGAATCTGTGCAAAGAAATGATGTCATTAGCACATACCACAGTCTTCCCGTTGTTTTTATTTCTGCTAAATCAATTATTTTGGTGAAGCAGAGCAAAAAACGTTTGTTTCTTCTGATAGTAATTTGAGTCAAATTAGGATATATCCCTATGGAGTACTCAGATTCATTTTCATGACTATTCTCTACTATATTCTGCTTAAATGGAGAAAGGCAATTAAAAGTTTCCTACTGATAACAACAAACACAATTGAAGTTGTTGCTTCTCCTTTTCTGTGTTTAGCTGTAAATGTGAGATGCCTAACTACATGTCTACCACAAGGATACAGGGAGGGAAGGCTAATTCCTCCACATAAAAAGATAAACTTAATGAGATAAAATGGTCACAGCTGGCAGTTTTGTAGATGTTTTTTTCCTGCTACTACTTTCAAGCAGTTTAGCTATGATCTCCATCAATGGTGCCTCTGCGTGAGCCGTCTTTTTGTTTTGCTATCTTAAGCTGTGAAAAACAGACTGGGATGAAATTGTTCTATGAGGGCACACACAGCCTGACGTGATTTTTTTTTTTTAACTCAGTGTGGGTTGGGAAAAAAATATGAAATGAAGACATAAAAAAATGGATTAGATTCCTTGAATCTTCGCTGAAGGTGAGATACAAATGTGTTAAATAGGGCAGCATATTGGGAGTTTCTTTCTGTTATTTGCCCAGAAAAGTTATATTAATCTGGAAATCTTTCCCCCGAATCAGCCAGTAAATTCCACAGTTAATGGAAATTTGACACCAAATCTTTAACCACCAGCAGGAGTGTCTATAGGGAGGAGAGGGAGAGATTAAAAATATATATATATAAGATGGTTATGCAATTTAATATTAATATAATAGTGGAATCATTGTCTTCATGATATTTATTTTAAAAAATCCCATTTTTCTACTCAACAGCATTTAAGAATGTTACCGAAAAATAAATGCAAGATTAGCAACCTTTAATTAAAATGATTGATATGACAGGCGAAGGCATTATTTTTTAACCTTTTCTCATTTAGGACCCCTAGAAGGGCTTTTAAAAATGTTTTGATAATATTATTTATTATTTCCATAGTATGTTATGTTTAGGGCAGATTTGGACCTTGATGGAGGTTCTAGCAGGGGAGTATAGCTATCATAGACCCCTGAGCAAATATTAGTACACTCCTTAATATATGGGATGATTGTGTTCTTCTGTGGAGCACACCACTTCAGAAGGGAAGCACATGGAGATTTGAGGGAAGAATTGGCTCTGCTGTTCCATGATGGAGATATCAAAAGCTGCAAATGGAGAAGCATCTAGACTGTGTGCTGGTTTGACCTTTCTGAAGAGGAAATTTTTAAGAAGTTGTCCTTCTAATTTGGACCTTATTCACTTGTTTTCACCTCAGTTCCTGTTCATCTGTTCAAGGATAACCTTTAGTTATCCTTGACCTTCCACCTTATCTCATTAGTTTTGTATCTTTCACCATTACATATATCTGATGTCCACTTCTGGGAAGTGGAAGGAACAAGAGAGATGTTGGTGAAGATTGCATGATGTACAACGTGAAAGTCTACAGCTGTTCACTGTGGTTCATTCCTTGAAGTCTAACTATAACTATTTTGACTCATCCATTATCAGCCCTCTCAGGTAAATCAAACAGGGAACATACTGTAACTACATGAAGTAATTCCACTTTTTTGTAAGGCTATATTAACAGAATATTGAAAGTCTGAAAATATAAACTTCATTCCATCTTTACTTGCTCCATTAGGGTGAGTCCTTCTTAAGTTTCTTTCTCTGATCATTAAGCCACTTAGTAGAGCTCCTTCATCTCTTGTCTGGTTGTTCCTAGGCAGCATCTCTTTCCTTCCTTCCCCAAGTTCATCTATCTGTTCCATTACATCCAATTCCAAATACCAAAAGGAAAGGATTCTTCCCTTGTCCAATTAAAAGATGGAGCAAATGGTGGAAATTAGTGAAATCATTCACTAAACACTGACGAATTTATTTCTGAACCCAGAAGCACCATTTAGTGTTCAGGCAACAGAGCATAGTTCAGTCCAATGGATGCCATGATTTAAACAAAGCTATGGAGTCACACAGATCTCTTGTTCATGAGGCTGCCTGCATTTTGGAATAGCAACGTCCCCCTCACCAGGAATTTATCTTCCCTGGCTTTTTGTAAGCAGTTAAAAATGAAGTTTTTCAGAAAGCCTTTGATGTATGAGCTGACGTTATCAGTTGAAGCACTATGTGTGTTAGTTTCCTTTTATTATATTATTCTGTTTTGTTTTTGTACAGTGGATGTTTTATCATTTGTATTGATGGATGCTGTATCTGAGACTGTCTCTTTGTTTGTGCTATGGATACATTCTATATCTCTATCTCTATTACCTATCTATCTATCTGTCTGTCCACCTGTCTGTCTGTCTGTCTGTCTATTTACTATTTCTCTCTCTCTTTCTCCCTCCCTCATTCCCTCCCCTGAAAGGAGACCAGTAAGAACAATGCTTATTTTGTGCAGATAACAATTGTGTTGACATACCTACTTAAAGACTTAGAAAATACATTCACAATACAGAATAACAGAGTTGGAAGGGATCTTGGAGGTCTTCTAGTCCAACCCTTTGCTTGAAGCACTATGTGTGTTAGTTTCCTTTTATTATATTATTCTGTTTTGTTTTTGTACAGTGGCTGTTTTATCATTTGTATTGATGGATGCTGTATCTGAGACTGTCTCTTTGTTTGTGCTATGGATAAATGCTATCTCTCTATCTCTATCTCTATCTCTATCATCTGTCTGACTGTCTGTCTGATTGCCTGCCTGCCGGCCTGCCTGCCTGTCTATCTATCTATCATTTCTCTCTCTCTTTCTCTCTCCCTCATTCCCTCCCCTGAAAGAGGACCAGTAAGAACAATGCTTATTTTGTGCAGATATCAATTGCATTGACATACTTGCTTAAATACTTAGAAGATACATTCACAATACAGAATAACAGAATTGGAAGGACCTTGGAGGTCTTCTACTCCAACCCCCTGCTCAAGCAGGAGATCCTATATCGTTTCAGACAAATGGTTGTCCAATCTTTTCTTAAAAACCTCCAGTGATGAAACACCCATAACCTCTGGAGGCAAGTCATTCCACTGATTAATTATTTTCACCGTCAGGAAATTTCACCTTAATTCTAGCTTAGATCAGTCTTTGGTAAGTTTCTATCTGTTGCTTCTTGTCTTGCCTTTGGGTGCTTTGGAGAATAGGTTGATCCCTCTCTTCTTTGTGGCAACCCCTTGGATATTGGAAGACTGCTATCATATCATCCCTGGTTCTTCTTTTCATTAGACTAGACATCCATGCTAAGCTTACTTATTGTTAACCTTGGTTTGCTATTTGGTTTCTGCAGTGTATAAAGCTTTTAATGTATTTTGTATGTAGTGTATTTTAGCATGTGGATTCATTTAGTCATCAGGATAAGCTTATTGTATGAACACAGCCACATTCTCAAGTGTGCATGCAAAAGAATTGCCAAGGCAACATGGCAATGTTTTGTTATATAGCATTTGAGCCTGTTTTGCTCTGAGCCATTTTGTAAAAAGAGGAATCCTAGGGATGAAATGAATGAGTCTAAAAATTAAATTCATGCACACAGGGCATTTTGGAAAACTGGTGCTTCTGGTTGAATACTATAATTAAATGCTTAGGGTCTAATTATACACCAGAAGATTTCTTAGATTTAGAAATAAAATTCTTATCTGCTCTCATTTAACTTCCATATAAATACTTTTAAAAGGGAGTTGTGTTTTGTAGCCAATATATATCTTTCAATACTGTTTCTGTTAACTGACAGATTTCCCTTATGTGTGTACCTGCAAATCTGTGTTGGAAAAATGCTCCAGAAAGTGGCTGGAAAAGACAAAAAAAGAGGTAAAGTGATGAAAGAAAGAGATTAATGAGAGAGGTGAGAAGTAAAGCATTTTTCCCTAACATCAGGGCATGGGGAATTCTTCTTCATTAGAATTTTCCAATAGAGACTGTATGGTCATCAGATGGAGATCCTGCATGGAGTAAACTAGATCAAGGTTTCCAAAAGTGATAATGGCACTATCTAAGGAATCACTGTTATTAACTAGTACTATTAATAAAGTTAAAATAATGTTTATTAAATTATTTTCACATAATAAATTTGGGGGGAATCAAGCAACAATCTGAAACTTTATGAAAGGGTTGATGAGTTGAAGAGTTTGGAGACTGGAACTAGATGAACGTCATGGTAATTTCTGATTCTATGAGCCTATGAAGGATATGAACTCTCATGGATGGGAGCAGACAGCTAGTGCCACAATTCTTGCAAGACTGACCTATGACTACTCCCATTTACATTTTGCATGATCACTCCAAAGGATTATTAACAAATTAAGAGATATTTAAGCTTTTTATTCTACATGTTCCAAAGAAAAGTGCAGTAGTTCTTGGATGAGAAGTGAAATGTCTTCAAAGAAAAACAAGAAAGTACAGTTGCCTCCTGAAAAAGCACTTTTGGGACAATCATGACCTGGATGACTGAGAATCTCCATAGACATTTAGCTATGTACTTTGGGATGAACACCCTTTGAATGGTGCGGGAGTATGAACGGATTTCCAGAAAACATTGCAGACTACAGGAACCATTTGCACTTCAGTTTGAGATGCAGACAATGCAGACTCATCCCCAACAGCCTGTGCCTGTCTTTAACAGTGAAGGGACACAGGGCAGAAAATATCCTGCAGCAAAGAAGGCTCCAAACACATTTGCAGTACTCAGGTGACCCTGAGGACACAGGTAAACCTCCAAATGACTTCAATGAATCTCAGAAAGAATGCAAATGACCAGCTGTCTGCAAGGAATATAAATCCTTCCATTCCCCACCATCTAGTCAGAGCTGAAGAAGCTTCTTGGATGAGAAGCGAAACGTCTTCAAAGAAAAACAGGAAAGTCCAGTTGCCTCCTGAAAAAGCACCTTTGGGTCTATCTGATCTTGCCATCAACATTGGGTTCTACAATTGCTGAGAACTGGGAGTCTAATTTCTTACTAGCTGAAACAGAGAAATAAATAAAATTTAGTGGAAATCCTATAAAGGACCTCATATAATTAAGAAAATAATCCCAGTCTCTCCCACCTTGCAAAAATGGAAAATCCTAAGTCTACCTACACATATGATACAGGTTGCCCATATTATATTATTTCTTCATTCTCCCACTACATAAAAAAAAGTATGGTCCCTGAACACAATGATTAACTATCTAAAGCTTAAAGGAACACTCAAAATGTCTAGCGTACAGTCTGAAAACTAATGGGAGCTATTAGTTTAATTATTATGAATGACCATAATATGTTGAATGCATGATGATATTTCATCATTCTCCTACCTAATGATGTCAATGCATAAAAGTTAAATGAGAATTTTTTTTTTTTACTAACACTGGATAGAAACAATACACAGTGAGTTTTGGCTGGGAGCAGCTATAGAAATTGGGCAAAATAAACATCTGTTTCTCCTTATCCTCCCTTTTGCAGGTTTCTATCTGAAAGGGCAAAGCAGAGTTGCTCTTTAAAAAAAAGGAGATGGGCTTAAGTTGTCAAATTTCAATTTTTGCTTTTCGCAAGTCATAATAGAATCACAATATCTGTGAGATACACCTACATTTAATGGAATGATTTCCGGCGCTGGATGGGTGGCACCTG
Source organism: Azemiops feae (assembly GCA_023970755.1). Classification (NCBI taxonomy): domain Eukaryota; kingdom Metazoa; phylum Chordata; class Lepidosauria; order Squamata; family Viperidae; genus Azemiops; species Azemiops feae. Next base: position 32,910 of record JALGBA010004273.1, on the reverse strand, counting down.
TTGAGGTGTTAATGAAAGACGGAGGCTGTGGCTGTTGTGGATAATTTTCACTCATGGCTAAAGAGAAAAAAAAATTCAGTTCTCGTACTGAAACAGCTTTCTCTAACTTTCCCAGTCTTAAATGTCCACCTTCAGGATGCATGTGGATGTATGCGTACACATATTATATGCATTTACATTAGCTACATCACATAACAGTTTGTTAACGGGTTAGTCTTACAACCATTTCAATAAAGGAAAATAAAAATAGAATACATAGTGTGATTCTGGGACACAATAAGTAAAAAGAAACAACAATGAAAATATACCTATGTGATAATACAAAGAGTTAGCTATCAGAAAAAATGCATCACCCTTACAGGGTAGCCCAATTTGTTCAATTATATTAGGTTCTTGGCTCACTTACATTAATTATAAACTTAGTAGTTCTGCTTACACTCTCTACATTAGAGCCCAAGAGGAAATAAGACAATCTATGATTTATTTATGTATTAACTTATATGCTACCCATCTTGGCTGCTTACAATCAATTATTAAATACCAATATAAACCATTAAAGCAATAGATGGTAACAGTAAATTTGATTTAAAATTGTCAAAGATGGAGTGGAAGGGAGCAAGATACACATGGGGAGCAGGTAGCTTAGTCCATTAACCACCTCCAGAATGATCCACACTCATCAGGGCCCTAGGCCAGTTGACATAGCCAGTTCTTCAGACCCTTTGAGAAAGCCAAAGAGCTGGTATGCATCGCACCTCAGGGGGCACCAAGTTCCAGAGGGCAGGAGCCACAACAGATTCCGATTCCGATATTTACAATATCCAGGTGAGATCTTCAAGGTTTCATAGATTTTTTTATCTTATAGCTTGTCATTTTGTCTTGGACCTTGCCCTTGTTCTGTGGACTGCTTTTGGCCTTTCCTTCACTGTAACCTTGGAACTGCTTCTTGCCTTGGACCTTTTTTTTTGCCCTGAAAAGGTCATTTGTAGTTTTCTTCTTGTTCACTTATACATGTTATCATCAGTTCCCGGTTCAGATGAGGAGGGGGGAGTTGGAACCAAGATCATTGAACAGGGATGGCAGGTCTGCCCTGGAATATCTGGAGAGTCCAGGGGCTGAGATGATGCTGTCTCATGCTCCTCTAGCATTGGGGGAAGTGGTCGGCTGAATGGGGAGCTCTCTGCCTTCACAAATGCAGGGGAGGATTGGCTGCAGACAGGCAGTGGTGATGAAAGACAAGAAATCCCCTCTGACAAGGAACAGCTGCCTCCCCCACCCAATCTGGGGGCACAGAGAGTAGAGCAAAGGGAAGCTCAGAGGAGGTGTTATGACCTAGGTGGTCAAGGCAGGCCTCTAGAGAATCATTTATTTACTTCCACCGAAGGTCTAGCAAACGGCCCTCCATGACTAGTAAGTCTCCACCCCATGCTGCCATGAAGGCATTCACCCTCAGCCCCCCCCCCAAACAACAGCCCCTATACTACAAATAAAGCCCACTGAGTAGGAGCACACTCACAGGGCAAGATCCAAGTTTCCAAATCCAGTCCATAAGGCAGAGTCCAGGCACAAGACAATGGCAGTCCTTAGGGCAAAGAAAAGGTCCAAGGCAAGAAGCAGTTCCAAGGTTACAGTGAAGGAAAGGCCAAAATCAGTCCACAGGACAAGGGCAAGGTCCAAGACAAAAGGTGAAGAGCAATCTTCTAAGCAAGGCAAGCCAAACAGCAACAGGCACAAGTTGAAGCCAGGGGAGTGTAAGCCAAAGCAAGCAATTATTCCTGGCAAAGACTAACTCCCCATGGCTTCTCCTTAAGTTACTCCATTCCAGGTGTTCTTTGTGAGGAAGGGTGGAGTGACCTCCTCTCGAGTAGCCTTGCATCCCCTCTCTAGGCGTGCCTATGCTCTGCTCTCGTTGCCCTTGGATCGAGTGGAAGAGGCACTTGTTCCTCATCAGAGGAGATTGGCTGCCTAGAAGCACCATTGCCGGTCAGCAGTTGATCCTTCCCTCGGTCTGTGCAGGCAAGCAGCTCTCTTCAGGACCAATGCCTGAAGAGCCCGGGACAGCATCATTCTCAGCTGCTGGCCTCTCTAAACATGCCACGGGAGACATCCCATCCCTGTTGGATGGTCCCAATTCCAACTCCTCCAAACCGGGCTCCAATGGGGCCATGACAGGAGGTCAGCAAGGCTGCTTGCAGGGAGGCTACCCCACCCCTCCTCACAAGGAACACCGGGCTTGGGCTGATTTAACCATAGGGCAGGGGAGGGTGCCTTTCCAGGAACAACCATTTGTCTTAGCATTCACTCCCCTGACTTTTGGAAACCTTGAGTTCTGGACTTTGAATTGTGTTTCAGCCTCTGGATTTGCATACCTTGCTTTGTAGACCCTGACTTTGTAGGCTTATATATCTTGTTTTTGCAACTTCTGCACCACGTTTGTAGATCTCACCTTTCTTCCTGTTTGGGGGCTTGATTCTGGTTACTATTGGACTCAGCTGGTGGAACTGTGTTACATTGGCTGTGGATGGCTAGTTTGGGGGGGAAAGTAGGGTAGAGGTTTACCAACACCCTTGGAGAGCTGTCTGTTGTGGTTTGGCAGTGCAATAAAAGACTTTATTGGTGCCAGCATCTGCCTACAGAACCTGGGTCAGAACACCTGTCCAAAAAGACCTATAGACAGAATGTTCAAATTCTTTATCTAAAAAGAAAGTTACATTATAAAATAACCCTCCTCAATCTGGGACCGTATGGGTTGGTTTCAACTCCTACACCTTTAGCTACCCATTACTGTTTGGGAAACCTGCATTGGCATGATGGTAGAGAACCATGACAGAAGAGACTTCAAATCAAATTCCCACTAAGGATAGAATCCTAGACATGCTTGCTTTGATTTGGCTTCCCTAGGAACCCTTACTACTAGGCAGTACTTAGTAGTTTGGAGTCAAGAATGTAATTGGCAGGAATGTGCAGAGCTTCAAAAGAGGTGCTTTGCTCTGCTAAAGTTTCTAGGGAAGTATGCCTTAAAGCAAACTTGAAACTCAAGTGGCCCTACTTCTCAATGGTGGAACAGACCAACAAAGTAGATTTCTCCTTGATTGATCAAAGTGGTTTCCAAGCATGTGACAACCCATTTTCTTCAAAGAAAGGCCACTGGTTGAACATTCCTGCTGCAAAGTTTCATACAGTCTTGTCTCTGTTCCACAAAGCAAACTTTTGAGATGGAATACATCACTCCTATGACTCACAGTGAAGCTGTGTCTCCTTCCCACATACTTATTAAATGGCTCCTTCCAGTTCTGTTTTTTTCTCTCTGACTTATTGAAGAAGAAAAAATTGCATGCCATTCCACAGGGCTTCCTTCTGGGTCATTCTTTAAAATACTGTGCTATTATCCATGCTGTTATCGAGTTAGCTTTCAGCAGACTTAATTTTTTCAGTCTTACCAACCTCAAGGAGTTATCATGAGAATTGATTGTGACAAGAAAAAAATCCTACATGTCACTCTGAGCAACTAGAATTAATAGAGATATAAAATTCAGGTCAACAAGTATATATTTATTTATGAAGTGTAATGATTGTCTGCATATTTCCATGGGAAAGTGTGGTCTCAAATTTTAAGACAAAAAATAAACAAGTTAGGGCATTCATGCATTCAGGTGGACTTTTGACAGGAGGAGGGGGATGATGATGAGGAATTGTTCATTGTAAGTTTTGTAAACCAACCCAATTTATATTCCCCTACCTGTATACAAATATGAGGGGTGTACACTTTGCAGAATTTGGGTCACTACTAAAGAAATATGTATAAGTGCATGTTAAGAAAAAATCATTATAATGAATTACAAGGAAAAATCATTTAAAAAGGTGATTACCTAAGAAAATTGAGACCAAAGACATATACCAGCAGAACAGCACATTATATATGCATTTTCATATTGACTTTTGTTGTAGAATTTGTGGAGTGATGCTGATACAGACATGAAATAAAATTGGTAACTCAAAACGTTCAGCAAAATCAGTATTGATAGATTGATTCATCTGTACCCATCATGAATATAGAGTAGGTATATATTCATTTACATGAGCTAATATGAATGAATCTCAAACTGCAGCATTGCTATAAATGAATGATTGGCAAAACAACCATTAGGCTTGAATCTTGCAAAACAAAATCCTACCAATTGTAGTTTGGTGAAGATGTCGATCAGTTATTGTTAGTAAGTTGTATTTTTCTCAGAGTTAATGTTTCCCAGACTTGTCTGGGAAGACAAAATAATAATTTGTAACCGCCATGCAATGCAAAGGCTTAATTTGGAGAATCAGCTTGAAAGTAGTTTAATCAAATTGCTGCATCAAACTGATTTTTTTCTTTTTTCTTTTGATTATCATTCAAATTGAATTCATTGCCTCTAGCTGAATCCGATAATTTGATGGCCTTTTACACAGACAAAAAGAGTTTTATCATATGGAAAGAAAATTTCCAAATCATATTTACTCAGTGTGATGAGCCAATTCAGAAATCACAGTCCAATTAATAATGGGAACCAGATTGCAGCCAGATCAGCACACAGCATTGTCTGAAGGACAAGAGGTGATCAAATGATGAAAACTGCATTGAGGAATGACAAACACATATGACAGAAGAAGGGTTTGTATCACAATGGCATAACTCTACTTTTTTTATTTTAATGAAAGCACTGAATCCTGCATCTGTTTCAGAATAACAGAATTGGAAGGACCTTGGAGGTCTTCTAGTCGAACCCCCTGCTCAAGCAGGTGACCCTATACCATTTCAGACAAATGGCTGTCCAGTCTTTTCTTAAAAGCCTCCAGTGATAGAGCACCTACAACTTCTGAAGGCAAGCTGTTCCACTGGTTGATTGTTCTCACTGTTAGGAAATTTCTCCTTAGTTCTAGGTTGCTTCTCTCTTTGATTAATTTCCATCCATTGTTTCTTGTCTTGCTTTCTAGTGCTTTGGAAAATAGGTTGATCTCCTCTTCTGTGTGGCAGTCCCTCAAATATTGGAACACTGCTATCATGTCACCCCAAGTCCTTCTTTCCACTAGTCTAAACAAACCCAGTTCCTGCTACTGTTCTTCATATGTTTTAGCTTCCAGCCCCCAATCATCCTTGTTGCTCTTTTCTGCACTTTTTCCAGAGTCTCTATATCTTTTTAATAATATAAGATGAGATGAGATGAGATGAGATGATGAGATGATAAGACTAGACAAGACAAGACGAGACAAGACAAGACAAGACAACCTTTTTTGTCATTTTTTACTGTGGGCACAACAGCACACATTAAAAATGAAATTTAGTTGCCCGCTCTCAAAGTGAGCACATACATGACACACACCTAAACATACTATATACAACATATGTATAGACCCTCACCCCTACATATTCATAACAAATAAATATTAAATACTGTCCATCTTGAATATATAATGGAAGGAGGAAGCTTGAGAGTTCATAAGGTTAATGCTGTATGGAATGAAACTATGGCTGAATCTGGATGTTCTGCTTCGGATACCACAGAGCCTCCTCCCAGAAGGTAACAAAGAAAACAGGTCATGAAGAGGATGTGTAATGTCCCAAGACAATCTTGCGGACCCTGCTCAAGCAACGCTTCTGTGCTATGTCCTGGATGGAGGGGAGGGAACTGTCAATAATCTTTTCGGCCATCCTCACCACTCTCTGCACCGCCTTCCTGTCTGAAGCAGTGATGGTGATCAAAACTGTTAGCATAGTCCTCTTAAAACTGTTAGTATGATCCTCAAAACTGTTAGCATAGTTCCATTAGCATAGTATTCAAAATGTATGGTTCTACTCCCAATGATAAATGTACTGAACTCCCAATCATTCTCATAAAGAAAACACACAGAAGTATTTTGAGTTGTTTTGCTTTGATAATATTATGCACAAGGATCACATATTCAACATATATTTTTGACCAGACAGAAGATCCAAAAAATCAGCAATACTCTAAACTAAAGAACAGAATTTGTTTTTGGACAATTTAAATAATCCAACAACATATTAGCTTGCCTCCAGAAATTGTGGGCGCTCCATCACTGGAGATTTTTAAGAAGAGACTAGACAGTCACTTGTCTGAGATGGTATAGGTCCTCCTGCTTGAGCAGGGGGCTGGACTAGAAGACCTCCAAGGTCCCTTCCAGCTCTATTCTATTCTAGATATTAGCTGACTTCAACCCGTCTTGGGGAATAAAATCAAACCAGTTTCTGTTGGTTGTTCTTTTATGTAAATGTCCCAAAGAATGATATTCTGACAGAGTCCACATAACTAAAACATCTGAGAAGTAGACAGTGAATCTGGAAAAGACTGCAACTCCTTTCCCTTTTACTGAGACTGCATCCTTTTCCTTTAGAAAATCAGATATACATTTTGAAAAACCCTGCCACTTATATATATATATGTGGGTACACACATGCATGCACACATAGCACACCTACACAAATGCACAAAATCAAAGTATTGAAATACTTTGGTCCTGATGACAATGAAAGAGAGTTTGGGGCCAAAGCGCACACAACATTGCCATCTGTCCTGAAGTGAGGAGACAATAGTAATGCCATTTTTATGGATGTGAGTGTGATATTTTGGCATTTAGCTTGGTGGTAGCCCAGCAGATTTGCTTGGGTTCCTCTGTTTCACTGCATAATCTTCTCTCCAGCAATCAAGTACTCACTCTGGCTGGTGCCTCTTGACACACACACACACACACACACAAACTTTAAAATATTATTATGCTACTAAGAAATAGTGGCAAAGTATGTTTACCTACCCTCAAAACAGTCTTAGAAAGAAATTAGAACATTTCTGGCAAAGTAACCTCGGTTTTGCCTCATCTGCTTTTCTGCCTCCCGCAACTCTATTTTGTGGTGTTAATGGCATGAGAACTTATTGACTTTTAGACTAATGGTGAAAAGAAGGGGAGAGGGAAAACATCACTTCCCCAGTCTACATGACTGTCAACTAGTGGAACAAAAAAACCCTGAGAAATCCTGCTTTTCTGTTTTAATATTATGGGCAGTTTAGAATGAATTGATATTTCTGTGCCGGTTTATTTATTTAAATTGCATACAGGTAGTTCTCAACTGGCAACAGTTCATTTAGTGACCATTCAAAGTTACAATGGCACTGAAAGAAGTGACTTATGACCATTTTTCACACTTACAACTGTTCAGCCTTCCCACGGTCACAGGATCAAAATCTGGATGCTTGTCAACTGGCTCATATTTATGAGGGTTGCAGAGTCACGGGATCCCCTTTTGGGACCTTCTGACAAGCAAAGCCAATGGGGAAGGTCATAAAACGGGGCAAAGTTCGGTTAACAACTGTCTCGCTTAACAACAGAAATGTTGGGCTCAATTGTGATCGTAAGTCGAGGACTACCTGTATTTCCTTTAGAGAGATGTAGCTGCTTGGGAAAGAAAAAAAACCCAGTTAGCACCACACTAAATCATACAGCACCAAACCTATCCCAGACTCTAATCTTGCTTATAGAAAATCCACGTGGATTAGTTGAAACATATATCTCCTGAACACATAACATTGTTCACATTGTTTGAATGGGAAAATCTCTAGAAGATCTCTAGAATTTTTAACACCTACTGCATAATCTGTAGTTCAGGTTTTTTTTTAATCCCAAAGTTCATTACTTGAAGAAGAAATGTGTGGAAGTTTTTTAAAAATTCCCTGGCCAGTAGATTCTCCATGAAATGAAGAAACTTGGCCCTTCAATGAAGTTGTTTCCAAGGAATATTAGAAATATTCAAATTACATGATGTTCACCATCTTAAATGTACACCAGTGCAAAGACTGCGCCCCCAAATGTAGTTTGTTTATGTCTTACATTTATTTGCTTAGTTATTTACTTATGTATATCCTGCCAAGCTTATATAATATTACCAGCATGGAAAGTGGTTTATAATAATCAGGTGAAAAGTAATACAAAACTCAATCCTTTCACTGTCAAAACTCAATAATAAATACTAATAGCAATAATATGGCAATGCATAATAAGGAAAAAAAGAAAAAGAAACTTCCATAATCATCCATTAAATGCCTGATCGAATAAGATAATCTTAGTTGCCTTGAAAAGTGAAATATAGCTTTGGAAGCTGGGTATTCCAACATTTTTCCAACTGTGATGGGATCCTAAGCTTTCCATCCACACATATATTTATATTACTTGCAGGAGATTTTTCCTGAGTTAAATGGATTTTCAATGGATCATTTTATTATTGATTGATTTATTAAATTTATGTGCCACCCATCACACTCTGCAGAGTGACCCTTACAATTAAAATCATAAATATAAAAATATTGAAAACATTAAATACAGAGATAAGAAGCAAAAGACTAAATTGTAAGTGGTAACATCTTCTCAACCCATCAGCCAAATCCAACACTGAGCTGAAGTAAACTACAACTCAAAGAATATGGAAATTAAGTACAGAATGGATTAACCCCCAAAATGGAGGTGCTGACCTTTGTTAGTGTACAATGACAAGAAATCATAAGGATTATAGCACCTTTTCCAACCAATATATTTTATTAAATTCAATAAACTTTTATGAGCTGCAGCTCACTTCATTGGGTGAATAGAATCATGAAGTTCATCTTACCATATGCATAGATAAAATATCATAAGTCACTTGTCAGAACAGGAAGTACTAGAAAAGGTGAAAGCTCTATTTCTGAGAAAGTTTTATGGAATAGATCTTTTGATGGCCAAAGAAACATTTATTTCTTTTTCTGTTCTGCCAAATTAAAATTTTGTGGACTTTCACATTCCTGATTTGGGATGGAAAAAGTTGAGGAAAATTTCCTTACATAAAAGACAATCAGTTGCACTTTTGCAGTTGCTATACCCACTAGGTAAGGTGTTTTCTCCCTAGATATTCTTCATATTTGCAAGCTGAAGTCATACCTCACCCTTCCAGGTAAGATTATAGCTTACATAAAGTACTTGTTTTAAAACTGAGCCTTTTATCAATGAATCATCACAGAGATAAAATATTCAGTGGCACGATTTCCGGAGTATATAACTTGTGCAATGTGACTTCTATCTCATCAAGCACAAAAAGCTGAATAATAACCAAATCTTACCTCCACATTTTAATAGAACAGTGTTCCCATTTAATGCCTTCATTGTATAAAAAGTATGTGCCTTTTTTTTGTCAAGACGGTAAATAGCATTTCAATATGACTAAATATTTGTCATAATGAAATGCTATCTGTCCTTTATTTCTTTTTGTAAAATTTCATGAACTTTAATTGATTTCAAATTAAACTGCTGAATGCAGTAGAATTGCTGCTTTTTTCCTAAGTATAATAGAAGAAGAAGAAGAAGAAGAAGAAGAAGAAGAAGAAGAAGAAGAAGAAGAAGAAGAAGAAGAAGAAGAAGAAGAAGAAGAAGAAGAAGAAGAAGAAGAAGAAGAAGAAGAAGAAGAAGAGGAGGAGGAGGAGGAGGAGGAGGAGGAGGAGGAGGAGGAGGAGGAGACAATGTGACACTGTACAAACTTCAAAAATGTTTGTGAAGAAGTAGCTCACATGAGTCCAGCATCTTTCTTATAGATTAAAATAGTCGCTCTTTTTGATGCTTCCACACTAGATAGAAAAAAATATGTCATTGTTTCTCGGGGATTGATTTATTGTTGCCCTTAAAAGTAGCAGCATTTGTTTTCAGAGGCATGAAAATTGGAAAAGAGAGGAGTTGCTTTAATGAATGAGAGAGAAGTGCTCAATTTGCATTTCTACAAGCTCCAAAGTCAGTAGCGTCGACAGGATCTGAAGGGTACATCAGAATGGCAATATCTGGATGAAAATATCACAATGTATATTTAATCATATGCCTCCCTTACCCCTCCACAGACATCCACATGTCCCAAATGTATTCCAAATTATTTCTAAAACATTCACAGCCCTACTGTGAAATCTTTAATGTAGGGAATAGGAACAAGCACTCTATTGATTATTCTAAGATATCTATCTATCTATCTATCTATCTATCTATCTATCTATCTATCTATCTATCTATCTATCTATCTATCTATCTATCTATCTATCTATCTATCTATCTATCTATCTATCTATCTATCATATTTAGAAACCACCCATGGGGAGCACTTTCGTTATCCTACGTAGGGACTGAATGTAGTGGGTCACTTTTATGCCTTGCATCTCCCTGAGAAAATTATTCTTTAATGCATTATGTTCCACATTTCATTATCTTCTTTCCGATTTATAGAGCATTTTCCTTGGTGCTGAAGAGAAGGAAAAAAATACAACCAAATCTTCATTATATATGTAAGCAGGGAATGTACTTGCAAATTAGGTCTGATGGAAGAGCCTCCATTCAATTTGAAGTTCCCATTTCTCAATGACCTTACATCATGCTGGGATGATTAAGAGCTTTTCTTAGTACTGCTAAGACCTACACCTGCTCCCTTTCCTCTTTAATTCTGCATCGCCTCTGTTTTGGAAGAAATCCATTGTGAAATGCAGCCTTACAGCCATAATATCTTTCAGATTATTATATACACAAACAATTGCCATGAACTGCATTTTTATATAATTTCCCTGCCACCACCATATCAGCTTATGGACAATCCTACCCATGTCTACACATAAATCAGCCTCACTAAATTCAATGGGGTTTACTCCCACATAAGCAAATGTAGCATCATAGATTGAAAGTCACAAATGGTTTAGGCTCCTTTTCAGTTATCTATGTGGGGATGAAGTACAATGTTAAGAAGGGAATGCAATAATAACATTATTAATAACTATCAGTCAATTGCAAAGACAACTTTCCTCAGAACAGTTTACATCCTGCAACAATATCTGTAACACACAAACCATAATTGTAATAGATGCCTTGGGTATAGTTCCAAAACATCTGGAGCACCACTTGAACACCATTGGCATTGACAAAATCACCACCAATCAATTGTAAAAGGCAGATTTGCTGTATTGGAACAGCTTTCATCCTGCAATGATACCTTAACTACATTAAATAATATATGTCTATCCCAAATCCTGGACTTTCTAATGATTGGAATTGTCCCAATGTTAATTGCCTTGATGGTATTTCCTCCACTAAGCTTGGACTTTGACATCTTTTTCAATCTCTTGATATATTCCACCTAACCTTCTTCTTAACTTCAGTGTGTTTGATGTTGTCAGCTTGAAGGATACCTAAATATTTGTAGTGATTGTTTCATCCCCAATTTTGATGTTATTTCCATAGGGCAGCTTGATTTTTTTTCAGTTTTCACTGTTTTTTCCTTATTGATGGTGAGAATGACACATTTATCCAGTCTAAACTCCGTTGCAATATCTTGGCTGTATATTTGGACAGTGTTGAGCTGTGACTATATTTCAGATGGAATTTTTCCATACTGCTTCACATGTAAAACAGGTATGATAATCTGGCAGATATTTTGGAGCATTAATATTGTTATTATTCATTATAAAGTATTCAAAATTAATTTGATACTAAGATATGAAAGAGATGTTGAGACTCTAGAAAGAGTGCAGAGAAGAGCAACTAAGATGATTAGGGGACTGGAGGCTAAAACATATGAAGAACAGTTATGTCTAGTTTAATGAAAAGAAGGAGTAGGGGTGACATGATAGAAGTGTTCCCATATCTGAGGGGCTGCGACAAAGAAGAGGGTGTCAACCTATTTGCCAAAGCACCTGAAGGCAGGACAAGAAGCAACAGATGGAAACTAATCAAGGAGAGAAGCAAACTAGAACTAAGGAGAAATTTCCTGACAGTTAGAACAATTAATTGGTGGAACAACTTGCCTTCAGAAGTTGTGGGTGCTTCAACACTGGAGGTTTTTAAGAAGAGATTGGACAACCATTTGTCTGAAATGGTATAAGGTCTCCTGCTTGAGCAAGGGGTTGGACTAGAAGACCTCCAAGGTCCCTTCCAACTCTATTATTCTGATATTCTGATATTCTACTAATTTCACAATAGAAATGCATCCATTAAGGGGAAACATATATGGAGCTCAGTGGGATTTATCCTCATACCAAACTGCCTACCTTTACGTTTTAATTATTAAAATATCTTCATAAGGCAAACAAGTGTTATTTAGTTTCAATCTGAAGGTAAGGACAGTTGAAACTTGATCTGTCACTATGGCTGTTCGATACTCAATAACAGGAAATACATGCATAGCGATTAATGTTCTGCTCCAGGAAATATTCCTTTAGACAGTTGTGCCTGAGTATTTTGATACTTTTAGTCTGGAATTTAGGATACTGAAAGAAATTATAATTGCTGGTGTTTATTGTCAAATGTGAGCTTCTGCCACTGTTGTTTCTACCAGTTAAATTTGCCTAGGCTATCATCTATGCACTAAATAAAAATGTGCACTTCCAGAAAACTTACCCATACTGGGCAGGTCAAAGACAAAGGAGAAAACTCAAAATATTAACTGCTGGAAAAGAAAATAGCAACTCATTCCAATATTCTGGACTACAATTTGTGTCATTATTCAAGATGAAGCAAAGAAGGTAAAGTGACTGTTGTGTTGTAAATTGAAAAATGGAAAGGAAAAGAAAAAATCTGTCCAGTCATATTCTGAAAACTGGAGAAGAACGAGGGGAGACAAGAAGTTATTGCTAAATGAACATTGAGAAGAAAATGAATATAACAATTAATAGGAAAAGACAAAGTTGCAGATGCTGATGAAATACTATCAAAATTTACAAAGTGATGCAGCAAAAGTGGTCTAGAAGCATATATAGAAAACACATGTGGTTAAGGGACTGGAATTTATGTTCCAGTACAAAGAAGTGCAATGTTAAAGAATGTTCAAGCTACTGAATAGTTCCATTAATTTCACATGCTAATGCTCAAGATTTTGCAAACAATATATGCCTCATAACCTGCCAGATGCTCAAGCTGAACTCAGAAGAGGCAGAGAGACACAAATTCACATAGCTAACATCTGGTGGATAATATCTATTTTAGGTTTGTTGGGTATGCAAAGACTTCTGATTGAGCAAATCCCCACAAACTGTGGATACTCCCTTAGAAATCTCAGTGTACTGGACCATCTCAACTAGTTTTTGAAAAAAGCAATAGTTAGAATGGAATAGGAAGCATTTAAATTGTACAATCTGAGAAAAGAGCAAACTAGATTTGTGCCAGTCAAGATGAAGTCAAGAATCATTGGGAAATAAAGCCAGATTTGAAAGCCACGATATAGAGGCTGACAGAAGACAAGGGGACTTGATAGTTATGACACAAGCATGAACTTGCAAAAACTCAGAGATACAGAGCAGTTACTGACAGAGAGTCCTGAAGAAATGATCAGGTCAAAAACAGTCAGAAATGACTGACAACAAAAAGCCATCTAAGCATTTTTTTTAGCTGGGACAACCTTTGAATGAAAGAATTTCTAGTCTAACACTCATATGCTTATTAATGAAAAGGTACTCAAACAAATGGAAAATTAGAGGGAGGAAAGGAGGGAGGAAAAAACAAAAAAAAATGATTTTGTTAATATATGCACAAAATACTCAGAAGAAAAGTTATTTTCAAGGGCATTGTCAACGCTGCTAACATCGGATGTTCTTGCTTAAACAACAGATGGAAATGCAGCCATTTTCTCTACGCTTTTAGAATTAGTCGATGCTGGGAGGGGGAATAGGGATGAGAGTCCAGCTAGTCATAACAATAATAACTCAGCCGTGGGAACCCAAGGACATTGGGCCCAGAGCTGATAGTGTTTTGGCGGGCTGCAGAGCTGGGGAGAAAGCCCGCGCTTCAAGCTAATTGGGGAATGTGATTTATGACTGTTTATTGGAGGAGGGAATTGTACTTTGTTACTTTGTGTCCAGGGGAGGGGAATTTAGTTTTTGGGTTCAACTATGTAGTGCCGATACTTTGTTTCTCAAATAAAAGATTCTTTAAGGTAAACAATGCCTCGAAGTTCTTTTGAACAGTTTCATCTGTCGGAACCATGACAGATATTTCCACCCCACTCCCTCCATTAAATTGTAGGCATTGCATGTTACTAAAACCAAATTGCTTTCAGAAACCACATTTACTTAATTCCTTTTCTTTGGAAGAGGACCCATTAATAGGCTGTTTTATAGCTTGTGATTTCTTCCCAAGCAATCTGAATGCACTTGAGATGAAATACGCTGAAGTTTGTGCAATTATTGCAACAGAATACAAAGTGGAATTCTTTTCGGCTTGACATTCCCAGTGCTCTTTAAGAAGCTTAGAAGCTGTAAAGTTATCAGTTGTGTGTCTGTTATGCTTGGTCTCTTCAGCAACATCAAGTTGCTTTCTCTCTCATAAGTGCCTGATGTTGGTCTTTGTGTTGTTGTCATAGTTTGTCTATTTTTGTCTAATTTACCCTGATGCACTTGATTCCCCCCCCCCTTTCTGCTTTTAATCTTGAATTAATCAAAGATTTTGGAGGCCACAAAGAGAAAGCTGTAGTAGCAGCCCATGAATAAACCTCATATGATAAAAGATCTCAGACTCACAGCTGTTATTCCTCATAGCTGCTCCAATGACCTGCCAGAAGTCCTTTTTCAGCGATGTCTCACGGCATCTGCTGACCTGCTGCTGCTATAACCTCTCAGTGTCTTATTTCTCCTTGCAGGAGAGGAGGACAAAATATTAGCTGCAACATACCTTTCTCTGGACTTCCATCCTCTTTATTGATGCAATAAATAAAGCATATATATGCTTATAGGTTTTAGGGCTGTGCTGAATGATAAAGGAATGAGAAAAGCACAGCAGTCAGAAAAAGCTTATAGGGTTCTCTTTGTAGAATAAGAATCTTTAGCTGTTGGACAACTACCAACCATCTGGTGGAAATACAGAGCATGAATTCTAGTCATTAGGCAGGCTAATGATGTTGGAAGTGATGGGGTTTATTATTTTGTTGTCAATTGGAGTCTCTCCACTGTGGGCACGTCTCATTTTTTTTCTGGCCTCTGAGTTAAGTAGGTTGTCCTCATAGACTAGAAGAAAAGAGCCAGGGCTGGAGTTGAAACAATTTATAAAGGTTCCTCTTACTTGAACTCATAGGATACTTCTTGAAGGGCAACTGAATCGATCTTATTAAAGGTCAGTTAAAATGATATTGTAGTTTTAATGTGTCACGGAGGAGAGCGCTTCAGATGCATCCGAAGAAAAGATTTAAAATGCATTGGCCCTTAATCAGTTGTACCTTTGAGATTTCTGTTGCCCAATGTTCTTATTCTGCTACTTTTCTTCCTTCCAAAGCTGTCCACAAAGCTTATCAATGGCACAATAATTCTGTAATTCAAAAGTTCTTCCTGACTTATGACAAACATGGAGATTCTTTGTAAAATGGGCTATCGTCCTGGCTACACTGTGAATTGAGTTGCACTGAATGTGTAAAATATGTATCTTCAATTGGGACAAAACAAGGAACGTTAAATGTTAGTAACTCCAATCCCTTGTTAGTTTTATACCTTAAATTGGACCAGTTATATAGCTCTAACAATGCCCAACACCTGGCAGTATGTAGCTGGTCTTGGCAGTTCCTAAAAACAGCTAAGTAGCATAAGTGTGATTAATAAAAAATGGGGCACCATTAAGTAATCCTAGGCTATGAACATCTAGGTGAAGACAATAGTGAAGGCCTTCTGCATTGTTGCTAAGGAATTTGGACCTTGGTTGACTTAAGGGGAAATGTTACTTAGAGGTGCATCTAAGACAGCTTGCAGGGCTGTCACAGAGAAATTAGTATCTCCTATGTGGGTAGGGCAAGAACCAGTGGGTGAAAGCATTACAGAGGAAGATCCAAACTTAAAATAAGGAATTAAGGAGGACCTAGTAAGAGCTATTAATGATGGAACAATCTGAGTCATGAATGTTCCATTACTGGAAGTCTTCAGGCAAAGGACAATCATTTGTCTGAGATGATATGAAGATTCCTGTCTGGGCAGGAGGTTGGACTAGAACTTCAAGAGCTCTTCCAAGCTGATGCTTCTACGATTTCCTTCTGACTCTCCCTCCTGATCTGCAAAATTCAACAGAATGTATCTCAGACAATTTTTAAATCTAGCTCCAAGCATACAATATATGCCCTTAATTTATTTGTGTAAGCTACATCTCTAGCCGGCAGAAATAATGACAGCTCTGCTGTTGAACAGAAACAATCCTACTTAACCCAAATGTGGCCAAGCTACAGTCATCAGGGACATCCTGCCAAGAACATAAAAGTCCCATTATTTGTAAATGAAGTGGATTAATTTCCCTCTAGTAGCATTCATTCATGTGTGGATTTGAAAGATTTATATCCTGCTTTTCCCTTAAGAACTCATGGTAATTCTATGGGGATCTTCCTTCATATTATCCACCCAACAATTGAAATAAGGTGGATTGGGCTAAGACAGAATGGCTGGCATGAAACCACCCCTTCATGAAACCAGGCTGAGTTTAGGCTTGAACCTGGTTCCATCCAGTCCTAATCAAGATTTTGTTACCACGCTGGCTCATGACTGATGACCATGATGCTGAAAATAGAATGTTGTTATTTAATGCTTGCGCTGGTCCCCAATTGACACTCATTTTTCTATACTTCCTTTTTCTGTTCTGCCCTTTCCCTAGCTTTTCTCTCTAGTGTGTTGACAAAACAGAAAACTCTTTTATCTCCCTGTATTCAGTGGGACCTCAGACTTTGGTCATGGTCTCAGTGGTACTACCTCACTATCCATAATAGCAAGAATGTCAATTGACTCATAATTGTGAAGGAATAGATAGCTCATTGTATTTTTGCCTTTCAATGCTATTTCTAAAAAAAAAAAGCTTCATGCCTGGCAAAATTTTATTTAATTAAAGATGCTTCTCCAGTCCCTCTGCTACTCATACACAATGACCCATTGTTTCCATTCCTCTTCCTTCTTCATCTTCCCCACCATTCTCTCCCCACACACACACACACACCCTAGCTCTTTTTGCCTCACTGTTTCCTTCATTTCCCAACTTGGATTTCTAACATTTGAATTTTCTGAAGGGGAGATGAACTCACACTCCACCTCAGCATCTCTGAGCATTTCAGTGGACTGCGAGAAGAAATTATCCTGTTTAAAAAAAAGGAAATTATACTTACATAAATGGATGCACAAAGATAATAGATGTTGAGTAGGGAAAAACACTCAATTACAAATATTCGTACATTTGCAAACTGAGGGGGGGGGAAACACTCCTTTGCATTAAGGTACTGTATATTTTAATAGATTTTTATGTGTCTGTTCCCAAAGTAAATTCTTTCTGAAAGTGACAAATGTGAAATTAATTAACACTCTGCATCGTTCTCTTGACTCCTGGAGTTTTAATAATGAGGTTTTTTTCCTATAGCTTTGGCAAGCCTAGACTTATGAGGCTTATATCATTTCATGGACACTTTTGATTATTAGCATCAATCCATAAGTTGCCTTTCTCCCATTATTCATGAAAAAGCAGCCTCCGTAACTCCACAAATTCAAGCATCCCAATCCAAGCTGATCTTTCAAAGAATGTCTCCATTATTATTATATTTTCACCCAACCTCACTCTTTATTATTTCAGTCTTGTATGCAGGACTTTTTTTTCTCATAGAACGCTCAGAACGGAGTTCCGGCACCTTTTTTGGATGGAACCTTGTAGGATAGGCAAAGTGGGTTGTATGACATGTGTGAGTTCCGGCACCTTTTTTTTTTTTTACAAAAAAAGCACTGCTTGTATGTATAACCCTAAAATCATGTAGCATCAGGTCTGGGGCTGGAATGGAAAACAAGAGGCCTCAGGATCTATAAAATATTTGATACAATCCCCAGAATATGTCTAAAAGTTGATGCATAAAAACAAGGAGAAATTTCCTGACAGTTAGAACAATGAATCAGTGGAACAGCTTGCCTTCAGAAGTTGTGGGTGTTCCATCACTGCAGGTTTTTAAGAAGAGATTAGACAACCACTTGACTGAAATGGTATAGAGCATGGGTTTCAAACTCGCCATGTCACGTGACGTGTTGCGATGTATCTCGACTTTTTTTGCATTGCCAGAGCTGGGGTGGGCGCAGCCTCTGTATGACACAACCGGCCTGCAGGCCAGCAGTTTGACACCCCTGGTATAGAGTCTCCTGCTTGAGCAGGAGGTTGTATTAGAAGATCTCTAAAGCCCCTTCCAACTCTGTTGTTTTATTCTGTTATTCTACAGTCACCAAACTGACTCCATCACATCTGCATAATGAGAAGACTAATTGGTCAAGTAATAGGAGGAGAAAGGGTAAAAGAACATGGGAAGCAATCATAGTGTGACACTTGAGAGGAAGGGCATCAAAACACCAACACAATCACATTGCTAGGGCCCATTTGCTGTAAATATGCTACCACCCATTGGATGATTTATAAAAATTACCACATCTCAGTCTCAGCATATCAGAGTCTAGTGATTGATAGGTAGTCATATGTTGGACAGACTTTAGTAGTGGATTCTTACAATGGACAGAAGGTTGCATCATATGATTTCCAAGGTCCAGTTCTTTCATTCTATTCTTTATCCACTGTTATCCCAAGAATATATTGCAGTAAATCTTTTAGTTATAGAACTGAAACTTTGATGGGTCAATTTGCTCTACAAGTCTACCCTCTCTGCTAGGTTTTACCCACTCCATCTAAAAATGAAACTGCTTTAGGTATTTCAAATTTCCTCAACGTGTTCCTCTCTGGGGAAAAATAAACCTTTGCCATCAAATTAAAACACATGGTTAACAAAACAGACGTGAAATGTTCAACACAGAATAATTATATAACACTGGTTTCATTAGTCAATACCTGAGGATAAAAAAAACTTATTTAAAGAATATTAAATTGGAAAGAACTGTTTTGGAGAAGATACTCATGGACATTTTTGTGATATCCTGTGGCAATGGAGAACAGAGTGCCAATGCAAAATTCTAGAGAGAAAAAAACCTGATAAAAAATGGGGTATTGAAGCAGTTTTCTCTGATGTTAGGGGGAAAAAAACATGATAAAAGAAACTTTGGGACACTTAGCAAATTATTATTGCTAATATTGGTAGTATAAAATACCACAAGATGTGCTGTCCCTGAAACCTGTTTCTTTCAGAGAGGAGAGTGTTTTTGGAAGTAACAAAAGATCTAAAAACTTTTTATGATGAAGTCTTGTTCACTTACTGTCTAGTTGTTCCATATTTAAATTAACTGTTTCTTAAATTAATGTAACTCATAAAGGCATGTTCTAACAGCTCTCAATTTAGGACATCAGAGTGCAATCAAAAGATAGACTTCTCTAAGTAATTCTTCACATTTCCTTTTTTACTCAGACTGTTAGAGGTTTCTTGTTTTAAATACCAAACTCAATCTCCAATAATAGATGTGTGGTGCCTCGTGATTGATTGACTTTTTTCAGTCAAGTAAGACAGGGAATAAATTGTTCCCTGGGGATATGTTCCAAGCTGGAAGGATCACTGGAATAATAATGAAGACAATGCCAATAGTTTATTGTTGTACTGATAGATGAGAATATTTGTAACTCAAGTTAAACTATGAGGTTCTTGGTACTCTCTGAGCTTGGTGGTTTTCTTGCAGATGTTTCATTACCAATCTAAATAATATCATCAGTGCTAGTAAAGCAAACCCCACTCCCTACTGGCACTGATGATGTTATATGGTTTGCTAATGAAATGTTTACAAGAAAACCACCAAGCTCAGAAAGCACCAAAGACCCTACAATTTATTCTTGATTAGCCATTAGGCTATATCAAAATACAGAATATAGAACTCAAAACATTCATAAGGTTGTATATAAAAATTGAATAAAAGAAACAAAAATGAGTAAGAATCAAAAATGCAAATCATATTTCTGTATCACCCCTACAATGTACCCCAGTCAAACCCACATATGTAGATCTCAGCTTGTTTTATTTAAATAAAGGACTGCATTGTGTGTAATTTTTGAATTCTGACTGCACATGAGATATGTTATTTTAATATAAGGATCCCAATAGGGTGTTCATCTAATGTGCGGTCCAAAATACTGATCTTTCTCTATCTTATGCAATTGATATTCCAATAATATATGTGTTATTCTTCTATCTCTAGAGTTCTGCAAATACAAGTAACCTTACTATAAAGGTTAAATCTTCTATGTTTAACCATTAGGTCCAGTTGCTTAAATCTTGTGTGAGGAAATAGTGCCAAAGATGTTTAGGCATTTCTCTGTTTAAATACTTGGCAATTTGGAAGGTGTGTTTGTAGCAGTTTATCCATGTCAATGTGCCAACCTTACTGAAACTTCTTATATCTTTCTGTGCTTTTATATTCAAGATTCATTGTTCAGCAATCTTTTTAACTTGTTCTTCAATTGTACTACAGATAGGAAGACCTCAGCTCCTAATATAATTTGTCTGCTGTATAATGCAAGAGGCCTTTAATTGAAATTTTGTCTCTTCAAACAGACACAGGTTTGAAAGTCTGACAGTTTCCATAGCATTAATTTTGCACCAATAATTATAAATTGTATACATTTCCAGTTCAGACCTTTTATCAACACCCAACATACTTCTCAGATGTTATGATTCTGTTTGTTCAAGTAGTGATATACTGCATGATTTAAGACCCAAACCTCAGCTTCATATAAGAGCATGGGAATAACCTTGGCCTTATATTGTAGGAGGTGACCAGGCTGAGCCCAAGGGAGGGGTTAAGCTCATCATAAATCACAAGTCCCTGCATGCCCACAAGAGATCTAAGTCCAGCCCACTTTGAATACCTTCTTATTCCCACTCATTTCCCTTGACTGTTAATAGATCAGATTTTTATAGAGAGCTTAAATTATTATACTCATTTGAACTGTCTGAATATCCTGATTTCCTCATCGCTTGACAATGTATTTTAATAATTGGAGCTAAGGAACTTGGATACTTTTGTTTTGTTTTGTTTTTTAATTTAAGCAATAAATTTACTCCTTAGCTCCTTTGATAATGAGGGGGCCAAGATTCCATCTTAGAAAAAACTACTCCTAGGTAAGGAAAGGTATTAATTTACTCTATTGGTTAACCAAGTAATAGCCATTTATGGCTATTATGTCATTTTCCAAAGACAAAGACCATTTTTTTTATTTTTATTTACTAATAATCAGAGACTTATGACAGTAGAAACCAAATCTTCTTAATAGCCGATGTAACCCGATAATAGTAAGATCATATTGTCATAGTATAACAAAGTATTACAATATTAATTTAGCACCTTAGTCATGTGTACTTCAAGATCCTTCATTAGACCTGTTAAGTCTTTAATGTATAGACTGAATAACAATAATGCAAGTATGCATCCTTTTCTTACCCCTTTTAAGTATCGATCATACTTGTCAAGGCTCCAATGACCCCAAACTGCACTCTCAAACAAGTGCTTGTATAAAATTTATACAGTGTATTTCATTTTAAGGCAATCAATTTCTCCCATAATATTTCTCTGTTTACTATGTCAGATGCAGCACTAAAGATCTATAGAGGCACCAAAGAGTTGTTTCTCCTTACTGAAATACTTCATAATTAGATGTTTCAGGACAGAGCAATTGTCAATAATAGATTTGTCTAATGTCTGCTCGTTCTTCTGCAAGGATACACTTTTCATCTACCCAGATCTCTACTCAAGAGGAACCTAACTTATATTTTAGCCACAATATCCATCAGACCAATGTATCTGTAATTGCTAGGGTCCTTGTTATATATAGGAAATATGAATTTCCATTCTTCTAGGAATCCAGCTACAGAGTGCCAAAATATAGCTGAATTGTAACTTTTTGCTGACAACTCAAGTCCTGACAAAATCCTGAAGCAATCTAGAATTAAGGAGAAATTTCTTGACAGTTAGAACAATTAATGAGTAGAATGATTTGCCTCCAGAAGTTGTGGGTTCTCCAAAGCTGGAGGGTTTTAAGAAGAGATTTGACAACCATTTGTCTGAGATGGTACCATAGGATTTCCTGCTTGAGCAGGGGATTGCACTAGAAGACCTCCAAGGTCCCTTCCAACTTTGTTATTTTGTTATTCTGCAGCAGCATGTTTTTTTTTCCTTTGATTTTATCAGGTTTTTTTATACTCACTTCTTAAACCTGGCATTTTAGTTTAAAGGCATAACTCTGAGCAAGTGTCAAGGCGGCCTTCAGTTTCTTTTTCATCAAATGGTATTCATTGTCAAACCAAGGAAATCTATCTATATGAAAAATTTGGTGGAGAATTAAGTTATTACGTGTTTCTTCAATATATGACACAAATAAGCGAATGCATTGAAGACTGGCTGCCAGTCAGTCATGAGTGACTGGATTATTAAGGCCCAACTGGCAACATCATCTGATTTAAGGCTATTCAGTATTGCCTTGGACCATGTTAACCTTATATTTTATTTAATTTTGACTCACCTGTGTTATTAATATCAGCTATGTTATATGATCTTAAATCTGAATGATCTGAAAATTTGACACTCACTGGGCTGATGATCACTTTCCCCTTTTGGACAGACAATGACCTCTGAATAGAGGTCAGCTTTACTTCTTGATACACAGATGAGATCTAACACAATGCTCAAATGGGCTGAGTGAAATGTGTACAGGTATACATAATTATGACCCTTGCCTCCCAGAATTTGAAAATTACATTTTCAAATCAATGCCAAATACAGGCCAGAAATATTACTTGTATTAAATCACAGAGGATGATTATTGAAAAAAATAATGTAGAAATCCACCACATCAAGCAAGTTCTTGATGAGATTGGCCTAGTTTAGCATTAAAATCACCAAGTAATATGATTGTTGCTTGAGTATGCAGAATAATTATTTCTTACAATATTATTTTTAAACCTATCCAATAACCAGAGCTGTAATAAGGAGACATATTGGGGGGAATGTAAACATTTAGTAATATAAGATCAAAATCTCTCTTTCTGAATTTCACGGCTAGTATTTGAGGGAGTTTATTCCCATTCTACAATTTCTTGTTTGCCATTGCAATTCTTCCTTTGTAAGAACACATAAGCTTCCAGAGATTCACTCTTTATTCTTTAATTTTGGGGCAAGGCTATACCAGCATTGGAAACCCTGGTGTTGTGTTGGTTCATCTTCTTCAGCTAACCACATTTATTGTAAGGCTATTGTCTCAAATTCAGAAAGGCATCTCACCAAGTCACTATTAGCAGACTCTCTCCAGCTAGCCACATCCTCAATTACTAAGTTTATATAGGTCTCTCTGAAAAAAATGATCTAGGTAAGATGGTTGAAACCAACCTAGAACTAAGGAGAAATTTCCTTACAGTTAGAACAATTAATCAATGGAACAACTTACCTCCAGAAGTTGTGGGTGCCCAAAACTGGAGGTTTTTAAGAAGAGACTGGACAGCCATTTGTCTGAAATAGTATAGGGTCTCCTGCTTGGACTAGAAGACCTCCAAGGTCCCTTCCAATTCTGTTATTCTGAATAGAAGATGAGGATTCATGCAGTCAGTTTGTTTCTGGGGCTGGAACAATAAAGCTGATGCTTCCCAAATATACACAGTTATTATAAAGTTAAATTTTTCTCTCCCTGTGATTGCTGCTCTGCTTTATCATAAGGATCAACAAACTCTGATCTGGAGCTGGCAACTCTGCATCTGTGAGCCTGGCAGACACTGCTAATGACAATAAACTCAGTCCATTCATCTCATTATCTAATTGTTGAGTTGAGGACAACTAAGGACAAAGTGAACACTGATAACAGAGAGCTTCCCAGATTCACATGTCTTATTATATTTTGTTGCACAATCAGCCAGATATTCAGATTGGATTTGGCATTTTGTCTGCCTATCGAGTCCTTCTCAAGGACCTGAGATAGGCAGATGTGGATGTTTGCTAGTCTTACAGGTAATCCTAGTCTTACAGGTAAACCAGGCATGTCAAACTCGCCATGTTATGTGACGTCGCGTGACGTATCGTGACTTTTTCCCCATTGCTGGCAATGGGGTGGGCGCGGTTTTGGCTTGAAGCATCCGGCCCACGGGCCAGCAGTTTGACATGCCTGATGTAAGCTGTTTGGAGCAAAGCTGCCTTTTGCAATTGACCAATGGTGAATTTGTCAATGCTGATTTGTTTTCCTTGTTTGATTGTGAGCATGGCACATTTGTCTAGTCCAAACTCTATTGCAATATCTTGGCTGTATATATGGACAGTATTGAGCAGGGATTCTGTTTCAGAGGGTGTTTTTCCATACAGCTTCAAGTGGTCCATATAAAGGAGGTGAGATAGCTTGGCAGATGTTTTTGATGTTTGGTAGCCATGGCCTGAGTTATTCAGTATTGTTGACAGGGGAAATAGTGCATTGACAAACAGTGGTGGTGATAGTGAGTCTTCTTGGAAAATTCCTCTCTTGATAGTATCCTCTCCCAATCTATCACCATTGACCAGTAACCGTGTCTTGCATTGTGCCACTGATCTTTGTGCAAAGTTTTCTAATGACTGCTGTTATTTCTAGGCACTTGATTATCCAAACATGTGGCATGTGTGTGTGTGTGTATGTATTATATATATTTATGTATAATTTGTGTGTGTGTTGATATATATGTGCATTATTTTTTATTGGAAGCCACTCAGAATTGGTTAAAAGAGGAGCAGCTATTTAAATGTTTTAAGTAATATATATATATATATATATATATACATAGTGTTATGGAAGTTATAATTTTTCTATCTGGCTTGTGACCCAATGGTAGCTATTTTGTGAAAGTCCACATCACATGTTTTCAAAAGTCCAATATGGTCCCGTCTTCCCGGATTAAATTTGCCCACAAAAATACACAAAACAGATTTTCTGAAGTTTTAGTAATCCTTCTTGAAGGCAAGTAATAATTTTCTCTGTGAAGTAGAGCAAATACAACTTAGCAAAATAAAATAACGTAAAAAATTCAAACAAATGCACAAATAAACAGGATTAGCTAGATAAAAGTCTATTTATGTAACTATTCCTATGAGTTGGTTTCTTTTTAGTTTGGTTTGTTTAGGCTTCCCAAAATGTTGCATTTTTCAATTACATGTTTGCTGTGATTTTATTTTATTGCTTTCCTGAAAAAAAAAAACACCCTGCTTGGTGTTATTTCAGAGATCTTGTATGATTAACTTGCTGACACTTGACTCAGAGTGGTTCTAATTAGACTTTAATTCTCACGCCGCTAATGCCTGTGTGCATTAATTTCCATGTTCCTTGAGTGTCGCCGCTTCAGTCAATTGCTGTAAATTGTTATTGTGCATTTGATTTTTTTCATGAAGTCCTAAGATGAGAGATTCATTAAAGGCTTGATTTTTCTTGAAGTGAGTGAATGCACATACAAAATGTATGAGTTGGAAAAGATGTTACAGATTATCCAGTGCTTTTCCCTGTCCATTCCTGCCAGGCTCCCATAGGTGATGATGTTCAAACTGTTTTCTCATATTCAAAATCTTTTCCCTATAATAAATTCACATTTGAAGAGGGCCTGCATGTTTTCATAAACAGAAGTAACTTCAAACCATATAGCTATATGCGCAAATGCGGTCATAGTTTTTCACTTCATTAAAAAGGCCACATCAGATATACTTTCTTCATTCAGAACTGGATCAAAACTTCTGAAGAAGTTATTCTCTGATAAAGTGAATTGAATATTTGAGTTAAAAAAACAGAATGGACTCAGTTTCCCCAGTCAAAGAAATACCTTCCACTGTATGGGCCAGACATTTTTCTAATACTATCTGGGGATTTTCTGAACAACTTCAGAAGAATATCAACAGAAAGAAATGGGTTTATAACAGTCTTTAAAACAATAAAAAAGGGAGAGAGTCTTAAGAGCCATAGTGGCACAGTGGTTAGAATGCAATATTGCAGGCAAACTCTGCCAACTGCCAGGAGTTTGATCCTGACTGACTCAAGATTGACTCAGCTTTCCATCATTTCGAGGTTGGTAAAATGAGGACCCAGTTTGTTGGGGGCAATATGCTGACTCTGGGAAATGCTTAGAGAAGGCTGTAAAGCACTATGAAGCAGTATATAAGTCTAAGTGCTATTGTTTATGACAAATCTTTGAAGGAATTGGGGAAGAGAATATTGATGTGTAGTATGGTTGTATTCTTCATATACCCAAATATTTTTCCCTTTGACTAGAGTAAAACGTGACCTTTATTAATCATTTTGTATAGAAACTATGCCAATGGGCTTAAATAATAGAATGGTAAATATTAAATTCATTTGATATGGAACTATTTGCTCAATTTCAAACAGAAGCTAGATGCCCATCTATTGGTTAGAGTGAATTTTTTGCTTTAAGGTTAGAGGCCAACTCTATGCATTGAGAAGTGATATTATCTGCAAAATCCATAAGACAATTTTGGTTGAACTTCAACACCATTCAGATTGAATTCTCCTCTAAGTACACGTACGCTTATTGTAGAAAGCAATAAAAGTTTTTAAACAATCATACATATACATACAAAATAGCTTACTTTGCCTCTAATTATTTCAATGCACTTGACAAGTTATAGAAAAATATGTGAATAATCTGGAAGGCATTATTTTGAAGGTGATCTAAAATGTTGCACAAGGTTTGTTCTTGGTGAATAATCTCTGATCATACTTCTTGATAGACTTACATTGAAAATATTGGGACTGACATTAGAAAATCAGAAGATTTTTGCTGAATCAAGTCAAACATCTATCGAATATGCAGCAGTCTAGCTTATACAGTAATCATTTGACATAATGAGGATGGAGTTAAAGACTCTCATGACATTTTATTTTAATTTTATCTTATTAATGGGACAGAATCCTGAAGGTATCCTGTCTACTCCCACATGCACCTACATTATTACCATCAACCCAGGACTACAATAACATGTCATGAGACTTCTGTATCCACAGAGCCTTCCAGTGTCCCCATACCTAGCAGGCTGTAGGACTTTACCCTAAATATATCTGTATTTTGATCAAAAAGATGTATTCTTTGATATTATGAATTCTCAGACTTTCATTAGTTTAGCTCTTGAAACATGTTCCACTGCTAGTGCTAAAGTCAAAGAGAATCAGCAACCGGAAATTGCCGAGATATAGCACAGAAATAATGGTGGAAATTAATGAATTATGAATGTGAAGCACACTTTGCATTTCATGTTTTTGATATCTCCTTCTCTTTTTCCAGCCATAAAGTAGAATAATCATTTCTTGCTAACAAGATTTTTGTTGAAGTAGACAAAAAGTGCCCAAACCTTTGGTGAACAGGCTGAATTTTAAAAGAGAATATATCTCTAAAATCTATAGAGGGCATTAGAAAAAGAGAGAGAGAGAGAGAGAGAGAGAGAGAGAGAGAGACTTTTGAACCACTCTGCAGTTGCAGGGAAGTAAACAAAATAAATGCATTAAACCTGATAGATGCTATGTAAATATATCTACTTTCCTTAATGAGTTTACAGCACACCTACAGTATATACTACTAAAATTTTAATTGTCATGACCTTTAACTGGACAAAACAGTGTTTAATTGGTGACAAATTTTGAACCAAGGTACCTCAAGCGGAGTAATTTAGAGAATGTGTCCAAAGTATGGGACCACGAATCCCGAATGAATGAAATTTAGGAAATGTGTGGCTGCTTCAGGCTGCTAGTATAGTCAGACTACTGCTGCAGTCTTAAGATCTTCTTTTTCAATATTCTGTGACAGTTTCCCAGCCAGTCTCACAATCCCTTGCTCCCTCCCCCATCCAGAAGCAAGGGATTGACTACTACTACTACTACTACTACTACTACTACTACTACTACTACTACTACTACTACTATTATTATTATTATTATTATTATTATTATTATTATTATTATTATTATTATTATTGATCATCGCACAGTCAGCCAGATGTTCAGACTGGATTTGGCATTTTTGTCTACCTATTGAGTCCTTACCAAGGACCTGGGATAGGCAGATGTGGATGTTTGATGGTATTACAGATATCGTCGCAGTATGGAAGCAGTTCCTAGTAAGGCCGCCTTTTGCAATTGACTAATGATGTTCAAGTGGTGCTCCAGTTGTTTTGGGATTGCACCCAAGGCACCTATTACTATTGGTACTAACCTTGCTTACCTTTGCCACAGTCTTTCTATTTCTATTTCTATTATTTCTATTATTATTATTATTATTATTATTATTATTATTATTATTATTATTATTATTATTATTATTATTATTATTATTATTATTATTATTATTATTATTATTATTAATAATAATAATAATAATAATGATGATGATAATGATAATGATAATGATGATGATGATAATAATAATAATATAATAAATAATAATAATAATAATAATAAATAATAATAATAAAATAATTAATAATAAATATAATAATTAATAATAATAATAATAATAATATAATTATAACTTCCCGAAAACAGTTAGAACAATTTAACAGTGGAACAACCTGCCTCCAGAAGCGGTGAATGCTCAACACTGGAAGTTTTTAAGAAGAGACCTGGACAGACCATTGTCCAATGGTGTAGGGTTTCTGCCTGAGCAGGGGTTGGACTAGATGACCTCCAAGGTCCCTCAACTTATTATTATTATATTATTATATTATTATTATTATTATTATTTATTATTTATTATTATTATTAGATTATTATTATTATTATTATTGATAATGCTAATAATATAATAATAATAATAATATAATAATAGAAAATAATAATATTTAATATACTAATAATAATATAATACTAATAATACTAATAATAATAAATAATAATAATAATAATAATAATAATAATAATAATAATAATAATTGCAAAGTCAGCCAGATGTTCAGACTGGATTTGGCATTTTTGTCTACCTATTGAGTCCTTACCAAGGACCTGGGATAGGCAGATGTAGAATTATCATTATTGTTATTGTTGTTGTTGTTGTTGTTGTTGTTATTATTACTATTATTTTGCCACTAATCTCATCATAAGCTGTTTCTTAAAGAACTAAAGTTGATGAAAAAAAGCCTGGATGTTTTTACTGCTTAATGGGCCTCTTCTCTGGCACACAGATATGCACATGTAAGCTGTTGTGGCTGTAGAAGGAATAGAAACTGGAAACTGGTACAAGTCAAATACATTAGCTCCTAGACCTTAGTCCTTGCTCTTCTTTCATTTTTCATTGCTTCCTACTGTAAAATTAGACCAGCCCTTCCTTCAGCTGCCCAAGATCAGGTTGACTGATCCTGCTCTAGCCCCCCAGGATATCACATGATCCTATTTTTAAACTGCCTTTGATGGCTTTCTACAACTCAGTGGAAAGTCATCAGGGTTTTTAAATCATTTGATTTATAAATTAATAAATTAAAATAAATAAATTGAATTATCATCAACATAATTAGGTCTATAGTTCCTCTGACTATAGATAAAGCATGAACATAAACCACAAGGAATGTGCTCATTTATCTGAAGAAACTAATATTCCAGCATGGTCAGCTGTATGTATCTTTAAGCCCAGGAAAATATTAAAAGCATTCTTAAAGAATGGCAGATCAAGCACAAATCTTGTCATCAAAAGCATCCTTTGTTAACCAAGAAGCACCTATGTTTGTTTTGCTTGGTATCTTTCATTTTTAATGAAATGTTTTCTTCTTGAATTTTAAAACCAAAACAATAACAATCTGGTCATGGTGATTCTGTTTATAGATAAGGAAGTATCTCTCTGAAAGGATGTCCCGATGGGTCATGGGTATTCTAAGACACCATAGAAATCTGCTGAATTTCTACTTTTTCTGTAAAATTTGGGTGTGGGGTTTCTGGGAACTGCAAAAGAAAGTCTGGAGGCTGCATACAATCTAAGGTTTTGGTTATCTGATTCAGATTCTGCTAGACAGACTGGCTCAATTAAAAAAACAGGTGCTTTATTCCGAGGAGTAATAGCCAACTTATATTGACTTTTTATAGTTAAGCAATGAGGCATTCTTCTCCAAACTTCCTAGCTGAAGGGAATCTAGCTACCAAAATGAACAAGTAGTTGCTTTATTTTTTATGCTGTAACTTACCACAATCTAATTTAAGACTGCAACTCAATCGTAGCATTTAAAACAATAATTAGAGCATATATCTAAATAACAAGGGCATTTCTGCATAAAGAATTAATACTTAAGCTAGCTTACCCAGAAAAATAAAAAGGAAACATTTTTAGCGGCTGTTTAAATTTTAATATAACGGATTCCTAGAATAATTCTGGTGCATGTTGGTTGCGGAAGAGGTTGACATTAGATAAGAACAAGCTCTATTAAATGGTGATGTGACTATGTGGTTTACTGTATTGAGCCTGCATGATACAATCATATTAAAATAATGGGTAAAATGAATGTGGACCTGTTGCTTTGTTAATGGGATCTCAGCAGCTGGAATGGTAAAAGCAGAGTGGTTGGATCAGGCTGCAAGCCCTGCTCCTTTACAGGGATGTGATGTCATGATACATGATACAAAAGAGGGGGAACCACCACCATCACCACCACCACCACCACCACCTCCTCCTCCTCCTCCTCCTCCTCCTCCTCGTCCTCCTCCTCCTCCTCCCCTCCTCCTCTCCTCCTCCTCCCTCTCCTCCTCCTCCCCTCTCCTCCTCCTCCTTCTTCTTCTTCTTCTTCTTCTTCTCTTCTTCTTCTTCTCTTCTTCTCTTTCTTCTTCTATCTTCTCTTCTTCTTCTTCTTCTTCTTCTTCTTCTTCTTCTTCTTCTTCTTCTTCTTCTTCTTCTCCTCATCCTCATCCTCATCCTCATCCTCCTCTTCTCTAAATTCCATGTCACATCCAAAGTACAAAAACCTGCTTTAAATACATAGAGTAGGTAGGTGTTCCAGATAAACAAGGCTGCTCTTCACATACATAAAGGATGCAGAAGAAGAGTACAATCTGTTTTCTGTCATCCAAGAATGCAGGATGTATAACAATGATAAAGTTACCAGATAAATTCTCTGGCTAAATGTTTTTTTGGTGGGGGATCAATAAGAGAAGTTTGACAAGTAGAATCAGTTACCTAACAAAATGGTACAATTCTTCTTCTTGGTTGAGTTCAACCAGAGCCAGGTATCCATTACTTGGGATATTTTAATTTGTTTCCTTGAATTAAGCAGGGGGTTGAACTCAGTAGCCTAGAGGTTCAACCTGGGGTGCACGATGTCTCCCAAAGACTTCACCAGACAGTCCTCAAAGAGTTCACCAAACTTCCTAAACTTGTTACTACATTGTTATTTGCAATGTAATAAAAGGGGAAATGATTAAACATGCAATTAATTAAATTATATTTCATTTTAATCAAATAGTAATGTAAATTAACATAAAACAATTTTAGTTTGGACTCTACCCCCATGATGTGTTTTTGGAATCCATTAAGGTCCTCAAAACCCAAGTGTGGTCATTATCCTAAAAAAAATATTACAACTTCCTGGTCGAAATGATCTTTCTGACTCTAGTGTTCTAGGAGACTATGTATGTTCATAAAACTCAAGTATCAGGATGGATTGAGTAAGTCTATTGGATTGCAAATTTCTTCGGGCAGAAGCAAAAACATCTTCACTTATGCAAATAGGAGTGCCTGTCAACATCATGAAATGCTAATGCATAATAATGATAGCATAAGGAAGTCAACAAGAACATCACTATTATACATGAATTTTTAAAAACTGAATTATGCTTTACTATCCAACCTTGGGAAAATATGCAATACTGACAGTCAGGTATGTGATTATTGATACATGGGCATCTAGCATATTTTTCCCAAAAATTACTTTTGAAAGTGGGTGAGCATAACATTCTCAGTCCTTCCAGAAGAAACTGTAGAAGAGTTTTACACTTTTAGCCCTGTGGGTTGGTTTTAAATTTGCTTCTGTTTTAGCCTTTCACTCAATGAAAGATAAATTTTCAGGGAACACAGTCTTTGGCACTATATGCTAATATAAGGCACTGACATGTGCAAAACAGTTTTAAGTGGGCATCAGGATTCTTTTCATTAAATGCATAAAAATGTGCTGAGTTGTGCACTAAATAGGCTCAGAAACACTCAATTTTTCATTTAAAAAAAACTTTAATAACCAGGAAGCATCTTGATGATAACAGAATTTAGCCATCCAAGAGGGAAATAGCTGGAAAAGAAAAATCCAAAATATTTTGCCTACTGTATCCTAATTAAGGTAGAGAAACTTCTGAGATTGACTGAGTTCATAATAATAGCAAGGAGTGCTTATAATTCAGAATATCACCTTCTCAAGAGAATAAATAGTAGCAATTGTTTAATCCAGGTTAAAGAAGAGAAATCCGCTTTTCCTCACAATCCTACTAATATGCTGTCCTCTAATCCAGGAGTCCCAAAACTTGGCAACTTAAAGACTTATGGACTTCAACAATCATGCTGGCTGGGGAATTCTGGGAGTTGCATATTATTTGCAGGGATACCATGCTGGAAGACAATCCTAATAATATGTAAAATATGTAAAATACAGTAAGTAAAAGAAATAATAGCTTTGTTCAGAAAGAACTGGCAAAGGTTTTAGGAGACATACAGTGCAAACCTTCACATCTATATGCAAGTCTAGAAGTAAGATACATTAAGTTAGATAGAATTTGTAAGAAAATGCCAGGGGTAAGTCAAGTTTAACTCGAAGGAGACTTTGTCTTTCACTTTTCTGTAGACATCTGATTAACCAAGTTTGACGCAAGCACTATCCTAAATCAGCCAGTCTTCCTTCTAATTCCTTAGGTTACAATGAAATAAGGTTCCTGAGCAAAGATGTTTTTGACATTCTTAGAGTTTAACTGGGACTTAAATCAAGCCACTGACATTTCCCAATCAGTGAA